>VSDK01001885.1:77947-111939 GCA_009767595.1 Symbiodinium kawagutii | reverse complement strand
CTCTTCCGAGCCTTCTCCTGCTGCAGTGTTTCAAGGCTGCTGCGATTTCGCGCCTTCACCACATTCAGCTGGGTCGTGCTCTCTTGGACCTCCTTGTCACTTCTTGCAAGCTTCTCCTGCAAACGTTGGAGTTCACCTTCCAGCTCCTCTGTTCGTGAGCGCAGTTGCTCTGACTTCTGATGGAGACTTGAAATCTCCAACTCTGCGTTCTGTTGGATCTCGCTGATTGAACCCTCCAAAGTTGCAATCTCCTCAGCAGGGCCATCAATGGCAGCCTGGTAAGTCAAGTGCTGCTCCGCTCTGCGCCGCTCAGCGGCATTGCGAAGCGTCTCGCAGCTCTGGCGCTCGGACTGAATCCTCCTCTCCAAGTCCCGTCGTTCGGCATCACACTCTGAGGTCACACGTTGGAGTTCTTGTTCCAATCTGTCTTTGCGTTCAGCCAACTGCTGTTGTGCTGCAGCCGCTTCGGCTTTGCCAGCAGCTAGTGCTGACTCCACCTCTGCAAGGTTTCGCTTGGTTCGCTCGGCTTCCGCCAAGACCTCCCGGCGGAGCTCCGCCACACCACTTTGCCGTGAAGCATCTTGGGCATCTTGCGCCTGAATCTCTCGTTCCAGCTTCTGTACCTCCTCCCCCAGGGAGACTTTCTTTGATTTCAGGTCAGCCTGCTTCTTCCGCAAGGCCTCGAACTCTTCTTTCTTCTCGTGCAGCCTCTTTCCTAAAAACTCCTTCTTGAGATGGTCAAAGTCTCTTTCCACGTCCACCTTCATGCGGCTGGCAAGGTCGTGCTGAGCCTTCCACATGCTGAGGTCCCGCAATAAAGACTCCCGGGCTTTGCCTTTCTCTGCCAAGTTCTCTCGTAGTGCCTGTATCTGGGCTGCCTTGTTTCCCAGAAGTTCCTCGAGATCTCGGACCCGACGTGAAAAATCAGCCTGCTCACTTTGATGCTGCTGCTCCTGATCCTCGAGGTGTGTCTGAAACTTTTCTCGCCATAGCTTCATCTCCCGCTCACTCGCGGTTTGGGCATCCATGCGCTGAATCTCCATCTGTTCGCGGAGAGCCTCATTGCTCTTCACCGCTTCAGCGAGGGCCTCGTCAGAGAATTTCACTTGCTGGCGGAGTGACTCAACAAACGCCTGCAAGCGATCACGTTCTCCTTGCACAGCTGCCAGCCTTGCCTCCAGTTGCACTGACTTGCGATTTGCTGTCTGGAGGGTTGCCTCTCCAACAGTGAGGTCCTTCGCAAGAGCTTCAGCCTTCTCCTGTAAAGCTTGACGTTCTTGCCGTGCTGCACTTTCCTCTCTCTCGCGCACGTTGATGGCCATGTCCACCTTTGCTTGCAGCTCTGCCACCTCTGCATCACGGCGTGCCAGCAAGGCATCGAGGTCAGCAGCAAGAGCCTGGTGTCGGCTCCTCCACGTCTCGGCCTCATTACTGCGGACTTCGCACTCTGCCTTCACCTTCACCTGGAGATGATGCTCTAAGTCTTGAAGGCGACTCAAATCACTTCGCATTTTTCTGTCCTCCTCCGAAATCCTTCCCAACAGTTCACGCTCCATCTGCTTGAGACCTTCGCAAAAGGTATATGCCATGGACTGTGCCTCTGCCTTCAAAGATCTCTGAGCCACTCGCAGCATCTCAGCTCGTGATGCAGCTGAAGCAGCCTTGCGCCAACATGTGTCAAGCCGCACATTGAAAGCTTCCTTCATAACACAAAAGTCCTCATCAAGACGCTGCTGTTCCTCTTCCAAACCTCTTTGCGCTTCATGCGTCCAGGTGGCCTTCTCTCGGCTGAAAGCCTCTTCTTGCCTGGAAAGTTTTTCCATCTCTTGCAAGCGCTGCTGAGTCAAATGGCTCAGCTCCTCTGTTTGCTTCTGTACTTCTTCCACCAAGCGCCGGTTGGTGCCTTTCATGGACCGCAATGACGTGTGAAGCTCCTCATTGGCCTCGGCAATGCGAAGCATCTCCGTGTTGAGATCCTGGCAACGCTTCTGCGTCTCCGTCAAGCTACTGCGAAGAACGCTGTAGGCGCTATCAACGTTCAGCCCGGTGGAATTCGGCATGAGATCACTGCTTCGGAGCTCCACATCCATGGCCTGAATTGCAGATGCCAAGCCATCAAAGTTGAGGGATGGACCATCGAGAATCGATGTCAGTCGCTGGACGTGGCTGTCGACTGCCCGCTTTAGAGCCTCGAACTTTAACTTTGTGTGTTCCTTCTCGGCCGTAGCCTGCGCAATCTGATGTCTGATCGCGACCTGTTCCATGGCTGCATGCAATTAATTGGTATTAATTACTGTTTATTGTGTGTTAATTACTATTTCTATCTATCTATATGCATCACTTTGCACTGAAAAACATGCTGCAGATATCTTATGATTTCTTGGCTGCTTGTGTCATAATCAGGTCACTGCTTCGAAACGTTGAACTACAAATGCACATCGCGATCGCAAATTAAACATGCTGATGACTGATGACTGTGGACCAGAACTTCACTGCGAATCTGATGAAGGTTGAGCTGGAAATGTGGGTTCAGTCACCTCTTCAGACATTTGGCTCAGCTGCATGCAGACTTGTTTTGGCCGTTGAGCTGAAACCATGACAGGCTCCCATCTACTCATCGCTGACACACAAGGATGTAGAGCTATAATTATACAGGGCGCCTGGCCTACAAGTACCTCGCGGTTCGATTCTGCAAGCATCAACTTCAGCTATGTCTAGCTGCACCACAGCTTTCCAGCTTACTGCTTCCCCCCCAGCTCTCCATACCTCTCCTCCGCCTGCTTGTGGCCGTGCATGGTGAGTTCTTTTAACTCATCCCTTTCGCCCTCGTGGCAGCACTGGCCATGCCGCAGCATTAAGATGATGCGGCGCCCAGGCTTGCTCGGCGTGCTAGAAGCCTCCAGGCTGGAACTCATTGCACACCCTTCCCACCACTGGTTGACACGTAGGATCCCGTGGAACCCAAAACTGGGATTCCCGAAAAAGATCTGCGGTCTCTGGGATAATTCCGACACATCTTTGGATACTTCAGCGGTGCTTGTAAAGTGACCTGCTTCGAGTTCCATCCAGCGTGACCGGAACCGATTGTCAACCCCACCCACAAACGACTCACGATTACTCTCCATCCTCCCTTGCAGGGTTCATCAACATGCCATGGACATGCCTTGTCTGACGTGTCTATTGACGAGGTCGAGGCTGCAGTCGACGAAGTGCTGGCAGCGGTCACATCCCCTGCGCAGCAATGCAGCCATGGAAGCTGATCGGAGTAGTGCCCTCCAGGGCCCTCCAGTTAGCTAAGCTGACTGAAAAAAACTATGTGCCGATGATGATTGCGGTTTCCAACTTTCATGACTTAGAAGCAACTCATAACTACACTCCGAACAGATCCGAAATATCAGACCGAAACGATGGGGACGAAAAATGTCTTCCACTTGATCGTTGCTGAGAATCTGGATTTCTCGGTACCAAATCCCGGGCAGTGGTAGCACCTGCCGGCTTTCGAACGATGTAGACCACTGGCACTTTCCCACCTGAGCCATCGAGTAGGGGCGAAACCATGGCTGACCGTGGCTAATGCTGGTCAGGGCCTGGCTGATCATGATTATGCCTGATGATAATTCACAAACCAAATATCCATTATACCTTACAGTTATTATACCATTATGGCTAATCATGATATTTGGTATGATGATCCATGATTGTGACACAATGGATACCCTAATGGCAATTGATGTCTGAAAACTCTGGACAGCTTTGAAAAGTTGTCCAATCCTTGCGGACGCAAGGGAGTAGGTGAGGTAGTAGGTGGGCTACGGTCGGCGCATCCCTACTTCAAGCAGGGCGCCAGCATGTGCCATCAGGTGGCGGGCTCATGGGTGCCAATGGCTATTCCGGATCTTGGGCAGCCAGTGAACCAGCACACTAAATACAATCCACCGTGATCAATTATGATGGCTGATTTTTAGGTCATGACGGCTGATGCATAGGTTGATGTTTAGGTCATGATGGTTGATGTTTGGGTTGATGTTTAGGTCATGATGGCTAGTGAATGATGATTTTTTTCCTACTCAAACTGATGGCAATCTTTATCCCCAACCGGGGCGCTAAACCACCTTAGCCCAGATGGCGCCTGCATCTGCAAGGCTCGCCAGCTTGGCGGTGGCATCCTGGGGAGTCACAGGCTTCCAGGCCAAACCCTGTGTTCATCCTGAGTACAGGTCAGGGGATCTATGATTCTAAGATTGCATCGTATGTTCTCATTCTCTACATATATACTCAAAACAAAACAGAATTCGTTAATACATTCAAAAAAACAGAACCATATGTGCGGATATGTGCAATTTTGATATGATTGCATAATCCATGATAGTTATGATGGCCAGGGGAATCATTGTTGATATTTTCGCATCTGAATGCATGATGTACTTCTGTAATTTGATGTCGGGACCAGCAAACTCGCTGCCCAGGAGCCATGCATGTGAAAGATCCGTGTATGTGCGTGTACCTTGATATACTATGTGCGTATATCTAGAAATATATACTTATACACACATATCTATATATATAAATATATCTATATATGTGTGTGTAAATACTTGTTCGCAGATTGTAGCCTATGAAGTGAACAACGCTTGGTTTGTTGCAGAATGAGCCGAACACCTGCTGAAGTATGTCATCATCTACCGCCAGAGGAGAGGTTATTGCGTCTGTGTCCGCATGTCCCTGCATTTGAAGGCCTACGCATGCACGATGTCCAAACTCCTCCTTTAAACACACATCATATCTTTGTCTCCGTGCGTGTGCATGTCCTTGTGTGCAAGCAGAGAAGAATATTGAAATAGAAGTGATAAACCCGAAGACTCAACCATTCTTGTATGAGCCACTATTTGTCAGAATTCATGCTTAGTACCCATCATGAACTCATCATTTTAATAATCTTCTCCCAAACGAAAATCTTGGGACTTGCGAGTTTCGGTTTTTTGGTTGTGCTCAATTGCGTTTGTTAATTATCATTTAACAAGTAATACTAAAACATGCTAAAACCGCACATCCCAAAAATGAGACTTCCCTCCTAATAATGAAAACCCCTGGGCCTAGATTAATCCTGAACAAGTTCTCGCTTGATCTTTTTTCCATCACCATTCCCAAAGGTTCAGCTGGGCTATTAAAATAGCCTGCTTACAGTAGGCTTTTAACAAAGGATTTCAAAGAGGAAAAGGTCCAAACCAAAAGGTGTTTTTACTATGTGTGTTTATCATTAGGGGTTGGAATACAAGAATCCCCGCGAATCAAAACAAAATAGGTGGGTTTTGCATTGAGGGGATTAACTAATGATTAGTACTAGGGGATCTAGGGGGAAAGATTAAGCCATAGCTAAACCCTAGCAGTTTCCATCATTGGCAGCTTTTATTAATCATAGCAGTTGTTTACCAGTGTATTCCAGCATGGTCAACCATAGCATTCTCCACCCTCGGTAGCTTGAGCTGGACAGGCCTTGAGTGGCTTGCCACGGCTGACCACTGTAATGAGCTGAACTGCACAGCTCTCTCGAGCGGCCTCAGCCCCAAGGCAGGGTAGTGCCCCTGTCATGCAGGACCACTTGGAAGGATCAATCACACGGAGAAAAATATGGCTGTTGCGTGTGTAAAATGTCGAATTGTTTAGCTTGTACATATTTATATATATATATGTGTGTGTGTGTGTGTGTACATCTTTTTTGAGATACATATGGACATTTACATGAACTAAATATGGTCAACACATAATCGGAAGTATCTATATAGATGATAGGAGATAAAATGAGCAACAACTATGGCTAGAGATATGCCAACTAATTATCGGTTCTCTTCATACAACAACCCCATAGCTGCTTGGTGTCTTTCCGCGGCTATGGATATAGCCTGTGGTAGCGGACAGCTGGCAGCAAACCTGACGGAGACTGACCGAGACCATAGCAAAAGCGGCAAAATATTGACATCATCATCCGCGAGGATATCTGGGATATCATTGTCAGGGGATATTGTCATGATGAGTTCTCACAACCCATCCGTACAACTCAACAATGAACTCCCAATCTCGAAAATCGGGCGAGTCGCGGCGGACGCCAACGGAACAGCTTCCACAAAACGATCACCTGACTGCCCTACATTCTGAGTCACTGGAAACCTCCGGTTGAGAACAACAGCCACCAGAGCTGACCCGGCACCGCCACCAGACCCGGCACCAGGAGCCCGGGCTAGGGCCTCTGTGAGGTCAGTGACGCAGCTGGTCCCGGGCATTTCCAGGTCAAAGGCCAAGGCTGCTGCGCCAGCCACGGCCTTGCGCACCTGAAACTGCACCAGTGCCTCGTCTCCTGCGTGGCAGGTCGCAGTGCCGGGGTCAACACCTGGGGAACCCGTGGGGAACCCATGGGGAACCCGTGGGGAACCCGTGGGGAACCCATGGGAACCCCTCTGAACGGTTTGGTGATGTTTGGTGTATTGATGTTTCTCACTATAAACGGATGAAATTACATGATTTTTGGACGTTTGAGGAAACCGCCACATGTTGTTTTGCCATTTGTTCGTGGTCAGGAGCACTTGGTCAACCGAATGTTTCACCAAGAGCTTAACCTCGTCCACGGGTCGTCTGTGCATTTTTTCAGTGCATCGTCCAGAAAACCTCACTCTTCCATATCATTTCATTACTTCTATCATCTTCTATCCAATTCGTCATCCTCGGGTGAATAAATGATATATCATGTCCTGGGACTGGCACAAACCGTTCCAAATCTGTGGGTTAGAAAAGGCACGGCTTTGGCCTGCCAGTCTACTATGAATCAAGGCATTTTGTGGATGCTTACGGCTCAAAAAGCCACCAGTGACTGTCGTCAATTCAGGATCGGCCAAAATTTAGATTCTCGTCCCATTCGCTTGTTGAATTGCAACCTGGTGGATTTCAATCTTGGCAGTTAGGCACAGTGCACATTACACAAGAATATCCAGCTGGAATCGTACCAAGCAACTGAATGCAATCAACCAACCAAACAGCTCAAGATTGAATGATCAAAAAAATATGCAGTGCACGGCTGCTCTTTTCAATTGCATCTCTTAGGTGTGTCATGGTGTGTCCCCTGACAACCAATAAAAGCAGGGATGAGCCTTGATGACTTCCTAGCAACCGGGTTCTGTGGAATAGTTGAGTAGACTTAGGGATGTTTTGCTCGGCGGAGGCCTTGATCCAGCACCGCCTTCGGAATTTGAAAGGAAAATACGCGGAACGGTTGTTATCCAAAGTCCACAATCTTTTTAACCCACGGTGTTGGTTGTACAATTCCGAAGGTCCCACCTATCGCTTAAACCAAAAATAGAGGACCATGCTTGTTAGTTGAAGGTGGGAGGGTACTTGTTCATGGGGTCGCGGGTCACTTGTTGATGATCCAGGACAGCAAATGAAGAAAGCGGGTCTTCCTCAGCGCTTCATAATCACACGGGAAGCTATAGCATCATGGCAGTGACTCTGACTAATACTGCTTGATTAAGGATAATTCGTGAATACTTATTGGTTGATAGCTATTGGTAATACGAATCTCTTGACAAATTTGTTCATTTATTAAATGTCATTTGTCACCGTAATGGTAGGTTGCCAATAAGTATATGTGATCAGTTATTCATAATGATGACTGGCTGGTGGTTTCAACCCCTATGAAAAACATGGGTCAACCAACAATTTGTTAATAATTACTAGGGAAAATAAAAAATGTGAATCAAGCCACCAACCAGATGAATAGTGATCAGCCACCAACCAGATGTGAATCAACCACCACCAAATGTGAATCAACCACCACCAACCAGATGAATGCTGCCTTACAACTGCTGACTCAGCACCTAGCAAACGTCCATCGCTTCAGCCAGCACGTCGCAGCGGGTTTCCCCCCTTCCTCCCCTTTTCTTCGCCTTCGTGCTGCCCTTGGGGCCGTGCAACCATGTCCAGAGCTCGGCCCGGGGCCTCGCCCCTAATTTGAACATGATATAATGGGTAGTATGTAGGTTGTACCTAGGTAGTATATAGGTAGTATATAGGTAGATTTCTTGAAGATCTGCTTGAGCTGAAAACATGGGGATTTGCCATTGCGAACGGTTGGTAGTACTTCGTCAGTAATGGCAATTTGGAAACGGTTTCCCCCAATATACAAGAATTGGGAATTTTACAGGGCGCCAAGGAAGTTTGCCAGGGACTTCACCATAGCTCCAGGTTCCCACTTGGATGCTGCAGTGATATAACGCATATGACTTATTAACAATCATCAGTCACTCATTGGGGCTGCACAAGTACAAGTGCATGAAAAGCTAAGTCATGATTAGCACATGGCCATGCCCGGACTTTGATGGTGAAACGCTCTCTTGGGCTGTGGCACTGGACAACATCACCAGGCTCAAGGCGGTTACTGCCACCGATCTTCTTGGAACCTTTCAACATGTTGCGGTTCAACAAGTCGAATGGTGGCCGATTGTCACATCAACCAACATACCACAAAAATATATGCACAAAATGCATGCGTGTGCGCCAAAGTTCTATTTCTCGCCGTCCTTGACACATCAAATCACATCCAGACTTGTCTCCGTTGCCTTCGCCCTTTGGGTGTGTTCCAACCTGTGCCATGTGTCCTGCTCTTGAGCAGCTGCCGAGAATTTAAAACGACTTCTTGCCCAAAATTGGATACCCCCAAGCAGCCGTCAGCAACAATCACATAGCAGTGGAAATTCACCGCATTATAGATACTGCAACGCACCTTTTACAAAATAGATTGCCTGGTTACCCTACCACAGAGTCATTGGCGTTCCTGGAACTAATGGAACCTGGTCGCCGGAGTGTTGACACTGCTGGGAAGTACCCAGTTTTCTGGACAACCCTGGCTGTTCAGCGAGCTGGGCTCAACCACAGCGCCCTCAGGCACCAAAGGTCATTCCAGACGCGCGTCTGTACATTCGGCGATAGTCCAGGGGAAATAGCGCTTTCATGAACTCTTTCTCATCAATACCACCACTTCCATCTGAATCAAAGGCCAGGAAGAGATCGGATGCCTGTCCCGGGCTTCGGGAGAGATGTTGCTGAAAAATGACAGGCGTCAAACTGACACCTGGGTTCTGTAACTAGTGGCTCTACCCATCCAAGGCAAGAGAATCCTTTTCAAAACCATGGCTTTGAGGGTGGCACATGTAACATGTGACAGTGCCACTGGGAGCATGCTGTGGGACCGTTTCCAAAAATCCTTTTGTCAGAAACAGCTCCGATCCAAGAAGCCATCCAACAGCGCCTCAGGCCTAGTTCACCACTACAATCACTACACTTATACATATAGATAGATAAATAGATTAGATTAGATTAGATTAGATTGGATTAGACTAGACTAGACTAGATTCGATTGGATTGGATTAGATCAGATTAGATTGAATTAGATCAGATTATATAGATTAGATTAGATGGATAGATATCATTATCACATATGGCAGTGGGTCAAAACCCTGTACCCCTGGTTCCCCATCATTGACCATTGACCATTGTTTCCCCTGTTATTACTGGTTATTCTATATCCCCCATCAAATTGGTTGGTTGACTGCTTGACCCATAGCCATCTCAGTATGGCATATATGGGGGTGGCTTCCATGGATCTTCCATTTGCAAGAACTATCGTCATCACAAATGGCTGTTTCTCAAAATGGGGATGCCCCCAAATCATCCATTAGTACAGTATAGTACAGTAATCAATTTTTAGCAACAAACGAGCCATTCTTGGTTTCACCTATGAATAGGGGTACCCTCAAATCATCCAACATTAGTCATTTGTAGTAATAAACAAGCCAATTTTGGGGGTACCCCTATTCTAGAAACGACCATGTTATCACCTGACTCTCTTGTTGGTCCTCAGCAGCTATTTGTCAGGCTAACCCGAACCAAAATCAGCGCAGAATTTGCACCTCCGAGGGCTTGATTCCAATTTTCATCCGGCTGATCAGGTCCTGAGCTCACGCGGGACATCCCATCGCGGCGTTTCTTAGCGATGGAAGAGGGGGCATGGACACATCCATCGAGGGCGATCTGTGCATCTACCTGTGCCCAAAAAAAGCCAACGAATCCATACAAATCCATACGACTCCTGCACAAATACCATTGAAAGGACAAACGTTTCAGAGAGGAAAATGAGAAACTGCGCTTGTCCATCGGCTCCTCACCTCTCTGTGTGTGTCATCCCTATGTGGCGAAGTTGTCCAATGTTGGCATTCCAATGTTCTTGGCATTTGACAGCCCCGCGCGAGCGCCAACGAAGAATCTTCCCTTTTAATCTGGAATCGAACCCCAAAAACGATGATGGAAGATGTGAAAATCACATAATTATCCATAGCGATTGAATAAAAACAGAGAATCACCCCCGATTATATACTTCACCAGAAAAAATCGCGGGTGATTCACCGCCAAAACTTGATGGAATTTCTTAATAAGGATCTGACACTTACCAGCTGCTGAGTCGTGTCAGCCATTGCTTAACCATGTTGAACCCGCGCTAAACACAAACAGCCTGTCAACCCATCTTGGTGACTGGGTGATTTAATACTTGGTGGGTTTCAAGATCATCAAATCATCAATAATCAATCATGAGCCAAGCATTCTTACCGAACCATCAGCAAAACCATGAATTCTCGAGTAAACGATCAGTTCTCGAGTAAACCATGGTGACCTGGTTCCCCTATCATGAACCATTGCCTTCCCTAAAATCATTGTTGGCTATCATCCCCCTTGAAATTGGTTGGTTAATTGCTTGAGCCACAGCCATTTACCGTCACTAAGCACTACTAAGCATTACCATTCTCGGCTCCCCAACACATCGGCTGCCAAGCTGCAACGAACTCATCCATACCGAGCTCACCTGACAGCCATGTTTGAGTCATAGAAGGTAGCCTACCGTTGCGGACTCAGGAGTTCAGCTTCAGACCAAAAAAAAGCATGAAGGAAGTGGTTGAAACTTTAATTTGTTAATTAGCTACACTGCTAAACTATAGTTAAATGATGTTAAATGAAGAATCAAAATAAGGAATTGGGCAATATTTCTTTGTAAAATGAAAGCACGAAATAATCAATGAAGAAGTGGTCGACAAACAAATGAGAGAATCAAAATCTGAACCTCTGTGTGCAAGCATGCAGAACATGTGTAACACACGAGTCACCGGCTGGCATCTATGCACGCGTCAGGCAAATGTGCATGTGTGTGTGTGTATCTCAGAAGTTGTTACAGCAGCTTTCAGAGCCTGGAAACGCATGGCATGGCCCATGGTGGTATCCCAACCATCCCAAGTTGTGCTCATAGAAGGGAAACTGATTATGTGGGGATACCAAATGATACCCGTGTTTATTGACGTGACATGGCACATATCCTTTGAAAACCGCAACAGATTCCCTTGAAGGACGCATCAAGTGATGTCAAGGTCTATCTATGTCCAACTCTCAAAACCAGTAGCTAAATTGCTCCAGGACACCCCCAGCTGTCAACACTTCCCCTTAGCCAGCGCCTCTGGGGGGGGAGACATTTTTGCTGGTCTTGCTCCCTTCCAAGGCGCGGTGTGGCCAGTGGCAAGCCCCTAACTCCCGTGCTGCCGGCGAGGCCCTGCTTTGTTTCCAAGGCACCATTGCCATCTGCATCAAACTTCTTGAAGAGCCGTGGCATGTCACCTGGTTGTGCTGGGAGCGTCGCAACAGAAGCAAGCAGGACAAATACTGTGTTGTCGAATCTCAGAAGTTGAGACGCATGAATCTCCTAAATTGATGACATTGGTGAAGCAGAATCTTTCAGTTGAAAGGTATGTACGAAATTGTACGAATACATGTAAACTGTGCAATCCTTAAACTCTCAATGAGTCGAAAGAAAGATACATGGGATTATAAAGATCATCACTTGCTTCTCAGGGAAGTCACTGAATTCTTGACACGCCCAGACTATATAGAACCAAACTTGGATGCAGAGACAGCCTTGGTGAGCGACCCTTCAACTCGTGCAAGGTACCTTCACCCATTTCGTTGGGCAGGTTGACATAAAACTAGGATGGCTCAAACCTTTGTGAAGCAAATATTGATGCATATGAGTTGCCCCCGAACTGGTTGGCTCTTTTCTGGTGGTTTAAGGCTAGGTTGCTGCACGTTGCTGCCATGTCACCAGCAGAAACACCCCAGTTCTTCAATCTTTGCCGAGCTCTGGTCACCAGGAGAATTCGATGTCGATCCGACCAGGTCTGTGACATGGCGTTACCCACCACCTGAGGCTGCAGGAAGTGGGTCCTGGTGGCTCGAACTCACGGCTATTCATTCATTGTCCTTCCCCTGATCCAGTAGGGGTTCCATGGCGTTCCTTACGTGATTTTCTGAGATCACTGGCCAGCATTTTCTTCGTGTACCCACCTGCAAGGCGAAATGTGCTCCCAGCACATCATCATGTCTCCCTTCTCAGCCGCTTGCCATGGGAATCCATGGAAACAGAAATCTGAAATCACTGATTTAGTGGTTTCTCAAAATAGGGGTACCCCTAAATCATCCAATATTTACCATTTATAAACCTACCATTTTGGGCGGACCCCTGTTTTGAGAAACCACTATTTAAGGAAAGTGTTCCCTTCCGATTTGCGAATCTTTACGTGCCAATCACGGTGACAAAATCAATGCGACTGTAAAAGGGATCAAACAACCAGTGGTTTGACCTTTTTTTGTGGCTACTGTGAACCGCTAAAGTCTATCTCCGATAGGCGGCAAGTGCCAACACAATCCCCGCAAAGCCTTTCAAAACCCTTCACCATCATTGCTCGAATCGCCCTTCCATCCACCAACATCAGAATACCGAAGCCCCTCACATCAGCAACTATCGGAGACTGGGTGAACCATGGACAAAGATGAGTGGTGGTCCTGTGTCACAAGGGGATACAAGGGGTCCATAAGAATTTCTAGTTTATTCTTATAATCCCCCAAGTTAACCAGAAACGACTGCCTCAAACAAGGCCGGGTATTTCTTGAGTCTCCACTGCTCGTACCCCGTTGCTGGACCCGCAGCCGCGGCCAAGCTGCCGACAGCGGCATGGCCATGAAAAGGACACTGATGAAGCAAAGAACGCCCGAAACAATTCGCGCAGGCCAAGTCTTTGGGGTCACATCACCTGCCAGGTGACAGCTGCCAGCTGCAGGCACAAGCGGGGCTGGGATGGAACCAGCAGGCGCTGGTTCACCCGCGCTTCTGGGTTGAGAAGGCGATCTGAAGCGTCCCAAATGCAGTCCACAGTCGCACACACCTGGGGTAACACCTGCCATTTCCGACTGAATTAAGGCTGGTGGTCCACTGGTGGTTTTGAATTTAGATTTTAATTCAGGAAATGGGGAATAGCCACCTGTTCCCGAGCTGAGCGCCACACCATACCCAACAGTGGTCACGGTGACCGTACTCATGTAGATGGCCGTGGAGAGGGAGTCCACATTGTCGGGATCATCAACGACATAGAGCACCGAGGAAAATAGCAAGACCTGAAGTCATGTCGGGCTCACACTTCAGTTTCTAGCGCGGCTAGGGTAAGTACGCGCGGCAAGTACCAACACAAGCGGCTCACCCCTGGACTCATGGACCGCACCAGTTCTCCACAAACACATTCGGCTAATCCCTTCCCCTTATGGCAAACCCCTACCCGAAAACACTGGTGAGGTGGGGAATCTACATTCAAAAAGGCCCAGGTAGGCTGAAACACTATGAGGATGAAGGAATTTCGCAGTCAGGTGTGGTCAGTCTTTTCTGAATCGTGATCTCATGAAAACAAGTAGTACAGGTAGTGGGTACATGTGCTTGTATGTGTGCTACATGCATGTGTTTTTTGTAAATATTTCTTCTTCTCTTCTCTCCGGGCTTGGTTTGACAACCGCTTCAGCGAAGCGCCAGACAAAGTTGAACCGGCAAAAACATAAAGTTCCCTAGCCAGTCATGCACACGGGGAAAAATCCTCATATCTGTACAAACATGCAACAGCGACAAAATGCCTCCATGCAGCCCTGGGAATTTACCCAGGGAGTAAAAATGTCTATGTTCACATCTATCTATCTTTTACCCATGTATCTACACATTATTAATCATTATTATATAAGTGGAAATGAACGAATATACACATCACATATTTACACTTAATTACACACACATTTCTACACATAGATCATTTTCTTGGACCGCAAAGGGGGTCCCCATGGCCGTGCTGTCGTCCACAGCCATTCTCGGCCTGTTACGCCACCACAATCTACCAGATGACCATGTATAGGAGGTTGAGGGTACCCATTCTTAATGGATATGACTTCCCCATTGAAATGAATATGGCTTGGGCTGGTCAACGATTGTCCGTGAAGGTAACGCTACACCCCCCAAGCATGTATAGGTTTCCATAAATAGCTGGCATTGGCTTTCCAAATATGCACGCATCCCTCAAGTTCACTGGTTCCTATGGACATCCCATTGTGTTTGTTCCATGACTTAGCTTCTGCTTCATCTCGGCGGTCATCTGTGATTGATATTTACATGGCCTCATCTACCAACACACCATGACCGAGCACAATGGGCAACCAACATGTGACACTTTCTTCCGAAAACCTGTACCAGTACTAACAGTATCTAATGATGACCACAGGTCCCCCCCAACTTGCTTCCAAACCTGTCAGTGCTTCCTCTAGGAAGTACGGGGACAAAATTGTGACTTTACACACGCCACGTAAGGAACCTAAAATACATGCGTGCACCAACCATGACTTTATCGTGGTCTCTTCCGCCGCATGTCAAAATCTGATCGATCATGGTTAATGGGCATCGATGGATATTGGCTCAATAGGATATCCACTATACTTATAGAGTACACAATTACCAATCGCAATGTGACAGTAACGTGAATACTTACTAAATCCTACTAATGGTCATCATAACTCTTAATGCATACCATAGTGGATATGATAATCCCAGACTACCCTTGCCCCCGTTCATAACCAAATCACCAGATGCACCCTGGTATGGTCATTAGACCCAAGAACTGTCGTAACTCGTCCAAACACGTCCGCAACCGAAAAGACCAGGCCCTTTCATGTCCATGGATTAGCATTGCATGAGCCTTTACATCCTGAAAAATGATGGTGCATATACTTAATTAAAACAACTAGCACAGTAACACGTTCCATGGGTCATATGCAGTTCCTAGTTGCATCTGCCAACTTCAACGGGGAAGAAGTTCGCCTTTCGAATCCATTTCGAGTTGTACCTTTGTGAGTCTTCCCGGGGCCCGGGGGCAGCGCCATGGCGCAATGATGGAAATCATGTAGAGCAAGAGCTTCAGCGCATCGCTCACGGTGGCCAAAACATGCCTGAGACCACGGCGAGCGTGGCGCCATGCGAAGCTCTGGATGATCAAACCCCTATAATACACGCGTGAAAATCGCGTGAAATATGGTGAAATTCCCTCTGCCAACGGATGCTACTGGATTGTCATTCCCACTGGCACCATGACATGCAGGGGCATGCAGCCCAGGCACAGGAGCAGTTGCAGCTTCTGGAAACGCCTCACCAGCTTCAGCATCCGGATCAGCGGAACGAAGCAAGCCAGGATGATATGCGCCAGAGGACTCTCCTCCATGGTGGGCATCAGGGGTACCCCCACCACCACTCGCAAGGGCAACGGCAGGAAGGCCAAGATATCGATGATGTTGTATGGGCTCTTCACAAAAGCCTCGCTGCGCCAAGATCGGGGTGACATAGCGCCGATGTGAGCAGATTTTTTTCTGATTTGATCATTTTGGATTTGGTCGTTTGAGATACTGTAATTTTGGGGGGCCCAATGACCTGTGAACAAACCACCTTGCCCAAAAAAGCAAAGCCTTCAGCAAGACCTTTCCATCTTGGCCACTTTCCTTCGTGACAGCGGAAATGATCCGTTGGTGCGCCCAGCAGCCAATGCTTGTCTCTGCCCGGGACTCACGGTCATTACAGAACAATCACACAAAGATAACAAAGGAACCCACATCACTGCTATAGACATGGTGGCCCATGTCCACCAATGTGCACCATTCGGTCTTCACCAAGTGTGCAAAAACCATCATATACTCGGTAAATAAGCCATGTCTTGCACACACACAAACTGAATGGCACGCCAGGAGCAAGCCGGAGACCAACCTTCCGAGACCCCAGCTCCGGCATCAACAAGACACAAGCCATTTGGGAGACGCATGGAGACGCTGCCCCTCCGGCCAGACAAGCTTGGAGATACCGCATCAACCAATGGCTGGTGGCACGGAGGTTAAGCAAACAACCAGTGACACAAAGAGCTAGCGAGACGTTGATGAAACAAGTCGGGAAGAAAGAGTGAAACAGGCGCCTCAGTCAAAAACGTGAAGCTCCCAGTCGCGTGCTCACAAGTGGTTCACAATGAAGAATGAAAATTGGAACGGCACGGAAACACCGTTGCAAATTCAGCAAATGCCTTCAAAAGCTGGGACACGATGCTGTTAAATGTGACAAAATATCATGATTCAACTCTCATAGGACTCATGCCTGCATGAAAGTGCAGCCCACTCCCCGTGTTTGGAAATGCCAGGTAAAGTTCATGTACGGTACGACCATCAAAGTCGCAACAGGATACCGTAACCAATCCTCCCAACAACCAAGATCACCAGAATGATCCATATTAAGTATGAGACTGAATTTCAATTAGTTTGATGTGTTTTAATATGTGTTTCTTTGGCATCCAAAGAAACAAACTGCGAGGGGACATCGTTTCTGCACTCCGCGCAGGACCTGGCCCTTGTGTACAGCCCATTGAGCGCCAAGATGCCTTGAAATTTGGGCTGACATACCAATGCGCAATGCAGTCAAACACCAGCAGCACCTGGCAGTCGAGTTCTCGAAAAACCGGCAAAGCAGCGTCTTTGAAAAAGTGAATCATGTTCAGGGCGTTGGGATGGGCCAATACCTCTGCAAATGGTGATGGTGATGATGGTTATGAGTTATGATGGTGATGATGATGGTGATGATGATGGTGATGATGATGGTGATGATGATGATGATGATGATGATGATGATGATGATGATGGTGATGGTGATGGTGATGGTGATGGTGATACTAACAGTGCTCGGGAAGCTCAGTGTAAGCCAAACAAGTCACATCCCCATCGTGTTACCGCACAAGGGGGTTCCAGTCCAGCATCCCAAAACGACCATTGTAGCATGGCAATCAATCAAAACCAGCTCGCAACATAATAGGAAAACCATCACTTGAGGTGCACCGTATTCGTGGACAACCTAAAGATACCTAAAGATATTTTAAGGAATCTTAAGTATGCCCCGACAAGTGTGATCGCTCTGGCAACTGATAAGACTACAAAGATCAAGAAGAAATTCAATTGACGAAATTCAGTTGAATAGGCGGCTCACTCGGCAAATGATTCAATTTCAGATCAGAATTCATATGGTAGTTTTTCCAGAAATCAACTGTGAGCATGCTCGGTTGGAGTGCCTTTCCTTATATATCCCTATCGTGGTTCTATACCACATTACTACTAAGTTATTAGGCAAGTCTTGTGATCCTTAACCTTGTTACAAGGGTAGCATGCTCAACGCACGTCAGGAACTTGCTGACGGATTCTGTTGGTATAACCCCGCCATACCCCGCCTCCGTGACACACTGCAGGACGTTTACCAACAAGATGTTTGGCACGAACGGAGTTTGAGAAGCTTGCGAAATGGTCGCAATGCTGGTGAGGGTCAGGAAATAGTTCTGCACTGCAGCGAAGTACAATGCCGCTTTGCTCGAATCTGGATCCTGGAACGGCCAAAGACATCCCAAGCTCCAAGAGCTGTCAGAAAATCGGGGTCAAAGGCTTAAGGGATTCTCATTTCTGTTGCTATTTGCAGGGTGGTCATAAGACTTTTGTCCGGGGCATCTCACAAGAAAGGCTACTCGTTGGGAATGTTGTCCAAGAAGGTTGCTCTTAGAGGATGAGTTAGTGAAAATTGTTGCTCATCTCTGCAAATGTTTCGGAACGCACTATCTTCCTGAATGATTTGGATTCAGATTTTGCAAAACATGGTGTACGTGTTCGGATGTTTCCGAATGTGGTGAACCTGTTGCTCAAAGGGTAGCCAACAAACGGGCAACTCCAAAGCCCAGCCGAATTTCAGCCCCATGCTCTCTGTCTGGTTGTAAGTCATGGGAATCATCTTCACCTCATCCCAATGAGGCAGAACTGGGGACCTGATGGGCTTGAGAACCCAAAAACCACATTTTGAAAGCCAGTGCTGGCCAACTCCCTAGCATCTGTACCCCTGGCCCTCATCCGTGGCCTCCAAAAACTGCCAAATTCGACTGTGTCGATCTTCGTTCTTGAAGAACGAGGGGATCGAGCTGTTGCTATGTCGCTGCTTCTTCAGATGTTCTGGCCGGCGGAAATTCCGGGAGATGCCACGACACACCATGAACCCAAGGAAATAAATGCCCCTCGTCGCGCCGCGAGATACAAAACCATGAGTTGGATGACAGCCAGAGATTGCTAACTGGACATCGTTCTTCCTGCTGGTGTAACCCAGCTATGCCCCAGGCAGTAGATGATGACCTGGTGACCCTTCAATTCCCCAGGTTCCTGCCATAGAGCGGGAACCCGTTCTTCTCATTCGAACATATCCGAACGTCCCAGGTGAAGTGTGCGGAATCTCTTTTGGTGGTTCATGACATAAACCATCCCTTGATTTTGAGGTCCATTCTGATGGGCATTTTGTTGAGATCTGGGATATCCATTGTGTCATAGTACATCATGATGCCTTTGCAATTGTGCTTGATACATTTTGGTACCATGCTGGATGAGAATCTACAACCCCAATGCCATCCAGTACTCAACCCATGCCCTCTCGTTGGGTCACAGTTCACTGGAAGCTACGCTTCCACTGTCCGACTCCAGGATTTTTCGATAACCAACGCCACCTGTTTTCAGCCGCCCCGGGATTGAATTCATCTCTTCCCCCAATTTCAAACCTCCCCGCCCCCCTGACACCAGGTCTCCAAAGGATTCGGGCCCAGAGCTGGCCCCACAGGAACGGCCCGATGATGGGCAAACCAACAGTACGTTGCACTTCCCCAATATTTGATGAGTGGCATTTCCCCATGTCATGGGATCTTTCTTGGGACAGTGCCCCTGCCAGAAATTTGTTCACCGCTGGTTTACGCCCTCATGATCCGTGCATCGATGATGCTCCCGCCCCCTGGCTGCAGCAAAGCTTCTCCCACCCTTGGATGGCCAACATGGGCAGCTGGGAAGGTCAGCGGCTGGTGGGTTGCGGGTTGGCATCTGGGACCTGGATATTGGTTGAAGGTTTCTGGATCATGGATTGATCCTGCGAAATTTCCCCCAAACTGCCTACTACTCCTATCTGCACCCCGCAAAAATCATGGCCCCTATCAACCATCACTGGCACATCACAAAAAGGCGCAAAAAATGAGGGAATCTATATATCTTCTTTTGACTACGCCCCCTTGTGTGCAAGTGTGTCTGCATCCACGTGGGTGTTGTCCTAAATTCCTTGTTCCCGGAACGGCCATCTGAGCGAAAAAATATATATGTTTCTTTAGCGAAGCTTTAGCGCTCTCCATGTTTAACTTTCGCGGGCCCAAAAGTCCGTTGTCTTAGATGGCAGAAATAAGGCTTTCAATAAAATCAGGTTTTCCACTTGTCTTAGACGACAGTGCATGTCCAGAAATCACAATGTTTCTATGCCAGTGCTCTATTTGATTAATTCTACTCTTGTCTTTTCCGTGTAGCTTTGCTAGACTGCCTATGCTCACCCGCATTCCAGGCAAGCCAACATGCCCATCTCATCTAGGAGAGGCTCTTCACAAAGAACCTGATCTTTCGCGATGATTTTCGCGAAACTTTAGCGAAACTTTCGCGAAATGACTCTGATCTTTCTAGAAAAAGTTCTTGGGAACAAGCAACCTTCCACAGAATACCCTAGATTTAAATGCCCAGGAGAAAGGAATGGCGATGAAACATATTGGGTCTGTGATAACACTACCGAATGAACTTTTGCAAGATCTTTCGCGAAAAAATGATTTTCTTTGGCGAATTTGAAAAACTTTAGCGAAACGTTGATTCATGACATGAAAGGTCGTGGCAATCTAAACTCCTTACAAGGACCTTTTGTACGACTCCCATGTGTTTATATTCACATTCATGTGGGATTCACATCGCTCATACACACAACACGAGACCAGTAGTAGCATATACAACAATATGAACCACGATAAATCACCCATATTTGACACAAAATGGCACATCATCAGCTATGGATGGCCAAATGCCCCATCATCTCCGGAATTTTTGGTCAAGACTCTTCGCCATCAGAACTTGATGCAAAGCTCGCTGATGACGTACTGCTGGAGCTACTCGAACTGCTGGCCTTTTCAACAGCCTGCTGGGAACGCCGCAAAGTGGAACCGGCTTCACCCGGCACAATCCCAACTGATCCTTGCGAGCTCAACTGAAGGGGTACAGTAGCTCAGCAGAGCGCAGCAGCAGCGACCCGGTTAAGCTTCTCTGTTTAGCCATCAAGCTGGGTATTCAGTCATAAAGAATCATTCAGATCCACTAAGCTGGCATCCATTGGGCCATTAAGCATCATTCAGATCCATTAAGCATCAATAAGATTCACTAAGCCATTGCTGATGCAAGGACAGCTGGTTGTTAGCCACCGCCAACCATTGTGGACCATCTTGGTTGCGCCAGCCCGCACCATAGCATCCATCGCCTTGGCCGCCAATGGCCCCGGCCTCAAGCTGTTCTTCCTCAGAACTTGCACTGTCAGCCTGGTGGCGGCTGATTGGTTCAGTATATTGGATGTAGGATTGAAAGTTATATGAACTAGAGGATTTATGATTTATGTATGAACTATAGGGTTCGAAACGAACTATGGGATTGATACAAATGAACTATGAGATTTTTGTGTGAATTGTCAAAAAGTATATATAAGAAATGTAAGGTTTGAAAAAATGAACTATGGGAGTCATTTTTATTCAAATGAACTACGGGACTTACATAGTAATGAACCATATATAGGATTTGGTTATATCTCTCTCCATCATCAGTGTTTATTTATTTATTCATTTATTTATGCTTTTTAAATCTATTTATAATATACTCAATTATCTATTTATCTATGTATTCATTTTTTATGCCTCTGTTTATTCATCACTATTGCTTTTTGCAGCATCTAAAAGAGGATTTAATCATAAAGTAGAAAGGAGGTTCTGTATATGAACTCTGTCCAGAATGATATCGTTTTTCCAGCGCCATCCTAGAGGTTCAGAATGGTATGCACGTAGGAGTTTGCATTTTTGCCACATATTTTTCCTATAGAATTTACATCTAATATAGACACATGCGTATATAGTATTACGTATATGTTATGTGTGTGTGTGTGTGTTCGTTTGTTTCTTTCTATGCATGTTCAGAGAGAGAGAGAAAGAGAAAGAGAAAGAGAAAGAGAAAGAGAAAGAGAAAGAGAAAGAGAAAGAGAAAGAGAAAGAGAAAGAGAAAGAGAAAGAGAGAGAGAAAGAGAGAGAGGGAGAGAGAAAGAGAAAGCGTGAAAGCGAGAGAAAGAGAAAGAGAGAGAGCGACAAAGAAACGCTTCTAAAATCACGGCCAATAACAGGTCTATCTGGCTAGTCTGCCTGATTCTTTAGCTACCAAGCTTAATAATTAACTGGGCCCACAAAGGGTAGGCATTACAGATCAATAATGGGGGCCTATATTTGGGCTGACAACGGCTACCAATGATCAAGCCCCAACTGCGGTTCATCCCTCAGCCCCACCTGTTCAATGGCATTCGGCAATGGCGGAGACTGAGAAGTCACTGTCGGCGCCTGCGAAGGCCATAGCATCAGCAATGGCATCCCCCAGAGCTTGGTTCTTGAGCGTTGATGGGCCATGGGCTTGTTATTTGGCTACAGTCACTAGTTTGTTTGCCAAGTGCTATGCGGCCCGTAGTCGGCTACATGTCAGCAGCAGCAACCTACAATCGCATATATAAACTAATGTAAACCATATTGAGAGCTGTTGTTGGATGCTTGTTCCTGTTGGATGGGCTTTTGCAATGCATCCTTCAAAAGTTACGCCTAGAGAAAGCGGAGGTGAAATTTGTGCCGCTCAGTGACTCCGCATTTCTGGCAGTTTTGCGAATCATGCGACTATCTCAGAACCCAATCAGCTGCTTAAGAGCTAAATCTTAGGACACGCCTTGTAGCTCGCTCCCCCTGTAAAGGGCCAGAATGGGATACCATGGGATGCCCCTAAGTCCCAAGCTCCGTCCCAACCAACAGCCGGGTCCACTGCAAGCTGCGCCTGAGACACCACCAATATCTTCGGCGTCGCTTCAGGGGCAACCGCGAATCTTTCCTCACCGGCCAGGGAGGACATCCGACGAGTTGGTCGACCATCGGAGGGCGGTATCGGCATCTGCTGGTTTCCATGCCAATCTTGAGCTATCAGCAGAATATTTAGAAATCTGGTGAGAATTATTCAGAAATCTGATGAGAAATATTGATTGACGCAGTTCAACTGCAAGTTGCAATAACGGTCAGAAGTATTAAGTTGGAGTAGGTTCAAGAACTTGCAATGACAAGCGAAACATCTAATCTTCTCTTCTTCTTCTTCTTCTTCTTCTTCTTCTTCTTCTTCTTCTTCTTCTTCTTGCGTGCCAAAGGTACGGATGGTCAGAACACAAGTGTGAAACAAATAAAAATGAGAATGTCCATACCCGTAGGCGCCCCATGCCCCTCAGTACACGAACTCGAGCACGTAGAAATAAAAATTGTTTTGGTGATTCGATTTGGTTCCGAAGTCCAGGTCAAAACCTGGTAGAAAACACTGGGTTCAAAATTCTTCTCTGATGGCCGCAGCCAGGATTTGATCGAGTTGGCTTCGTGTGTTGTCAAAATCTTCTGTGTCATTGCGGATTTGGGTCCAAATCATGGACAGTGTGCTGTGTGTCCATTGTTTACGTGGACTGCCAACACGACGAAAAAGGACATCGACAGGTTTTGCACTGTCAATTTTGAAACTTACCATCCTCATAATAGCCGTGATAAATGAGCTACAAAGGGATATGATGGGGAGTTACCGGAGTTATGTTCGCCGATTTACTCAATTTCTTTTTTGCTCGCGCCCTCCGGAAGGACAGTTTACTCAATTGGTACCACAGATTTTGTTTCTGGCACCGGTGCATTCTTGGAATTGCGAGGTGCTAGAAGCTGCGATGGCAAAAGAACATCCCAAAACTGATGGCTTTTGCGGACAACACTTGGTTTGGCCAACGGCCTCCAAAACGGGGTACTGTAGTTTTTATGGGAAGATAACATTTCCAGTTGATCGAGGGGTAGCTATCGGATGCCCACCCTCGCGAAACCCATCGAATTTCCAAGGGCGGGGCCCCGTCCTTTGGCCCGTCGGGCACTTGGGGCTTTTCATCGCCATTCTTCGGTGTCGCTTTGCCCGGCGACTGCAATTCATCCTGGCGAATCCCGGGATCCGTGAAGCCCACAAGTAGCATCAGCTGCGCTTGGAAATCTCGACATTTCGAAGAGACCAATATGAGATTCATGTTAGGATCCACTAAGAGCTTCGTTGCTTTCATCGTTTCAACCGCTTTTCCCCACCAAGCCTTGAATGCTTCTCTTTTTGCCATGTTGGTTTCAACTTGGGAATGGGCCAAAAGCAAGGCACCAATGGATCCCAATCTGATAAATCAATTCAATAACTTCAATACAATTCAATTCTGACAAAGTACGTGTGCTTGACAGTGACAGTGATGATCCAGCTGCAGGTTAAAGTGGTAGAGCCAGAAACCTCACATTACCTGTCATAGCGCGTCGCCAAAGTTGGCTGGTTTGAAGATGTTTGAAGCAATCCATACTGTGTGCGACCCCAATCCCAACGAGCCAGAGTTTACTTGGAATTTGGAGCTGGGAAAACTGGTCCTGGTATATAAGTATGCTATAACGGCTATAACTCTGCAATTTGAACCGACACTAAAGGGTGAAGTATGGCAACTATGGCTGCTCCGTCACCAACTATGGCCACTATGGCCAGAATGACAACTATTTATATTTATATGTATACATATATATTTTATAAATATTTCATCTATATATCTATGTTTCCAAGCCCAGATCTTTACCGGTGGCGGACATCCATGGACCACGGCCCCGGTGCCAGTCTCAGCTCGTCCTCGTCGTCGGTGCTGGTGGCACTGAAGATTTTCCGCGGCAGCACCGGCGCCGGCGCCACCGAGGGCATCTTCTTCGCATGTCGATGCGCCAGCACCAACGAGGAGCCCCGGTAGAGCGTCCGGGGAGGTGAAGTCAACTCATCCTGATGCCAAGGGGTCCCTTGGATGGAAAACAGAATCATAGCTTTGTGAATAGTGGTCAATAGTGGTTTGTCACCAATTGATAAGTTATAGATTGATTTTAACAGATTTGGTGCCAATCCCATCATTGCAACCATAGCTTTTGGTGCCAATCCACTGAATAGACCCATGGAATCATGGATTGGTTACAAAATCATCATCCTGATTGGGATCAGAATCACAAATCCATAGAATCAGTCACCAAATTTTGATATTAATCATCGACCATTGAATTGGAATTAGATTTGATTGGCTACGAAATCGAAGCAAAAAACGACTCTGATATCGAGCTTCGGCCATGGCTAGACGTAGGCATACCAAATCATGCCAACACACTTTGCAACAATTAACATCAATACAATTCAATACAGCATTTTTTCTGCAACGCCATGACCAATCTGCAGAACCGTTGGGCACAAGTGACACCCACAATCAGCAGTGGTAATTTAACTTTTACGGCCGCATATGTATGTATATCTCCACTTGTGACTAATCACCCATCAATCTCACAGTGCAGAATGGTACCCCCAGCTGTTGTTCGGTTTACGAGCCACTTAGCTGTGGCAATACCATCGCTGGTAGTTACATGATTGATGTTCACGGACTTCCAAAAAGCTTAGCTAGTCATAACATGTCGCAACCGGAGATTTTTGGTTATCCCATACATGATGGGTGTTTCTTGAAATAGGGGTAACCCCCAAACCATCCAAGAGAAATCATTAGTAGCAATCAGCCAAGCATTTTGTTCATCTCCTATTCGAAGAAACCCCCATGTTCACTGGTCGTTTTGATCTAATCAATCACCCTTGACACCTCAAAAAATCCTGGGGCCGGCTCCCCTGCAAGGGCGCTCCTCTGAATCGTCGTCCGGAGCAACCCCCGCTTTGGAGGGAGGGATGGGGACCTTGCAGCGAGGGAGGGAAGGGCTGGTGATGAAAGGTTCATCATGGCTGATGGATGCTGATAGATGCTGATGGATGCTGATGGATGCTGATGGTTAATCACGGCTGATGGCTAATCATGCTTGGTGTGGTGAGTAATTGGTGGTCGCTGGTGGCTTTTAAAATCATGGTTGATTACCAAATGGGTATTGATACTAAATCTGAGGGTTGGCGTTCTTGATGACTGATGGTTAACCAATGGTGAGTCGCCCATCGTTCAATGCTGATGGTTGATGGTCAGCATCATCATCCGCAGCATCATCATGATCATCATCAGCAACATCAATAACCATTGTTTACATTCCCTACTATCGTTGGTCCTTATCTCCTATAGTCCCTGTAGTTAACCATTGATTAACAGTTATAGTTATACTGGGGCCTGATGAGTTAGGACTTGCGCACCGGGTTTGACTCCTAACTCATAATCCTAAAACCTAGGGTTTTTTGAAAAAACCCTGGTATGCCAATTGTGAGTTAGGACTTCCCTGGGGGTCCAAAATCAGAACACTCCTGTCTCATGAGTTAGCCGAATTCCGCCTATGATTGGACGTGTCGGATCGCTTTGGTATGCCGGCATGGGTGGTATGCGGGCATGGGGAGCACCATAACATGCCGACATGGGCGGCAAGATGCGGCAATCACGCTCCACACGCTGATGAGTTGGGAGTTATGTGCCCCGGAAAGGTCATATGAAAAATGGCTTTGAATGATCCATGTAGTACCACCACTCTTTACCCCATGAGATGGGATTTACAGGTACATGCGTTTTCACACCGTTCTTATCTCATCTTTTTTTCGTGTTCAGTATGCATACCTTTCTCCCCGGCATGGACATGTTATCTATGCCCATATGTTGTCTTACTTCTATCTCACGTGTCTTGCCTTGCCTCTGCAGGCCTAACACGGTTGGACACGTCCAACCGAAATCACGCTCCACACGCTGATGAGTTGGGAGTTATGTACCCCCGAAAGGTCATTTTCAGTTTTTGCCTCATGTGTTAGGAGTTGCCAAATTCACTAGTCCTTTTGTAACTCCTATCTCACTAGTCCCTAGTATATCTATATGATGGATCAACATCAGCAGCGGCAACATCAACCACTAACCATCCCTGTAACCTACTATTAGTAGATTATCCCCCGATAGTTAACCATTAAGTAAACATCATCATCATCATCATCATCATCATCATCATCATCATCATCATCATCATCATGGTCACCATCCTCACTGGCGCTCTCCGCATCTTCCAGGTCTTGAAGCTCCGGCGCTCTCCGCATCTCCCATTCGCTACACCGGTTCCACCGCGAACATGATGGGCACGGTTTCAATGGGAAACCAAATCAACCAGGGGGGTTCTTGATCCAGGGTTGGCATGAAAAGCATCATTGACGATCATCGACTTGGGAACCATTGATCACGCATCACCGACCATCATGAACCTTTGTCAGGGTCTTGACGTTCGCCCTTCCCATTCACCCACCGACTCGGTTCAATCCAACGGCCAGCGCGGGTGCCACATCCTTGTCATAGTGCTTTACCAGCTCCTTCGCACGGGATGATTTCCACCATGGCTCTTTAAGAGACGTTGCAATAGTGGCGGTTAACGGTAGATCCACATCAATGTACTGGGTGATTTACCCTCAACCATTGTGATGTTATTGATATGGGGGGTTCTGCAAGTAGGGGACCCTTAAAAATGGCTGGTTTTATTGCTACAAATCATTCCTATTGGATGGAAAGCCCACATAGCCCGCATCGAACAACAGCTCCACAATTGACAAAAATGCTGAAGCCCGGTCATTGCAAATCGAAATGCCAAAGGAAACAGAGACCATTCTGATGCTATTACAGCAGGATAACGCACTGCGTATCCCGGCATTTGTGCCATTTTAGTAACAAAATCCCATAGAGGACCTGGAAAGCCTGCACAACAGGCATGCGCTTGGGGCTGAAGCAAGGCCATCCCATCTTTCTTTCATCGCCAGACTTTTGGCACAACCAAGGGAGACTCCAAGTGAGCTCCATATCGTCAAGAAACGTCCGGTCCAAGAAACTCTGCTGTGAATGAATATCTCCGACCCTCATCCGGGCTGTGTGAAAGCCATCAAACATCACCCCACTTGGATCATGATGATCATCATCTTCTTCTTCTCCTAGTTCATCATCATGATTTGTGGTTCGTGTTTGCTTGTTGGTGGTAACGACTACATGATGATATAATGATGGTGGTAGTGATGACCCCATTCCCAGCGGCCCCTAAGGTGTCTCTACAATCGTCTCAAGCAACAGCCAGTGCCCCCGCTCTGCCCATTCCAGGCGTCCGTTTTAAGATGAGCGATGAGCTTGTCCACATGCTCACTGAACGTCAAATCCATCAGCGCAACGACCTCGCGAGGTCGTGTGCCCCAATGCGATGGCTTTGCCAAGCTGAAAAGTTACCAGTTGCACCAGCTAGAACATGCGAATGGACTTGTTGAATGGACTAGGCCATTGGCAAAACGATGCCACCTTTTTATGGGCTTGGTTTGGAATGACCATCTGATTGGAGGTGCGAAACAGAAACATCAAAAAATGCAACTCCTCAGCACATTAACACACATTCATACATTCATCCATTGATTCATCGTTCCATCCTTTCCATCCTTTCCATCCTTTCCATCCTTTCCATCCTTTCCATCCTTTCCATCCATCCATCCACCCATCCACCCATCCATCCTTGTTGATTCATCCATCTATGTGCAGATTTGAGCGCGCATCATATCTGTCCGTCCTAACTGACTATCACTTCCACCAACCATGGCTATGCAGCGGTATGCCATGGTCGAAACTCCGTACATTGGCTACATGGTCGTCCTCTAGCGGTACTCATTCAAGTGGCCGGTTGAATCAACCCATTCCTCAATCATCACCTTGTGATCAAGGCCCATGTGCAAATAAAAGCCCGAAGCTTCACCACAATATGGGATAGCATGGGCCCATAAAATCCCAACAACTGTGGTTTCTTTATCGATCACTATCGATCACATCTTGGGATGCAAGGACACCGTTGGACACCCCATGGATGGATTGCCTCCCCGCTGCGGTGGGCCCGGTGGGCGGTGGCCCGGCCAATGGCTGAGCCAAAAAGGAAGCTGAGCGATGCGAGGGTGGGATGTGAACGACGGCAAATCAACACTTGGTCCATTTTTGGAGGTGGATTCTTACTCAAAATGCTACCCGCGTGGTAATCCTGGATGCTAATCCTATTGGTTTCTTTATCCTGGGTATCAATCCTGGCTTGGCCTTAGCTAACGATAAGATCTTCATCAAGCAATGATGGCTGAGAAAACTCAATAAGAAGTCATAAGTGCTACCGTTACTTTGAGCCAAGCTCCAGCGCTGAATTCTTCATTAGCATCACTAGTGGTGCATCAAAAATCTGCAAACTCGTGAAGGACCGTACCACCAACTTTGATTGGGCGCAGCGACCAGCTACAGCCAGCTTGGCTGTAAGCAGTAACGATGATCCTAGATGCGTGTTGGTCCACGCGATGGTTGACACACAGCAACTAACAAACCTGTGATTGGGGTGCATCGGAAAAAGAAATAGGACAACCTTGGGGCGTGAGCAACAACCCAGTGATAGCAGGAGCTTGTGGTGATAGTGTTCCTCTCTCCAGGCCCATCCCAAACCAATCAACTATGAGACTCATTGGTCTCTAGGCATGGGTACGATCATCCAAACAATGACCAACAACTTCATTCGGGTAATCATGACATTAGGGAAGCAGGATTGCAAGCGGCAGTGCGACGAACAACCAACGATCCTACCATCCTACCAATAGTAGGCTGGTCCGATTGACTCATAGCGGCCAGCCATCAAAGATTGCTCTGGTATGATCACCAAGGACAAGTGAGGCTACTGCGTCGACCCCGAAACGAAACTTCTCGCCCAAACACCCTTTCCTAGTATGGGATGTAAACCTTGTGCATTGGGAAGGGCATTGAAGGGGTTGATTGCCTCGATTATCAGGGAGTAATTGATCAGTCCTGGAGGTCGTGAAGGGGACCATTGGCAAATCAAGTTTCTCACCAAGAAAAGATCAAATGAGTCTGATCAAATGCACGTCACTGACATGTGGAACAATGTCATCTCAAAATCATCCGTTTTCCCCACTGGTCCTTGTTCGGCCGCTTACACACTTCAAAAATTCCAAGTGCTAGAGGCAAATTGAGGCACCAGTAGATTAGTCAACTGACATTTATCACTGAATCACCATGAAATCCATGAACCATTGTCAGGTACTGAGCTGAGTGCGACTGTCTACCATTGCCAACCACTGTTAACCCTTTTAACCCTCATTAATCCATATTGACTGTTAAGAACACTTAGTCACTTAGTAGCCCTTTTAACATCCATTAACCCTCATGACCCCTGCTGACCCCTTGCTGCTGCTACCATCTGTGCCCAGCGCCATCTGCAAGGCCCCTGGCCACTCCTGCCACCTCCTCACCATCCTTCTGACGCTTGGGTGGTGGTGCCTTGAGGCACGCCACGGGTGGCCATGGGATGCCATGGGCTCATCATGTGGCCATGGGTGGCTATGCGTGGCTATGGTTGGCCATGCATATCTATGGATCAATGCTCAAAAAAATCCACCAAGAGTTGGTCTTGACATGTTTTGACCAGCCATGTGATGTTGGGATTGAAAAGACCCAACAAGGCTCTTCCGGCCCGCAGACTTGGTGCGCATGATCAACGCACGCCGCCATTCCTTGATATCGTTGCGCTGGTAGCTGGTCCTCCCATCATTCACCGCCCAGCGCGCCGGCCCAGGTCACCTCCTCCATGGGACGACGCACCGCCAGGTCTTTGGATGTCAGCTGGAGCCAGTGGCAGCAAGGAGCCTGTCATGGCACCATGCTTTCATCATTGGAACCTACGGATCTCTATGGATCCGCCATTGTGGGGACCAGTTCCATGAGTTCGTTACAAGCCTGATGACTTCTCGCTGCTGATCCTGTGGCTTTTTCGAGGATCGGTGTCACAGCGTATGACTCCAAACCAAAAGGGAGCAACCCCGCGGACAGTATGCATAGCCAGGTCTGCAATGGTTGATGTTTTCAGCATTCCTAAGCCATAGAATTTGCGCCGCCATATCCGCTCAGCCGCTTTTTCTTTCATGGTACTGCCTTGAGCAGTTCCCTCCTTCGTAATCTTTCGTGGCTAAGCTGGTAAGAAATTTGGGCAAGGCGAAATGGACACGGCTTAAAAATGACCAGATGTTCAGGCAAACTGCAATACAAGCAGCAAATATGTGGGACAGCCCGTTCAAAGAAAAGGGACCCCCATGCAACTGGGCAAGTTGTTTGTGGGAACACTTGGGCTCCAGAAGCAGTGTCTGGTTGACTGCGGTCTGATCCAATACCCTAGTCGAGAGTGAGACCAACAATCAGTAACCCCTCCCAAAAATATGCCTGGGCATGGTTGAAAACAAAAAAACTGAAGCCGACCAGCTAGGGCCACAGAAATGCAGCAGCTGAAACACAGCCAATCCTTCGACTTGCCCCATCTCACACCCCTTGGCGTTGCCCAGCAGAGCGTCGGCTGGAGCGCTGGCCGGCACAGGACCATACCAACCAGCCGCAAACAGGTTCCACCAGGCAATTGACTTAGTGCTTTCTGAAACATTTGTGTTCCACCGGAAGCATCAGATCATACTCAACCATTGTGTCAACCATACTCAACCATTACCAAAAAAAAAAGTTGGATGGCCATTGTGTCAGTTTTTCACTGAGGAACCCCTTGGTGGTCCTAGTGTTGACATTGACAGGGTTCCCGCCACCAGTTGAAAATACTCATGACTTCAGCTTCACCAAAACATTGAAGCTACCGATGGCCCATGGTGGATAATGATGCTGAATGATGAATGCTGGTGGTTGCAGGGGCATGCAGGGGGCTAATCATGCTTGGCATTGGTTAATAAATCATTCACCTCATTGATCAAGATTAACCGTTCTTAAACACTATCAACCGCTTATACGTACTATTAAACAGTATTTCTTGTATACCAATTTGATTGATGATTGCTTACCCGGTGATGATTCTTGATACATGATAATTCTTGGCACTCCATCTCCTAGAAGAAACCCGACATTTCCAAGCTGCTTCAGGTTGGGCCGGCTGGGGCCCCTCTGGCCCGGAATACGCTCTCACTTCTGCGCGACCCCCTTTTGGGGGAAGGAGTGAAACAGTTAGAAGAATTCTGATCCTAAAACAAGTGAGCGGGATGGTCAATGGATGGCCTAGTGGTTTACCACGCTTAATGCTGGTTCATCCTCGTGAGTTGCTTTTGTCCGGAAAGCAACTGGTCCATGCAATCCCTTACAGTAGGTTCGTCGTTGGGAGATATCCCATGGCCATTGCTTGGAAGTAATCAACAGGCTGGAACAACAACCAACAATAAACAACAACAACGACAACAACAACAACAACAACCAACAACAACCAACAACAACCAACAACAACCAACAACAACCAACAACAACCACAACAACAACAACAACAACAACAACAACAACAACAACAACAACCACGACGACGACGACCACAACAACAACAACAACAACAACAACAAGAAGATGAAGAAGAAGAAGATAGGTTGTTCTCCCAGTTGGTTGATTGATGAGTTGATTGGTTCGACCAGGTTCTACCGGTTGCCTAGGAGACAGATCCATAGTGGGCACTGGAGACCACTGCTCACAAGTGACCTATCGCTCACGACACGATAGAAGCCCGGCAGCGTCAAAGGCTCGGGACCGAGCCCCCGAAGAAAAATCATCACAACCCAGCTATAAACCAGGTGGTTGTTCAATTGATAGCTATAGTTTATAGCTATAATAGCTATTAGTTGGTGGTAGAGCCATTTCTATCTATGTTCAACGAATAGCCAATGATTCACCATTGGGCATGGTGAAGCACCCTTAGCTGCGTTTTCTAAATAACTGTGTGAACATGTGTGAACCATTGACCATTGTCTTGATATGGTGAATCAAGATTGATATCCATGATCTTCAAGCGTTCACAGTTCAAAGCGCCGACCATGATCAACATTGATTACTGTAATTAACCACCACCACGAGAAATGGTGATCCATCATGAATTCGCCATTGGAACCACCTCATTGGCAACCCATCCGCCAAAGCTTTTGACACTGCCATGACGTGGTATCTGTGCTAACTCTGATCAGTCTGGCCAGTCTCGTTCGCGCTTGTCACCTGGAAAGATTGCAGCAACTGCAGCAATTCTTTCATAGCAGGGCTTCACAATGGTTGGTTAGTGGTTCAAGCATGGCTGACCAATGGGAAACGAATGGCTAATGATGGGTCCATGTTGGGTCTGCTGGTTCGGTCATTTCCGGGGCGAGACAGTGGTTGTTGTACAACGTTGAACAAATAGGATGACATATGACCTTCCTGTCGTGATGATGATCGCAAGCATTGACCATCGCTTGCCCCATGCTTCCAGTCACCAGTATAGTCGGTCACCAACCCTCAACAACAGTGGTAAAAACCAGCCGGTTATGCTTGAATCTGACCGGTCGATTCACGAAAGTTGTGAGGGATTAACATGGAGTGTGATTCGGCAAGCATAACTTCACATGGCTTGCCAAAGCACCGAGGATATGATGGGCCAACAAGCCACTCATTGTTCAACTGCTTACATCTATCATTGCTGCCAGTGGCATGCGGACCTCGCCAAAGTTCAAGAACCCTCAAAAACCATGACGTAACCATCACGCCACCCTAGCCATCAACCAATGGGCTGCTGACCCGTGAGCAATTGCCACTCACTTTGCCACAGAGGAAAGAATCAGCGTGCCTAGCTGCGCATGCGCTATTCGAAGACCATCGTGGCCGTAGTGGTTCGCATGTAAATTCTCCTGTGGAATCATCAACCATCACTGGACCATCATCAAACCCTTGCCCTATTAGACCCCCGAAGATCTCCGGTCAAGAAATCTCTATGTGTTCGGGGCGAGAGGGAGTTCTTGAACTTTTGGGCGGGGATGATCCACCACTTGATCAGTTCATCTGGCTCAGCACTGCTCCTGTAGTCATCCGGGAACAAAGCTTTCATGAACTCCTTGTCGTCGATTCCTCCGCTGGCATCCGTGTCAAAAAGCTCAAAAAGCTCTTCGGCTTCCGACGGTCGGATGCCCACGTTCATCTTTCCAATCATATCCTGGCAGCGGTGCCACCCTTCTCACCCTGTGCCCATACCCTTCAAGGGCAAGGAACCACCCCATGACTATGTTACTCCCTGAGGCTTAGGGCATCAGGGCAGGACAAGTAAGCACCAGTTGCGAAACTATGCTCCGCGTTTGTCATGGCAAAGAACCGAGATGCCAATTGAACTACCCAAAGCATCCCAAAGATTCCCAAAGCATAGTTGGAGATATGCCATTTACAAGTGCAGGTTCAAACAAACACACACTTCCTTGGACAATACCATACCATATCGCTGCGGCCAAGCTTCGCAAAACTCATCCATGGTCAATTCGCCGTTCCCGTTACTGTCAAATTTTCGGAAGAG
>VSDK01001885.1:56603-69601 GCA_009767595.1 Symbiodinium kawagutii | reverse complement strand
CGCCGGCCACTTGCCCTGCTGCTTACCGATGGTCTTCTCTCACCGTCCTGGCCGGCTCGTTGGGGCAGGATGCCAATGTCAAAGGAGCAGCCAAAAAGTAGGCTACTCACAAGTCTTGAACTGCTGCACATGGTGGACAACCAGTCCTCATGCTTGTCTGAGGATGGCATACCGGGAAGCTGCTCAGATTGAGCAGCTGCTATCACCACTCCCTTCGGTCGGCCTGCTGAACCTGAGAAGATCAAGCACTGGGCCCAGCCAAAAACAGCATACTGTGACACAAGACTTGCGTTGAAGCATTTTTGAAGCCATCTCTCTTGGCATCTGCGCATTGTACATGGGTAACAAGCTACCTCCTAGTGACTTCTGTGCCTGAAACCTATGCCAGCACCTTCCCCTGGCCGTGGCGATTCAACATCAACCAGTCATCCAACCCCTTCGCCCAGGTGCCATGAGAAATACTTCGAAGCGCGGGAGTTGGTTCCTGGTGAGCGCTGGAAACAGCGGGAAGCGGCTCATGGCGAGTGATGACGACTAGTGATGGATGGGGATGGTCGTTGAAATGTTGGTGACTGGCGAGTGGTGATTGGCTGGTGATTGGTGAGGGATATTGAGGCAATCATTCATCATTAAACTGTTTCATCATGGTTCATGTTGATGGTTAGCGCTGGTTCACCATAGTTCGTGATGACTAGTGATGATGGTTCGTGGTGTTTAGTGACGGTTCACGACTATGCCTAGTGATGAGGAATCATGATGGGTACGAATGGTGTGGGCAATCGAAGGTTATCATGATGCTTGATGAGACTAGTACTGGTTGCCGTATCGTGGCTGATACTGTAATAATCAAGGATGGTTAATACTGGCTCCTAGCAAGGGTTGACTATTCAGTGATTCATGATGGTAAACAATAGTTTTATCGATGCCACCGCTGCGTCATCATGTACTCAATGTACTCATACATGCTGATGAACGCTCGTTCATGCAATCGTTTGCATTAAATCCAAATGATTATGAGTAGGAGATACGGAGATACTGGGACAACCACTAAGAGCCAACTATAACCTGGATGTCTTTGCCACATTGTAGCTATCCACATGATATGGTCCATTTCAAGGATCTCTGGAATCTGTACTATGGGCCTTTAGTGTAGGGCAGCAAATGCCATGAAGCATCAAGAGCAAACTCAGCAAAATTCTGGCCTTGGAGCAAACAGTTCAATCACATGCTCGGGTTGCTTTGATCAAAAGATTCCCACCATGAGGGTACGAACAAACAAGAACCACAAATGTCACTAGTATGTCACTAGTAACATCTAATAACCACTACATCTTTCTATCGCTGATCTTCTAAAGCACTACATGCCCCCGATCTTTTCCCCGCTAAAGGCGCAGCGAAAACCAGCCGCCCGCCTTTTTCGATGAGCTCTCATCGCAGAACGCTGGTTTTGGATTTTGCGGACCTGAAATCGTGCGGAGCATGAAAAACAGCAAGTTGGGTCCCGCATTTTCAGATTGGTTAGGCCCCTCCTGGTAGCGCCCCACTCCTCCTTTAAAGGGCCAGCTCGAGATACCCTTGGCTCCAAATCCCCCCTCCAAACCACCAACCGGTTAAGATTCGTTTTCCCGGGGCAAGTTAAGTTGGGTGTTTGTTTGAGCTTTCTAGGCGCCTTTGCGAAAAGCGTCCATCTTTGGGAATAAACCCAGACATGGAGATCAGTGATTCATCGTGACTAATAATGGTTAAGTGATGATGGTCAATGATGGTTGATAAAAGTGCTTGATGATGGTTACGAAAATACGGTACATGTTCAATGATGGTTAAGACAATTGAAATTGGCTGAAACTTGCCATTTCATCTGGCCAAAGTTGTCAGCGAGATTGACAAGTGACACCTGCAGGTCGCTTCAAAGTCAACCATATGATGCGGAGGCAGCGGTGAAACTGATGAGGCTTGTCTGAAATTGTCAACTATCAGCCCGACAAACTGTTAACAAACCATTAAAAAAAATCATCCAAGTGCCGAAAACTACCCTACTTTGCAGGTACCCGGTGCCACAACTAAGAGCCACATCGCAATACGCAAAACAATTGTGGTAACATTTCCATCTGCAGTGGCTAAGGTCCACGTCTGGTCCGACGCAACTAGATGCCACAAATAGAGCAACATTACGAGCGTCCACAAGTTTCCTAGTTCTCAGCATGTTTCCCAATGGGAGATCGACAACAGTAAAAGACCTTGGCAAATTACGGGCCATTGGGATTGAAGTGGTGGCGATTGGAACGGATCCTCGATTGATTGGTTGATCATTTGCTATATGACTTCGGTATGAAACTCCCACTACTGGAGGGGAACACGGTGGCATCACTGCTCCGAGAGGCTTGAAGGCCGCGGCGACTCCTTAGTCAAAGCCATAAGCCATACAAATGAGGTAAATCTTACACAGGATGATACTGTTCATCTGCTGGGATGGAGTATCTCAGGTTGTCCCTCTTTTGTGTGAGGTTAACACAGTTTTCTCCATAGTCTATCTGTTGGTTTATCGGGTCTATGGGTCCATATTTCATGCACAGTTTCTCGGCCTTTTCTATTGATTCATCGATGATGTGGTTCTGCAAGTGCCCAAGGCTGTTTGAAGTCCCTCCTCCACACATCAAAGGAAAAAATGTGTTCATGTTGGTACGGTATGCTTTCCCACCGTGGGAGCCTGCATCTGGGGCCAGGATTGCAGCAAACATCTGGGGTCGTTTCTAGCCATGGTGGCTGACCAACCAACCATAGTTTGTAACAGATGTAACAGTGGTTAGGTAGTGCCTATGGTTTGTAGCAATGACTACAGTAGTTCTTGATTAAGAAATTAGTGACAATGGCTGGTTGTGGTTAGTTATGGTTAGTTTGTGCCGATTGCAATGAGCAACCAGTAGGAATTAAGAATAACTGGCGGCAATGGCCAGTAGCCCACATGCTGCAGCTATGTCATGGATGCGCTGCCAGGCGTCGGGGGGGCGAGGCGGACAATCCAACTCTTCCGTGTTCAAGTCTGTGTTGGTCAGGAGAGTTTCCTGGGCACCGGCAGGGATGCCGATGACCCCAAGCACAGCCAACCACCATTTGTGGTACACCTAAGGAGTGACCCGGGCCATGGCATGGGGAATCAACAACCAACCGTGGGCAAAGAATGAAGCAACATGAGCCAACCAAACAGCCGCATGTCGCCAAGCACGAATCCCGTGAAACAACCGGATGTGCACAAAACGAAAGCGTTGCTAGAATGTAATCAGATCGCTGCGAGATGTTAGCGGGAGGTTAGAACATGTTAGAACCAAGAACCGACTAAGAATGAGCATGTAAGCAGCTACGGGTGTGATCAGCGAATCATTCGCACCTATGACCCGATCAAACCGAGAGAATCCAGAATCAACCCTGGAGAGAGGAGACAATATGGCTGGGCAAAACCCCACCCGGCTCCCGCAGCCCTAACAAACATTCACCTTCCCCAAAAAAATCATGGCCTGAGTTTGTTTGATTGTTTTGTTTGTTTCCCTGCGCTACGGAATCAGTGCCCCCAAGGCCTATGCTTCAGGCTGCAGGCGAAATGAAGGAGAGGAAAGTGATACCAAAGCAAAATCCTGTGTTGCTGCAACAGGTGGAATGAGAGGGGGCGTGCTTCCAGCCTCTGCCGCTGACGGCGGACAACTGTGGCACATCCTAAGAAAGCAAGCTCCACAAGAGGGCGCAAGCATTTTCGCGTTGCAGGGCGAAACTCAAGCTCGGTTGCAACTGCTCAACTCCTTCAGTAGCTCGGTGGATTTCAGAATATTTCAGAGGCCAAGTTGGCAGCATGCAAAGTCCCGAGCTTGCCCCCCCAAAAGCTTCCACAACGAAGGGGACACTGTGTGAGGCTTAGCTGTGCTGCGACCCTCGCATTGTGCACACGACATCCGAGTGTCTGCCCTTCCATCCGAGAGATCAATCCTCAAAGAGGATTTCTTTCACAGATTCATTGGAAGCGTTTTCAGCGATAGGGGCTGGATTTCAACGTTCACCTGCACTTGGGCCGTGTGAAACGCTGGAGCGACATGGCCACTGCACCAAGGACAGTTGGTGATGAGCAAATCTTCATACTTCCACGGTCTTCCGACCACGTGGGTCCCGACAACACTCTCGAGCGTAGGCTTCGTCTTCACTCACATCAGGGGACCGGAACACCACCACTCCACACATATTTAGAGAGGTGCAAGTATTTCGACCTATTTCGATGAAATAGTTCAAAGCTTTCAGGATGAGGAGGAAGTGTTCAGAATGTTGATGGTTTCTTTTAGGAGTGACCTTTTAAGGAGCGACCCAGGGCTTAGAAATGAGATTCTTCCACAAAAAGCTGACCTCAAACACGCCAGCGTGGCAACACAGTGGGCTTTCCCAGGCACCCTGACCTTCACACGCCTCCGGAGGTTCATGATCAACCTTTGCAACGCCCAATGTCACCCCAAGGCGCTGAAGCCCCCATTCCCACAATCACTCAGCCATGCTTTCCAGCCGTCGGTAGTAAAATTGGCAATTTGGTGTTGGTGCAGTTATTCTGATTCATGTGACGTACGGTTTCGACGTGTTTTTTTGTTGATTCTTCTTTGAAAAACACAGAGAGCCAACCATCACATTGATGCTATGAACATCATGGAATGATATCGCGAAATCGTGGGGCACTAGCTATTGGTTCATCATATGCGGCTGCTCCTTGGACTGAATCTGCACTTCTGTACCTGCAATGTTCTGCCAACTTCAACAAACATGCATGGCAAACTGCTGGCTTTCTTGGGCGCAAAGCATGGTTCCTGGCCAGAAGCAATAGTAACACAACTGATATATACTGCTGTACTCATGGGCATCTTTCACGCAGTGGCTAGGGCATGATAACCCTGGCAGCAAAGAACCCAAACCAGGTTTCCACATCCAAATCGGACTCGGCATTGCTGAGCTTCGTAGCCTCGATGGCAGCATCGGCCCATACTAAGGGACAATCGACCCCCCGAAATGTGATACGCTCAGATTCCATCAGGTTCCTCTCCAAAACACCCATCCTTTCGGGTTCATGAGCCGTGCTGCAGAAAATCACTCTATAAATCCCTATGGCACGACCACCCCCAGGACCAGACACGGTTCCTGACAGGCAATTGTTGAACGCTTTTTCGGCCCATTGGTCAAGCATGAAAAAAACCAACAGCTGATTGAGCATCATGATCAATGATTGCGTGCCATCGTTTTTTGAAGCATCGTTAGCCACTGTCAGCCACTATTAGAAACGATGATAAAACATCCAGTCTTGTTGACATTTTTCGGAACCAATGACAAAACTGTATCAACAATTATCAACATGTACCCACCCAACTGTCAATTGAACCCAGCTGTTGAAGCCACCGATAAATCATTCGCCGACCAACCTCAACCACCGATCCGGCCTTGCCGAGCTCTGCGGAACCACTCTTCTGATGTTCAAAGTCCTGTGTTGACGGTTGGGTGTCAAATCGATGATTCTCGAACAAAATCATCAACCAACTTAAGAGGATACTCAAGAAGAGGATCATCTACGGAATCACTTCGTTGATTTTAGGTGCTGACAACTCCGAAATGAAATGCATGCATGCAGGAACCAGTGGCATGTGGCATCCAGTGGCTCTACCTTTCCAATCCCTTCCAATCCTTTCCATTGATTGCCTTCCCTTGCCCTGGCCCTCCACAGGTTTGTGTCAACTCAGACGCTGCTGGTGCCAGATCTGCGGGCGGTCCTTCTTCTTCTCCAGGTCTGCGGTTCGCATTCGCTGAAGCATCTTCCGTGCCTGTTGGGCTTGAGCTGATGGCGCACCGAAGCTCAGGTCGCCGCTTTTGCCTCGGCAGGATTTGCTTCGAGGATGTGCCCCGTCTCCACAGGTTGCCCGCAGAGGGCCTTAGGTTTTGCCCTTATTAATCCTGGAGCTGAGTCAGAATCTGCCTCATTGCTAGGGCAATCAGTTGCCATACTGGAAATCCAAGCATTTGCCAGGTTCATTTCACGCGCCCTCAGTAACAGGGAAGCCTTCCACCTAGCCAAACTGCTCTCAGGTGACATGTAACCACTGGGGATTGTCCAACAGGTTTGCATCCATAATTTAACCATAAAAACGGGAAGTTCTCGTGCGATTCCTTGAGGTGAACATCTTGACAATGAACATCTGTCAACTGCCAGCTCGCAGATTGCCGTTGACAGCCCTAAGCAATCCGACACAAACGCGCCAACAAAGGGGGTTTGGTACATTGCTGAGTTTACCGCTTGCAAAAACTCAAAATTTTGTGGCGAGCAGCAGGGGTGCCATCCCACCACAAGTCTGTGACACTCTATGTGCTGGCTCACGTTCTATGACACTCTATGTCATTGAAAACCGGCCACAAGCTACATCAGACAATGTTCCCACAAACGAGTGAGGGCAAAGATGACTCAAAAAGAAGCTGCAACACCAGGGTTCTGAGGTCAATTCTCCAAAAACCAACCTGTTCAAGCCAGATCATCTTCACCCCGCTGACCAAGAGGAACCGGACACTTCACCTCTGCAAACCGTCTTCATGGTATCGGGGACGCACTTCCGGCTGAAACTTTAAGCCTTGGCACCCAGAAGAGCCTTGGTTCGAAGCTTCGCTACTTGCACCTCCTTTTCATGCTCTTTCAGGATCTCCCATTTCATCTTGTCAAGAATGTTCTCCAGACTGTGACTGAAATCCTCCGCCATGGCGAACGAACCACAAACTCGGATCTATCCCGGAGCCAAACTGAAGGATTCGGTTCAAGCTGACATGCCATATCTCAGGCACTGAAGGCTCGAAAAAAAGAATCGCACGTCAGAAAGCACACGACACTTACACGTGGTTTGATGGCGCTGGTCAGTATCAATGCACAAACATCCATATTGCAAGCAGATTTGTCTTCGCGAATCGGAATGCTGCAGTTTGGGTCCTATTTGGGATTGTTGGTGTTTAGTCTTTCTTGCTTTCCACTGCTCTCAAAATCATGAGACCGTGAGACCTTCTATTTCCTTGCTTTCTTCTGCCAGTGGTGCGTGGCTTGGCTTTAGCTGTGATCTTTCGGCTATTGGGGCTGAAACCTGAGTGTCAGCTGCCGCATCTGGATTTGCACCTGTAGGAACTTGCTTACGACACAATCCAACCTGCCACCTCCGATTTCAAAAAGTCAACCATCTGGGTGGGGGCCCTGATGTCCTGCACAAATGAGGCGAATATAGATATATGATTCTGACACGTTTCTATTCTTTCTCTCTTCTCTCTTCTCCCTTCTCTCTCCTGGAATCATCCTTCTTCGTTCTCCACCCTTTCTTCTCCTGGCTTGCTTGAGTCTTGTCTATTCCGGTTCTTTTCTATCCGATGTTCTTCTGCAGGCTAGCCTGCAGTCTCCATTCTTCTCTAGTGGGGATTCTATATCCCTATTTTCTACTTTCAATATCTGTGCTGCAGTCTCGGTTCTCTTTCATGCTCTCCTTTTCTGTCTGATTCAATTCAAGCTGAATGAATCCAGCAATAACCTCACCTAGTCCAATCAGGCCTACTCCAATTTAATAAAGTCGAAACTGCGCTTGCTCAAGGAGGGCATTTTCACCCTGCCACTGCTTTTCGGCTTCGGGGCAGTTGTGACAGCCCGTGGATGCTTTGTCCACGCCGATGGGCACTGCGGGCTCTCACAACTTGAGATGTTGGCCATTTGGCAACCCGTGAAACCTGGCAACAATCGATCCCTTTCGGCAGCAATACCTACGTGAGAAGGAGGCCTGATTTTCCACTACACTTCCATGATCATTTGATCGCTGGATGGCCCACTAACCCTGCAAGCACCCAACTAGAGAGTGGTGCCCTCGCTCAGTCATGGTGATGTTACTGGTATAAGGCCACAGTAACAAATCGTCCAGAGGTTCTGTCCCCGCTCTCCAGAGCTTCTTCCAACGTGCTAAACCTGTCAATCAAACAATATATATATATATATCGTGACCATCAACCAATAGCAATGAGGTCACGTTACAACAAGGTGCATGTTAAGCAAGCCATTGGTTGATCACTTCAGACATGTTCGCAGCAACCAGCTATCGAGCTTTCGGTTGGGCCTGCCGCAGCCTGCTTCCTGTGGCTGGCAAGGGTGGTGGCCGTGATGGTTACAGGGTTAAATGATGGAGGAATACCTGCTAATTGGTAGCTGCGTTTTAAGTGCATGATGACATGTCACATGGTGTTTAATAGATAAACGATTAGTTGACTATTCCATCAGATCATGGCTAACTAATGATGGCCATTAATGGTTCAACACTCCTTATCCAACCTTAGTGGTGAACCTTCTAAAAATATCAGTCAATACTGGCCATTGAATGGTAGATTGATAGCTCATAAAGGCTGAATCATGGCTCATGGTTAGGAAATGACTCACCATGGATAAAAACAGGAGGTGATGACATGGCTCGTGCAAAACATCATGACTCGTGATTGATCATGGCCTTGGGTTCATCCTCCATCCTGATTCAGTTCATGGCATTCTCCCTGCCACCAGATGTAGAGTCACTGGCTACCATGGGCTGCGATCAATCAACGACTTGAACCATTCGAGTTGGCATATCCCATACACGTCCAGGAAGTTGTGCCTTGATTGTGGGCTGGTGGCAATACAGCTCCTGCTGGCCGAGAAATCCTCAACATAACAATACAACAATAGTTCAATAGCTTCGACACGATATACCCCTACTATTGTTACTTATTGTAATTTATACCCTATTAACCATTATAACCAGCTAATTAACCATGTATGTCGATTTGATTGATTTGCTTGCCTCCAAAATCAAACCCCCGACAGCTGCGTGTTGGTGGTCCATCGATGGCTAAATGACGCTGAAATGTCATCACTAGTGCGGCAATGATGAATCAAACATCATGATGATGGTGTTCATTCCAATCTTAAACTTCAAATCTTCACTATCATGAACATCTTAACCATCACAAACCAATATCAAAGCATAATGTGCAAATTTAAAGTTACCCTCTCGGACATTCGTCTCAGTTCGCAATGCGTGTGACTGGGCTAATTGAATTTTAAAGTTACCATGAGCCAAAACGATGAACCATCATCATGTTCATTTCTGGCAGGAATTTTGAAGGTGCAACGGCTGATGAAGCCAAGCTAAGTTGCTTGGAAAAAAAGCCACAAACACCAAGCTGACTATGTAACTGATCCATCCTTGGATGATCGCATTCTTGGAGGAACCCTGCACGTTTCAGCGACACCAGTTGCCAAACCCTGCGCAACTTTTTTTGGAGACCGGAAATAACGGTTTTTTGTCAACAAGCCAGAGTGGCTTGGACGGCCCATCCCCAGCTGCAAATATTACGGCTAATCAGACCTCATATTGGGCCACATCCTGGAAAAATCAAACAAGTTGTTTTCCTTATCAAATCTTCACTCTTCAAGAATCTAGAATCTACAAGTTTGTACTTCAATCAGGCAACGTGGATTCTGCAGATGGGGACAAGAGGGTGAGAGCTCAAGAGCTGCTGAGATGTCTCTGGTTGCTGCCATTCTGGCAAGCGAAAAGGGTCGCTACAGCACGTGCGGAAGAGAATTGGCCATTGCTGCACAGAGCTCCAAAGATTCATTCCGCACGTGCTGTCCTTCGCTGGAGGACCAATGACCGTTCCCCAGCTCTACCAATTTGACTGGCTTTCGTCCCAGTGCGAAAATTGGGGGTTCTGTCGGCCAACACGGGCTCCCTTGGGGCCCGCGTGCATTCAAAAGGCATTAGCGCAAAAAGGGCACAAAACGTCATGGGACTGGATGCCTTTCAGGCCTTACATCATGCCCATGCCACCCATGCCGCCCATGCCCCCCATGCCGCCCATGCCATCCATACCTGCAAGCTGCGCACGACATGGCAAACAGAAGACAAGACTGACAATCCAGCAATTGAGATGCAACTATTTGCATTTTTGATCTACTCATCTATCTATGTATCTATCTATCTATCTATCTCTCTATCTATCTATGCATCATTCACTTATTTATCTATCTATTCATCTACTATTGAATTGTGCACATAAAAACATCATTAACATGCACTTCTGAAAAGAACTCAGATTAATATATATATATATATGTATATATGAACATGTGTGTGTGTGTGATATGTGTGCGCAAGTCAATATACATAAATATGTAGATATAGCGCAATGAATGAAAACAAATAAATAGATACCCAAATCAAAGAATAAATGAATAAATACACAAATAAGTAAATCCATGAATAAATACATACATTTGTATGTAATTGTATGCGTCGTTTGTGTGTGTGTGCGTGTCTTCATCACATAATCCAAAAATTCATATCACCATCTTCCCTGCAGCTCACCCCCAGTTGAGCAGCCCCACTGGAGACAGTGACTGACACTCAGCAAACCGAAATCTAAAGTTGGGGGAAGTACGTGGCATTGAGCGTGCTGCGTAACAGGGCTTGAGTGAGGAATGTGAGCGAGGTGAGTGGGTAGGGATACCTTCCGTGTACGAATGACTGCCACCTTAGCTTGGACATAGCTACCTTCAGGGCCTCTTGGATTTGGATGGATTTGGGGCTTTGGGGCGGGAATGTCTGCAATCTCCACAGGAATGAACGAGTGTGGCGCATATGGTGTTTTTTCTATGTAAGAATGAACCTCTACCTCACGCTGAACAGGCGCTACGGTTGGGGAGAAGGATTGTAAAATTGCAATCTTATCAATCAGGCTGGCGAGATCAAGTGCAAACCCCGACCCAAGAGTCATGAGTCATGAGCCACATGAAGGGATGCTGCGAATTGTTGGGCGCAGGGGAACACATTGATCGCACGGAGACATCAAGCCCTATATGATGAACAAACCATTTGACAGCAGCTAATGGGACTGCATGCAGCGTGCACAAGAGCGAGGTCACCAGGCCTTTTGAATCTCGATTTTTCTGCGATGCTTCACTTCTACATGAGGTTTTTCATCGCCATCTCCCAAGAGTTCAGCTAGGTGAGTTTGTGGATGTGGGATGCATTGCCAGCACGAACGACTTTCTTCCAAGGGTACGTGACCGTCATGATGCTTCTTGGCTTGCCGCATGATACACCTCAAGAACATTAGATATACCATGGAACATGGATTAACCTGTGGATATAACATGGTATATTAATCTGTGGATACAACATGATTGTCTGGCTCTAACCGTGGATGCACCATGTCGCCACCTGTGGCTGACGCGCCTCCAGCGGCAGCATTGCTCTTCTCCTCCGGAATTTCGGTCACCTCAAGGGTGTGTTGTCTGCGGTGAGATCACCAGGTCTTCGAATTTCTTCGAAATCACCGGTGGATGTGTCACATCGCGGCGAAAAACCGTTCTTCCATGGAACAAACTCCTAATTTCTGCTGATCCCATCTTTTTGTTACTTGCTCTTTGTTTCCCATTCTTCCTGCGCGGTTTGGCATGGACTTTTGAAACAACACTTGATACAACCATACCACCGATATACAACCGATATACAACCGATATACAACCGATATAACCACCGGTGGTCCACCATCCCAACTGACCACTGGTCATCGGAACAGCAATGGCCCGCGGCTCAGCTCCATACCACGCACTCCGTGGTGGTCATCAGCGAGGCCACGGAAGCCGCATCCGCCAGCGCGCTTCTCACCACCAGGGTGGGATCCTCGGTGTCTCAAGGCGGGCGCACCGAGAACAAACGCATGGAAAAGAGAGGAAATTTATACTACATGCAAAAATATCTATATCATATGGATGCTGAACTATGCCTTTTTTGAATGAATTTGAAAGGTAGGATATCTATACTGCAAACATATTAAAATATACATGTATATAAATATATCTGTGCAAATGGATAGACATAGACTGGTACAGGTAAGTGCGAGCTCCTGCTCATGAGAGGTAATCAGAGCAGACCGACATCTGGTGCTCATGACAATAAGCCCAAAAATAGGGTGGACACAAATCCAAAATAATCCACTTGGTCACCAGGAGGCAGTGATTTTGGATATTTTGGTATCCAATGCAAACATAGAAGGAAAATTCATATATGTATCTATTGGTCTATTGATCTGTTTATTCAACTATAAATGTACACATACATAAATGCATGTTGATATATATTTATATTTATATTTATATTTATACAATAGATATAAAATATATATATATATATACATGTGTGTGTGCGCGTGCATATGTATATATATATATTTATATTTATTTATTTATTTATTTATTTATTTATTTATTTATTTGTTTATTGATTTATTTGTTTATTTATTCATTATTTATTTATATGTCAATAATCAAATACATATATAATATATAGTATATAATAAGTAAATATACACATATATATTAATTCATCTAAAATAATATGCCCCGACCCATTCAAGAGCAACTGAAATCATCAGAGGCCCAGGCAATGATGCCGCTGCTGATCATGTCCACGTACTCGTGAGTCTGAGCCTCCAAGGGGTGACACGTTTGCATAGACAGCTATGACCCTTGGCTGCAAATGAACAGAGGAGTCACTGCTGGGATGTTCATCAACTCATGTTTGGGGATGGTTGATGTTGACTCAATTTCATGTTGTATAATATTTTGTGGTCTTTGCGCGTGTGGATGCGTATACGTCTGTGTGTGTGTGTGCGTGCCCGCATGCGTAGCAGCCAAAAGCTTTTTGCCATGCACTTGCTGTGACAGCTACTGACATCTATCCATTCAAAGAAACCTACACAGGCATGAGAAAATCATAGCACATTGTAATTTGTCAGGTTGTATTTTTGGGCCGGGTCGCTTGCATGCCGGCCAAACAACACAAACAATGCTTGAACTTTTGCACACTGCTTCGGCACGTGAAGCCAGCACTGCTGAGGGCCAGGCATTGTATCCCAGTTGTGTGTCTCCCTTCCTCAGC
>VSDK01001885.1:17500-56593 GCA_009767595.1 Symbiodinium kawagutii | reverse complement strand
AATGGCACCTACAGCTACCTGAACATTGACGCTGATCAACAGAAAATGAGAACAAGCTGACGAAAACATGCGAAGAAAACCACGGCAGCCACCACAACAAGAAAAGGAGAAGGAAAAAAAGACAGCATCAAGTAAAACAAGAAAATACACAGAAGGCTACTAGCTAACGCTTGACCAACCCTTCAACATCGCCAAACTGCCAGGTTTAATTAAACATCACTAGTATTCATTAGTCAACATATACAGATTGCCAGGTTAAACATCATCAACCATCGTCAACTACCACTTCTGCCAAGGATCTTCAAGAGGTACTCCACAATCACAGAGCCTTCCTTGCCCGCATTTTGGGTGATCGCCATGATGGGCACCTCAGAGCCACCGGGCAGGTCCCCATGTCGCAAGCGAGCGCCCTGAGCCACGGACCTTCAGCGCTTGCTTCACGATGTCCTGCAGCGCCATCCACTGACGGCTCCACCATGCCCCACCCCCCGTGATTTGAGTGCAGTAGATGTATCTAGGTGGCACCCACACTCAGGCAAATATTTCTGCGTATGCTCATGCATATTCCAAAAAAATGTGCATTTGTTTGGATAAACATTTGTTTACATCTAATTATGTGCTCATTTGAACACACAAATTTATGTATACATAGATCATGATCAGCTGGATATGCGTGTGTACCAAGTTCAAGCAAACACAATGCCATGAAATGTAATACACAACAGGAGGCGATGTTGTGAAAGGGACTGCAACATACCGCAACCTGTTTCTTGATTGTTCTCGTATCGCTGGTTTGATTGCTGGGAAAATCTACAAGAGAACATCAATCGACCATTTTTGGTCCTATTGATTTTCCCATCGACCATTTTTCTATAGGAAAACCCTGTTTTGACCACCAATCCTAGGGGTTTCCGAAAGGGTCGATTTTCCCGTGGGAATGCGCTTTCGAGCTCCCGACCTTGCCCACATTCTGGTCGAAGTTCCCAAGGTCCAAGGTCTGAGCAACATGGAGAAACCGTGACGAATGGCTCCGCTGCTTATGGCGGCAGATCCATGTGAACAACCGCTGCGAGTTTACCTGGGATAGCTGGTGGTCTATCTTAAACATAGGATACTATAGGGGGTTGATTGATGTGGGCTCATGGCTGTTTCCGAAAATAATTCACACTAAATGGAGAAGCAGATTGACAATAAACCAAAAGGTGGGTAGTGAGCTGACTGCTTGTCTCAACATGTTTCAACCCAAACAGATTGGTCAATTTGAGGAATCTTTCCAATGCAGGGATCGGAAAAGGAAAACAAACACTGCCAGCATATACCCGCCAGAACTACCAGATGCAACCCCAATGATCTGGAGAGTTGTTTGGACATTTAAGCTGACTAATCTGGTTTTCCGCCAATGGCCCAGCGTTATTCTGGTAGCCTCACTGCGACATGCTTCGCAACCCGACCTCCAGCTTTTGGGAGCCTCGGCAGGGGATAGATCGATTCACTGACCTGGGCCTCCATTGCTGGTGGAGTTTCAGGCGTTCAAGGGAACGCCCCTCAAGGGTAGTCATGCACCCGTTCCTAAAGTAAAGTTTCTTGACCAGTTGGCCTCATGGTGACTTTTTGGAGATCAATAATCATCCACTGGTTATTGGTAGTTTATGCTCATTGAGCATCGTTATATTCAGTATCACCACCTAGAATTATCAATTCCAATAATCATAGCATTCTCTCTCATAACATTTATCGGCTAATCTCACCTCCATCTTCATGAGATTTCACAAGTGTCTCATGGTCATGTGGCGGTTTCTTGGAAAAGGGGTGCCCCTGAAGCATTCTCATCCAGTTTATCATCCAGCTCATTCACCATTTTTAGTAATTAATGAAATATCATAAACCCACCATTTTTGAGAAACCCATGGAACCCCCCCATATCCATGGCGGCCCCCGCACAACAGCTGGCACTGAGCGGCTGACAGTACAGCAAGGCCGAACCGCCTCCAGGCACGATGCCCTCGGAGACTGCGGCACCTGGTTGCTGGGAGGATGGGAGGATGCCCTGGGGGATCACTGATGGCTGGTGATGATCAGCAACCTGGATGGGCGATCTACCCGGCAGTGATCTACCTGGTGCCACTGCCACACCTGGATCGACCAACAAAATTGGATCTACCAAGTGGGTGATCTACCAAATAGGTGATCTACCAGGCACTGCTGGATCTACCACGGAATGTTGGGGGCTCCGCTTGGTGATTGGTTGGTGGTTCTGGCCGGTGCTCCGGTGAGAAGACCAGTGATCGATTTCGGCATGCCGATGTCTTCCACGGCGGATGCCTTCCATGTCTTTTCCAACTCGCCCAAGTACAGTCTAGCCATGCCACAGCAACGACCATGGTCTGCTGTGAGCCGGTCCAAGGTGACAGTCCAAGTTGAACTGAAGCGCTTACTGTTACCAACAACCATCAAGTACCTCCCATTTGATCAACCATCACCAGTCATTTCCAACAGAAATATCACTGAAACATTGTGATCACCTGAATGATTGCCAAACTTTCAGCTGAGCTTGCCAAACTTGTAGCATGATCCCCTGCACAACTGTCGGTAACTTTTGGATGTGTCCAGTGTTGACCAAAAGTGGCAGTTTGCCTGTTAAGCTATCAACTAATCATCATTAGTAATCATCATCAACCTCAATAAACCATCATCAACCCTCATAAGTCATCACTAACCATCATCAACCATCACTACCGGTACGTTTCCACCAGTGCTTTGCCATACTGGTATGTCGACCAAGAAGGGACCCAAGAAAACATATAATCTTGCTGACCAGTCCATTGCTGCCGACATTGCATTGCGTCAGCTTTCCATGGTAGACTTGATTCGTACTTGGAGAACTGCGATTCGATGGTTACTGCGAGTGTGGCAACCTAATCCAATTGGCTCACCGATACACCCGTGTGTAGGAATGAAGCTGTTTGGATATGTGTACCCGATATCCGGTTTCCAGGCATATCCAGTTCTTAGAGGTGGACCATCGGTCTTGCAACAACTGTGGAAATACTTCCATCCTGGCCATCGGTCGATTCATCATATGAAGAATAAGTGGCAACCAAGTCCAACGGTTCCGGGATAGTTTTCAGTTTTTTGTTTGCTGTGTCCTTCAGTCGCTCAAGGTCACAGTCCATCACTCATCCTCATATCCCATTCGCTCAAGATCATTTGGCCGATAGGGTTTTAGTTCGCATGGGAATGGTACGCACCAGCCGACCATTTCTATAGCCAGTACGAGGCAGCAATGAGGAAAGTCGAAAATCAACCATCACTAACCCATCATCAACCATCACCAAGCACCATTAACCATCACCTACCCTTCCTTGGGCAACACCTGGCCCCCGTCCGGGAACCGCCCGTGCCGAGCCACGCGTGGCGCACAGGGCATCGTCCAGGCGGTCCTTGACTTCGCCCACCTCCACTTCCGAGGCGCCACCCACCTGCACGAAAAGAGAACCATTGGTGATAAGTACTAATTGGTTGAAAATAATAATACTAGAAATAATAATAATAATAATAGTAATGGCAACAATGATAGCAACAATAATAATAACTATATCAATGATGGTTTTTTATTATTATCAAAAATAGCAATAATAGCAATAATAGCAATAATAATGATAATTATAATAACAAAAGACCTATCATTGATATGTGGGAAACAAAAATTGATGTTAATTATTAACCTACTATTAATCATTTGCTTAACTATTTATTAATTGTTATTAATATATTGTTATTAATTGTCATTCTATATTTACTTGTTGATTATGTTGTTGTATTATTCTATGTGTTAATTGTTATTTTGTTGTATCATTTTACTTGTTTATTAGTTTATTGCATTGTTTCATTTATTAATTGTGATCTTATTGTATCATTTGACTTGTTTATTAGTTTATTGTATTATTTTATTTGTTAATTGTGATCTTATTGCATCATTTGACTTGTTTATTATTTTATTGTATTACTTTATTCATTAATTGTGATCTTATTGTATCATTTGACTTGTTTATTATTTTATTGTATTACTGTATTTATTAATTGTGATCTTATTATATCATTTGACTTGTTTATTACTTTGTCATCTTATCATCACTATTTTTTTCCATCGCCTAATTATTAATAAATATGATTAGTTATAATTAATAACCCATTGTTTGATGTTGATAGTGGTAATTATCACTGTTAATATGATGATTATGATAACTCATTGGTACTGATTGATTATTCAAAAATAGTAACTTATGGTAACAATGGTAACAATAATAATAACAACAAAAATAATATGGACATAACAGAAGATTCATCAATATCAATAATAATTCTATGAGGCAAGATATTTCTCAAAACCTGAAAATTCACAATCATAGAATTTCATATTAATAATTATCATTCAGAAATTACTTGTTTGGCAAAAAATGATGTAAAATGTGTAATCATCGAATGTAAGTTGTGAGAAATTGTGCAGGTTTTTTATCAGGATTGCTGCACTTATATTATTACACACTGTACCTCTTGTCTATTAGTATATTGCCAGCTTATTATTGTATATAATGATCATAATGGTTTTGTTGTTCTTCTTATTACTGTATTATTCTTTTGGTTTCCGTATTCCATTGTTTGTTTATCTAAGACATCTAAGTTCATTTGATTCATCATGTTTTGTCATTGTTTTTTATTATATCATGATGATTTCCTTATCTGTCCTTTATTATTTTGCAAAAAAAACGATGATTTCAACAACCTGACCTGGCAACTGTCCCCACCCACAGAAACGCAATGAAAGAGTGCTGGCAATGGGATGCATCATGAGGCCTCCCCGGTCCTGACACTGGCCATGGACTGCCAAACCCTCGCCTTGATGACGGCAACACCGCCGGAGAGCTTGGCAAGACCTTGAGCTCACCCGACGTTTGGCTCAATGATCGAGGTCGCCTTTCGATCATTCTGGCCATGCATCTCCATTTGATCACCCAACCCACCAAAAAAATGGAAGCAATGTCGCCATGAACCAATGACCTATGGACTCTTGTGGGTCAACAAGAGGCTCCCCAGAATTGATGCATTGAATGAGTCGAAAAATCCAGGTTGGTCTTATCCCAGCGCCCGCAAGAAGCTTAGGGAAACCCGGCGAAGCGTAGGCCCCCCGGCGCTCTTTCAGCTTGTCCTTCTCGTATTGGGAGCTGGTTCCCTCCATGATGGCCTGGCAGTGATGGCCTGACAATACTTCCAAGTCATCAATGACAGGTTGGTGGTTGAACCACCCCGTCATGGAAAGATATTGGTCGTCAACCAACCAACTGTTAATAATTACTAGGGAAAATAAAATGTGTCAAACCACCAACCAGAATATCATGCTCAATAACGATTCAAAACAAATCATACGGATTTTTGTGGTGTACTCCGGCAACATCGTTGGAATATGATCCGAAGCATTTATTGTTTCACGCTCGTTCTTGTTGCCCGCACTTCCATCGGTTGTGCCATCATCGTCAGTGATGCAAGTGGAAGGATGGATCACGACCACCGATCTATAACTGCAACTGGTTCTCTGGGGGTGGCTAGAAATAACGCCATTTGGGGGGCGTTCACTATCTTGTTCTTTTCTTCTGCTGGACGGTACCATTGCATGCCTGCAACCTTTTCTAGGAAATTCATGCCCTTCCTTTCCTACTGCTTGCCCCCAACCCTTTCCGGACCTCAATCTGCTCCGTGCGTGCCAAAATGTCGTCCTTGTTGCCGGCACCACCTGTACAGCACGCAGCGCCAGTCAAACCCTGCACAGTGGATTCACCAACGTGCCACCAGCAGGTGGAATGAATTTTACCCCAGGCCCTACCACCTATGGATGACAGGTGCCCACTATGCTTTTACCAACTTATCAGTGGACCTCCCCGCTCCATGGGACATTGCTACCAGGGCCTAGGATCACGGTGTCGTCCTTGGTCACCGTGATGGTGTCGGCCTTGCAGCGTGCCCCAGAAAGACAGAGGTAAGTTAATGATACTAAATGGACAACAAGCTGGTCAGCAACCTTGCGAATCACCACTGGCTATTAGTGGTTTACATATGCTGCCACGCTGCTGAATAAATTGCTTAGTGGTGGATACATTGCCTAAAACCACAGTCAACAATCAAAGTTGATCAGAGATGAAAATCCGCGGCCCAGGATTTCAGAAGAGCAAGATCGCACTGAGGGTTTCACCGTGCCCATCCACTCCACATCAAAAGTCTCGTCGAGTTTGCGGCCTGTCTCCTGCCAGGCGTCTTCGGAACATGAATCCAACACGGATCCAACTCTATGAACGTGTTTCCAGGAACTGATCATTTTGGGCTGGTTTTGGGGTACCGATCTCATGAGGCCTGAAGGGCACCAGGGGTTTCCATCCCTTGTCCACCTTCCCGAAAGTTTTCAGCAGGTCTGCCCAGTGAAGTTGGTTTTGGTGGAGTGGACTGAGACAACGAAAAGCCGAAACTACGCTGGCAGCTGCAAAGTGGTGCCCTGGAGATAGGTAAGTTGACTAGTACAAGTAGAACTGAGGATACATGATGATGAATGCTTAATATTAGTACTATAGTCATTCAAATGTATGTATCTGTATTGAAAAATGTTCATGTGTGCATCTAGATATCTGTGTTCTATCCATGTGGTGGTTTCTCGTGGTTTCTCACAATCAGGGGGCCCAAAAAATGGCTAGTTTACTCCTACAAAAGGTCACCATCGACGATGATTTTGGTGGTCCGCTATTTTGAAAAACACCCATGTGGCAGTGGGTCAAAACCTTTACTCCCCCTGGTTCCCCCATCAATAACCAGCTAGTTTTCCCTATCAAATTGTTGCTGATTCTCCCCCATGAACGTTGGTTGATCTATATTGACCCATAGCCATATAGCTGGTATATCCACTACTTTTGTTGGTTATTAACCTGTATGTATGGTTAATATTGATAGTTCCTATTGACCCATAGCCATGTAGCTATGCCACGCTTGCGTTGATGAAACAGTCGACCTGTCCCCATTCAACGCCTCGCTCACGAGCTCGGCACCGCACAGGACTGCCTCGGTGCCCGCGTTTTTTTGGGGGGGTCGATTCGAGCGAGCGCCGGACGTGGCGAAGGAGGATGGTAAGGTGATTTTTTTAAGGTGAATGATGCGGGTTTGTCTATTATGATGGTATCTGCTGACCATGTGACCATCGAATGATGGCCAATAATGGCCATTAGTAACGGGAACAGCACCAGTTTTGGGGGTACACCATTTTTGGACAGGCCGATGTGTGGTTGATGGGGGTAACGGCTCTTGATGATGGCGAATTTCACGGTCGAATAATGGGATTCCAATTACCAGTTAAGAATGGTTATATCACGCTTGTATCTAGGTGGTTGGTAACACTTCAAGGCCAAAATAGCCAACATATGCTTTATCAAGGCAAAACCTGACCAACAAGAAGGCAAAAAATGCCAACAAGCAGCAATAACCTGACAAGCAACAGGAATCGTCAGTCAGGATGTGTTGCTTGTCAGGTTATTTCTATGCCAATAAGCATGCTAACAACAGGAGTGGATGTTGGTGGCTGGTGGCTAAACTTCACTCCTCGTGGTGTTGAGGACCATGACAACCCCTGTCTGGCTGAGTCACCAAGTCCTGCAGCATAGCCTTTCGCTGGTCTCCAAAGCCAGGGGCCTGGTCCAGCCCGTCACCGGCGGCTTGCAGAGCCCTTGGGTGAGGTGGGCGTTATTGTTTTTGATGCTGAAATTTTGAGCTGATTAGTGGCAATTAGTAGCATTAAGCTTTGCTCCAGCAAAGTCACTAAGATTCTGATGCTGGAATTAATGACTACTTCGTGGCTATTTAATAGCATCAAGCTTCATTCCAGCCAAGTCACTAAGATTTTGATGCTGGAACTAGTGGCTAGTTAGCGGCCAGTAAACCATCAAGTAATGGTCAATCACTGGTTTGAAAAGGTTGATGATGGAATATTTTGAATCGTGCAGAGTGCAAGGAGCTAAGAATTAAAAAAACAAGTTGAGCCACACGCAGGGGGATGATGACATGGTTTTGGCTTAGCGAAACAATGCACGCTTCAACCCCATCAAGCCCCATCTTCGGATCCCAGACATCACAGCCCCCCTGAACCAATGGCTTCTCAGATCAGTGCCCCAGAACCGCCCCGTGGACCCGCTGATTTTCTCACATTGCCACGCAGGCGGATGAAGGAGCTGTGGATTTCTGTCGTGCAGCTCCGCCCCCTATCTCTGGAGAAGGCTGTCGCGGAGCTGCCGTTGGGGCAGCTTGCTCGTGCTTCTTCGCTGCCTCGGAATGCAGAGCATCTGAGATTTGTTCTACTTGTGAATGCATCGTCAAGCTTAGAAGATCCTCAATTAACGATCTAGTTGAACCAGTCGCTGTGACATTCAGTGATCTTTTCGTAGACGTTCAGCCTGCAGTGCTACACAAGATTGCCGCACAAAAAATTCCAGACATTAGTAATGATTCCGACTCTGAAGCGGATTGCAGTCAGAGTCGTTGCTTGGTAGCCTGAGCCTACGCCAAGCAAAAAGAACTAAACAACGTATGAGCAGGGGCAACTAACCAATTGACAAATTGACAACGAAATGATTTGACTCAACAAACATACAATCATTTGTTTGATACCTACTCAAACGTTGGTATTTTGTGCTAGGCTCAACAAACTACAACGATACAGCGAAAGCCCAACAATGATGACTGCTCCCAACATCTCCCAACAGGCGCGAAAGCAAACAACTAGGCCGCCAGGCCTCACTGGACAAGTGCCAGGAGGCATGTCAAAATATTGCCACAGTGAGTGACTAGGCTGCGCATGGATGACCACTCATGGTCTGCCCGCGTAGCGAAACACAGGCAAGGTATAGCACATTGTGCGCTGGAATGTTGAATGAGATAAATGCCCGTCCAAAAAAAATGTCTGGTTTCGATCATGGCGATTACATGTGCCATGGGTATGGTCAAAATCCATCTGGTCCCAAGATAAATCGATGGCATCTTAGATTGCAACCAGGGACCACGGCTGGGAGCGGCCATCAATCCACAACGCTTCGCTGACCAAGCGGAGTCGGAGATACGTATGGTAGTTTCTCCAAATGGGGACCCCTAAAATGGTAGGTTTACCAAGTTGCTACTGGAAATGGTTCATATCAAGGATGATTTGGGGGTACCCCCATTTTGAGAAACTCCCATATAAGTATACAACCCATTTGTGATGCACAAACACCCGCAATTCTTATTGGCCATTTAACCTGTCTAATACTACCTGTATCACTAGTCTTTGATAGAAACTATCAGCAACCATTGCGTATTGACCCGTTCTTCACCATCATCAGCCACATTTCACTCTCATGAGCCATACATGGTCATGGCCATTCGCTCATTGAACATTTACGAACGCAATGTTCACCACCAACATTTACTGTAAACCAGCTCGTCAACCATCACTAACGATGATTCACTAGGATTAACCACCTGTCAGATCCTTTAGGCATCATCAACCACTCACCATTCATCATGAGTAGCTGATTCATCCCTGTGCTTGTTGATCGGCCATATTTATCAGCCATCATATGTCGGTGATCAATAGCCATCACCAGCCATCATTGGCCACTCTCAACCACTATTAGCCGCGATCATTCCCGATCATTTAACCATCATTCATTCAAACATCATTCAACCATGGTTAGGCATGACTGACCATAACAAACCAGCTTGCCATCATCAACCAGTATCAGCCATTTCCGACCTCTATGAACCAATATGAAGCATCACTGGCCAGCTTATCAACCATCACTGCCAACCATCATACAGTAACCACATTTGCATTGTTAAGCAGCATTATGGCTACTTATCAGCCATCACTACCAGGATCAACCAACTACTGCAATGGTCATCTGCCAACCATCGATCGTTAGCAGCTGGGCCACTGGCACCGCTGCGGCGCTTTTCGCCGGCGCAGTGGAACGACGGGCCTGGCAGCCACGGCCAGGGTTGGTTCAACATGGCTAGTGGTAAAATGATGGTTCAACTATGGGTAAATGATGCGTACATGATGGCTACATGGTGGTTCACAAGCATGGTGAATAGTGGTCAATGAAGGCCAATGATGGTTGATAATGGTTGTTGTCCGGCATTCTGATGGTTCATGACCCCGGTACATCGACAATCATGAGCGGACTAATCTACTAATAACGATGGCTGCTGAGTGGCTCATGATGATAGACGATAATTGATGATGCTTCATGATGATTGACAAGTCGGGTAGTTCAACTGCGTTCAATCGTGAATGAATGGTTGGCGACTGGTTCAGTAGCAATGATGATTGTCTCGTGGTGATTACCTGAATGGTTGAGGGAATACACCAGCATACACCAGCTATTGGGATCCATAGCCATAGAAGTGGGCAGTGCACCCCGTGCCCCGTGCCGCCGGAAGTGTCCCACTTACACGCCATATTGAGCCATAGATCTGCCAACCTTCTCACCTGACTTCGACCAATTCGCCTCTGTGCGAAGCGGCTTGAAAAAGGAATGCATGAGGCAATCGCGAGCAGTGAATCTCGTGACAGCATCCTGCGACGCAGGCATGCATCGACATTCGTCTTCCCGAATCTCCGTACATACCTGCAGAATCTGCTTGCACAATCTGCATGCAGAACTGCATAACCTTAAACTAATAGACGTCAAGCATAAGCTTGGCAATGAGCCGCGTGAGGGGCTCATTCTTGTCATCCTTCAACCTCTGCTACTCCTGGACATCCAATCTTCACCCTGGCACTGCTCTCCTTGGTCAGCATCCCCGCCAAAAGGCTCTGCATGTCCTTTGGGGCCCATGCTGAACGGAGCCCCGGAAGCTCCAACTGGTTACCCGTTCCAGACTAGAAATTCAGGGCAAGAATTTCGAACGCCAGTTTATTGAAAGCACAAACAGAAAATAGAATGAAGATAGATGTAACCAAAGGCGGCTTGAGGTGGTGGATTCTTAATGGGGTGGATGGCCACCATGAAAAAAAGACAAATTTATATTCAACATTGCGCATGGTGGTTACCACTTGAATCTTTTCACACTTTTGGACTTTTGGGGCATATTTTCGGCACCTTCAGCATTGTGGTTCGGGAGCCAGTGGAGCCTTGCCAGCAGCATTGCTATTGCACACCAGAATGATGAATGGAAGATACAGCGCAAAAATGGTGATAAGATTAGTGATAAGAACGTATGGTGATGCTGTGGTAAATGTTGATGGCCTGGTGCCCTGCGCCATAGACCTACCATCACAGTAATGATGCACTACTACAAAAGTACAAGATATGACATGATGGTGCTCTATCGTGCATCCAAGGGCAATTCATTTTTGCTGGTTGGACCCTCGTTCCTTTTACCCGCTCGCTGCTTTATTTCCAACCGTCTCAGTTTGCCCACAAGGTGGGGGAACACATTTTTAGGGTACTGTATTTCCAATTTCTTTGTTGTGCCTCAGCCCCACCAAGGGTTGCTTTTTTGAGGTTCTGAAGGCACAATAACTCACATAAAGTAGGACAATCCAAAATTCCTTGTGCCATCCTGTCCCTTCTTGCCGTCGCCACCGATGGATCCAGCGCCCTCCTCGGGGCACCTTGCATTTCTTAAGCAGTCATTGTGATATCTAACCAACATGAACCAGTGACTAGCCATGATTAAGCCATGATGAAGTAACTGGTCAATCCATTAAAAATGTGAGCCAATCTAAGTAACGGGTGATGAATATGCCCAGTAACCAGCCACTGTTCATGAGGTTAATTGAATCTACTGAGTAACCATGGGCAAGCCATCTCGAAAATCGCATTTGCCAAGACTCTGGGTCTATGCTGCGAAGAAAATCCCAAACCTCACGCGACAGCAAGGCATTGGCGTCGCATAGCCAGCTGAGAAACTCATGGTCACTCCCAGTCCTTGGGTGACAGGACTGAAGTCTGAAGTTGGCATGGGAAACCTACTGATGCAAATTCAGTAGCAACAAAGAAATCAGGTATCAATATCACTGATAGAAATAATCAAGGACAATAAAGGATAGTTATAAACAACATACAAAGACAAGTAATGACTGATAACAATTGTTGCAAACTTGGAGGAGATTGTGGTATGACGGATGAATGGTGAACAATTTGACTCATGAATCAGAATAAAGTTACAACAAGAAGGATGATGGATTTAAAAAAACATCAGAGCTAATTTTAACAGAAATAATCAATGATCCTTCAGCATCTACAGTGTACTTGTCAACACAAAGCATACTGGCCGATCTGGTTGATGATGGTTCATACCTACCATTTGGGCAACGGCCACTCCTGGGGGCCGCTCCTGGCCTCGCTCCCTCCCAACCACAAATCATAAGTGGCAGTGGGTCAAAACCCTGTACCCCTGGTTCCCATCATTAACCATTGTTTTCTCTATTATTGATGCTTAATATTGATGGTTAATATTGATGGTTAATGTTGACCCACACCCAAGTGTTGTCAGAGACCATGCTAGATGGTGGTCAGCCTGGTGCCCTTCCTGAGCTTGTTGCTTGGTGTGCCAAGCTGGCCAGTGTCACAGCAAACCCCAGACCTCGACGTCTACAAATGGCACATAATGGCACATACAAAATCCAAATATTTACCTCAACATTCATTTATTTATATGTTTCGATGTACTTTTATATATAAATATATATCTATATATATATACATCAATGCATTTTACAAAGGTGCGCTTTAAAAAGAATCACTAGATTTATCAACTTATAAGTTTGTAAAATTGATCTACCAATGATTTTTCAACTTACCTAATCCATACATATCAAACAAAAAATATGTATTTTTGTAGTTTAGATACTTATATTATCCAAGTTTATTTATCTAATCACTTATAAAGCAATAATCACTTATATAATCCCAAACAAAATCTGCAAAGCAACAGTTCTGTGCCCAACCTTCGTTGCCGCCACCAAGGCACTGCCCCTGCAGCTGCAAGTAGCGATCCGTCAGGGGCGACGACAGCACCACAGCTTCCAGCGCGCAACAGCCGCAGCTCCAGAGGTCCATGGCAGGTCTTAAGATCACCTGGGCAGCGACAGCCATGGACAGCTGATGAACTCATGGGTGATGACTGCATGGCTAAGCCATGCGTGGCCATGGTTATCACCATGTGCATGGCTAAGCCATGGTGAACCATGGTCAAAAAAGCCATGGATAGTAGCGGTAATCCTGATTAACCCGTCAGGTGAGCTACTTTCACCGGTGATGATGATTCATGATGGTAGCCATGGTTAGTGGTTTGTTCATGATTGATGGCTAAGAATGAAGTTGATCTTGGCTCATGGTGGTAAATAGTGGTTTTGAAGGGCCAATGATGGTTTATGATTGTGCTATGACGATTAATAAGAATGGCTAATCAACAATAATGAGGGAATATAGCTATAGATATGTATATGCATATGTAAAAACATATATACAGTACACACACATATATATATATATAAAAATAAAAATACATAAATAAATAAATAAATAAATAAATAAATAAATAAATAAATAAATAAACTAACAATGATGACTTGATAACACTGATGGTTGATGATGGTTCGTGATACTTAGTACTGGCTGATGATGGCTCATATCCAATGATTGTTCATAATGGCAAAATATACAATTTGGCTGACAAGGAATGATGGTTAGCAATGGCTGATCTTCAGCAAGGACAGTTGATAATGGCAAAGAAAGGTAAATGGGTGATAAGACTTGGAGGCTGACTTTTCCAACCATAGATGGCTCTTCGCAACAGGGCAACTTGATGTTGCTCTGAAAAAAGGTTCAAAGGGGTCAGGACAGGTAACAGCTTTCGCTTCTGTCCCGGCCACTCGGACAGTCTCCAACTGATTCAATAGGGAAGATCCTTGGCTACGTACGCCTCTTGTGAGATGGGGAAGAGGTCAGAAAAGGCGGCTACATAGTCCCGATCCTACCTGATATATGCCATGGCTGACTTGGCCGACCATGAAATGAGACATATTGCACATAGAATGTGCATCTCTGAAAAAATCTGCCAGGACTTAGTCCATAGGCAGGTGCTTCTCCTCTTCTGCTGGATCTGGAAGATCTGCACAGTCGGAGGTGCTTGCAACGCCTGCAGCGGGACCATTCGTCACTGCTGCCACCATGTCGGAGATGTCCGCAGCGCACAATGCCTTCTGACTTCCCTTGCTCCAGCAGTCAGACACGGCCAGGGATGTGAACTGGGAGATCCACGCAAACGAACCTGGGGTGCATTTAACATAGTACAACATTGGTCCCTTTTTTGTTGTTATTATTTCCCTACCCAGGGCCGCCTCGCAGTGTGCTTCAGAGCCCCTTACACCTCCCTCAAGGATATGTACTGTGTACCCACATACACCTGCTATACATAGGCTATACCTACCTTCAAATGCAGAATGCAACGGCTACATACGCATACATACCATGGGGTACCCACCACACAAAGAAAACAAAATGGAAGGTACAAAAGTACTATGTTAAATGCGGGCTGGGAACTAATGATGTTCATGATGTTGATAGCACAAGACTTTGGCTCAGGGCAGGCAGAAGCTGCAGTGCGGATCTGCAGAATTGCACGCACAATGTAGGCGGCTGCGTTGGTGACGTCTGCCACGATGCACTGCGTGAGGTCGAAGCCACGGTTGCGATTGGCAGTGCGCAGGGCGTCCACCTTTTCCACGGTCTCCACGGTGGGAGCAGCGCCAGCAGGGATGAACTGCTTCCAGCCAGGGCCTGTGTCGTCGGTGCCGGTGATCTTCAAGACAGCCAGCCAGTCCGTGTTGAAATCGCAGTCCTCCTTCACTGCGGCACCCACGGTGGCCATTTCTCCGAAGTTGGCCATCAACGCGGTGAAGTCACCAACGCAAAGTGCTCCAGAGTTCACTGCTTGACCGCATGCATTGGCTGCAAAGGACAGGTAGGAGGCGATCCAAGTTACAGAAGTGATGAACCCAGCGATGCTGGCTGCACAACCGGCTGGGGAATTGTCTGGGCACCTGATGCCATCATACTCAATGGCCTTGTAAAGGAAGACCACGGCCTGGCCGAGGTAAGCAGCCCCCTGAATCACATCGATCACACACTCCGTGCGGATCCAAGGAAGCTCTTCCGGTTGAGAGTCATAGAAGAGGTCATTGAGATTGCGCAACGGCTGCTTCAATTCCAAGGTCTTGGCATGCTCCACCACCTTCTCAATGCCCGGAATCTCCTCCCACTCCTGGACAGTGGCCATATCAAAGTGCTTGGACTGCAGCAAAGTCTCAGGTGAGCGGTACACAATCTTGGCAGCCACTCCCAAGACCACAAGCAGAGCAAGGCCAGCACCAGCGAAGTACCAGTGCCTTGGCTTGGTGCTGTTGGTGCTGGGGCTCTCCGGGATGTCCTCCTCCAACAGCATCTCCTCCACTTCGTCAGTACGAAGCTGCATGTGCCCGGATGCCATGACTGATTCCAATTGTGCCAGGTCGTCACAACAAACTGAGGAGCCAAAATGTGCTGGAGAGGTGCGATGTCTCTTCACTACTACGACGACAACGATCAGAAAAAATCATGGACATGAGATGACCTGTGTGAAGATCAGCTGGCAGGGCTAACCCCCATGGACACCCCAGCCTTCCAAGTTCCAAGCCTTGCAGCGAAACCTGCGGTCCAAGGAGCTGGGCAGTGCTGCGCTTGTCCAGGCCCTGCTTGCAGATATGCCTTCGCCAGCTCTGGGGCCATGTAAGCTGCCGTGAAGGTGATCTCCCCGAAGCGCGCGGCAGCCTGGCGCAGCAACGCTCGCAGCTGATGGCAGCTGATGGCAGTCCCAGGTTCCTCCCCTGCCTCCGTGGATGTGACGCAATCCTTAGTGCTGTGCGCTGGGCGAAGCCATGGGGAAAATCTGCAAAAAATCAGCGCTCCAAAAGCTGAGGGCGGCTCCAAATCAATGAGTTTCCATTGAGATTTGCCTGGACAGCGGCTTTTTACATCAACGAGTCCTCCAGATTTCTCCAGTCTTAGTGTGTTGCAAGTTGCTGAGTCAGCCCAGAACTGGTTGCAGCACGCCTCCATGGTGAAAACAGACCAGATTGGAGGGTTTGATGTCCAAGTGCACCAGCTGGAGAGATTGCAACCTGTGCAAAATCTTGTGAAAATTGCTGAATGGGAGATCCAGATTAACAAACCGCCCATACTGGAAATAAATCACCAACTATTTTAGGGAAACTGGGGGGCAGTTTATTAATATGGACCTACCACTGCTGACCTTGAACATCCGTTGGTCCTGAAAAGGATGAAGCCGCATATGGGGCTGTTCATACTACCTCAAATGACCTCAAATCACCTGAAACTGCCGATTTCGGGCGGACAGCATGCATTATTGCACGTGATGTTCATAGATGCCATCCCCCAACTGCTTGGAATCTTTATTCAAATTTGGATCCGCTAAGGCATCTCTCTGGGGGTGTCCTTTGAAGGGCGCCCCAGTGGACACATCCGCAGCCTGAATGCCATGGACACCAGCGACCACTGGAGGTCCCTGAGCTCCTGCAGGGAGAAGCGTTTCTGCTGGGCATAGCGCGCCGCCAAGACCTGCTCCTGAGTCAAACCGACGCGTGGCCGGTGCAGGGCTGAGCCATGGAACGGGGAACCACCAGTCTCTTCATGAGAGACGTCTCCAGCTCGGGTAATGATCCCTGGCCTCAGTAGGGTATGACGACATTCATGCATATCTGTGGATTGTGACCCATCAATCGCCACCGGTCGTTGAGACCCTGAGACGTGTTCCATTGCTACCGTTTCAAACTGCCGGGCGGTCAAGATATTTCAAGGTGTCCGGCAAGTAATGATTGATAGAACTGTATCAACCCCCCTATTCTGAACCCCCTTGTCGATATGGATCTACAATCAGTACCGCATGTTCAACACCAATTACTAAGAGCGTGAATCCGATGACCAGCCCAGGCCCCCAGGACCAAGCAGCAAGGAAAATTCTCAGTTGTTTTTACATATATATATATATATACAATAAATACATATACAAATAATATATCCGTATATATATATATATATATATATACAAATATACATATATGTTGTCAATTTCTGTGTGACATCATGTGTGACATTCATATCTCAAATTCTCTTAAAAACGAAGAGCTCCAGAAACCCCGACTGGCAACGCATTCCTTTGCGATTTTGTTTGGGACTGGGAAGGGATACGGATACCCACCCAGGACCCATCCCTGCTCCAAGGATCTAAGGAGGAACCGCCCAGTTCCAAAACGCTGAAGAGCTGACCTTCCTCGATCCCAGGCGCACCGTTCGAAGCCACGGAATGCCCCACCAGCTCCACGAAGAGCCCTGACGACATGGCACGTGGCACGTGCTCTGCAAATCCCACGTGGTGAAAACACGTGACGACACGGTATACTGCCTGGTGGTTGAACCACCTCTATTGGTCAACCAACCATTTGTTTATCAGTACTAGGGAAAATTAAAGGCGTTTGAAACCACCAACCAATATAACGCCCAAACCTGCCACAACCACGTGAGTCAGTCCGTAGATGCGCGCGTCGGCATGGGTGAACGGGTGGCCGAAGGCAAAACTCATGTTTTTTTGAAGCAAAGTTGTCATTGCCATGCATCCGCGTGAGGGGTCCATCATGACAAACTGCCCCACTCTCAAAAGAATCTTACCATATCTTACCATCAACAGCTGGCAAGTTTGCTTCAAAGATGGTTGGTCCTCAGAATCCCCACCCCTGAGCCCCGAAGCCATGGGGCGCCTTCGGGCATGAACTTCTCTTCGGGACCGCGACGACCTCCCCGGAGGCGGCTACTGACTTTGATGCCATTCTGGAAGCAGTAGAGGCACATCCTGCGGGCGAGTCCGGCACTCCATGGATCCCTTGAAAAGGCTGAGCGACGAGGGACGACAGCAACAACAACTACAACAACAACCACCACCACGACGACGAGGACGACGACGACAAGCAGGAAAAAATGTGCAAGTTAGTTGTGCTAGCATTGGATGAGCAGTCAGTAATCATGTGACCGATACGCATCAACTTATGAGGGTTCTCTCAGTGGCCTGTGTGCAACCTCGCGATGAGGAAGAAAACGATCCCTCGTCTGAGAAAAGTAGCTGTACCAAATATGGTCAATCAGCACTGTGCCCCAGAAAGTGTGACAAATGGTTCCCCTATCCAATAGCATGGGATTTTTTTGCCTCCGCTCAAGCAATACAATACCTTGCAGCACAAATCAGTTGTGGTACCTTGTGGTATTCCTAGGTCTTCCATGGTCTTCCTATGTCTTCCTTCCTGTCCTTCCAGTATCTTTGTAGATCTTCACCGCCACATCTCTGCCAGAGCGATCTTTTCCCTTGTAAACTTTGGCAGCGCAACCTTGGCCTAGAAGACCATCTTGGCTGCAGACAAACCTGTTGCGGAGATGCGTGACGCGCACACTTGGGCCCTGGAGCTTTCCCGTGACTATCCGTAACTTTCATCCTTTGTAGCATGGCAAGAAGCTAAGTAGTCAACGAGCACCTCTCGCTACTTCGATTCAACGAATGAAGGAAGGTCTTGAAGGTCTTGTCGATACATCAAGTTCAAAAGTATGATGCAACTACTATGGCCGAGACTTCAGTGGATGGAAGGAGCTCAAGAAGCGAAGGAATACATTGGGGTATCCATGGCACCCTTCGTATGGTGGGTTCAGGAGTACTCCACGGACAAGCCCAAATACTGTAGTTGGATGTAGGTGGTATATCCGGGTATATGCCCCACTATTATCGTTATTGACCATGATTTGCCATCGTTAACCACGATGGAATAGGGAGATCATTCTTGACCGTAGCCAACAAGTTGTTTAGCCTATTCTTAATCGGTATCACCAGTGAAACAATATTTGCCATTAACATCCATGAACCATCAAGAATGATTTCGAAGAGATTATATGTACAGTAATCATCTTGAAAAGCCAACCATTAATTCATTGTTTCTCAGGACAAGTCTGCCGCTTCGTTCCTTCCAGATCTCAGTGGAGCTGACATCGCCCCTGGAGAATGGAGCCATTGCTACCGCAGACCCGCGGCGGTCTGCGGATGAAACGCTCTCAGAAATGCTGGCAGGGTCGAAGGTTGGATGATGTGACGTGACAATAACTTAGGGATTGCTTCTAACGCTAACTCTTTAGACCAATACACCGCACCCCTAAACAATAGATGAAGCTTCTAAACAATGACCTCATCATGATGACAAACACTGGGTAGCATGGGTAGCCATGTCATGTCTGGACGAGTGGTCATGCTGGAGCACCTAATGTCACATGTGCTCGTGCTGGTCATGTGGCTGTTGTTTCTGCGGATGAACGCCGTCCAGAGCTGAGCCTGCAAACGGCCTCAAGGACAACGGTCCCTGCAATGGCTCGTTGGTCACATGCCAATGCCAAGGGGCAAGGTACTGGTTCCATTGGCAGTGAGGATGGCGCAAAACCACTCATTTGAGGATATCAAGTAACTAATTGTTCAAAATGACGAAGGTTGATCGAATCGATAAGAAAAGAAGAGGAAAGGATCCATCGTTGAACTTTTCGTTTGGAGATGCTCCGGTGGTCTTACGAGATTGCAACGCATGAACCCGTGATGTTGGATGTTGTCCATCAAGGAAAATCACCTGTTGATCATTTTGGTGCTGCTAGTTTGAGAAACACGCGTGACTGTATGCAACTGCTACTGAAGAAAACTAAACCCCATTCACAATAACAGCTAATTGCATGGTTCGACACCATGTTTCATTGCATACACTGAAGAGCTTCTACCACCAAGACCCATTACGAAGTCCAACCTTTTCCACCGACGTGGTCACCTGCTGGCAGCCACGGACCCTTGAGACCGCCTTGACCGCTGCCAGCTGCAAACCTCCTCGCAGCTTGTTGACGATCATGGTGGCAAGGGCCTGGGAAAGTCCAAAACCCTGGGCCCTGGGCAAACTCGGAAACCGCAGAATGGACAGCTTCGAAGACTGGCAACCAAATGCTCCCCATATGCAGGGGCTGTCCATGAAAATGGCTCAACAGCTCAACGTCAGAAATCATCCAGCGCAGCCCTCAGAATCAACGTGGCCACCAGGGTTCATTGATTGGCCCTTCTGAATACGAAACGTTAAAGGGATCAGCACTGATCACACTGCTCACAGCATTTGAAGTTGATGGCTGGCATTCTTATGTCCCGATTTCCTGGCATTTAGATTTGGGATTATTTGGTGATCCTGCATTTTTCCTGGAGGAGGGCAACCATTCAATCACATTGCATACCGTAAGTCCTTGCTTGTTACCTTTTTTGCCATTGGTTTTTCACCCACTATCGCTGGCTTGCATCCTTCTGGTTGCCATATGGGCAACAAAAAAACATGGTAGTTCCTTCAGAGTCATCATTTTTACATCTGATCAGCACACCCGCTGGCACTGGGGTGCCTGCCTCGTTTTCCACGTCCTCCGCAATGATCAGCAGTGGGCGCTGGGCTTTGGCTGCGTGCTCCAAAATGGGCAGGATGCTCTGCACCTGGATCTTCAGCGTGGCATCGATTCCAGGGCAGGTGACGACTTGAAGCTGAGAGCCGGGCGGAGGAAATCTTTTTGTCATAGATCAAAACCAGCGGCTTCGACAACACGCATTTTTGCGCCTCACGGATTCGCACAGCAAACACACAGCACATCCTACAGTTGAAGCACAGTGGCCCAGCCCGCCTTGGTGTCTGTGATGAAGTATGGGGAGATGTATCCTCTGTCGATCTTCATTCCCTGGCGGGTGGAAAAAAAACAAAAACACCCTGCGGCACCTGACAACGGAGAATCCCTGGCATCTGTAACTCTGGCATCTAAGTCGGCAAGGTTCCATAACCAAGTTCGCCGTTGCGAATCACTCGGGACAAAGAAACACGGTCGCAAGTGATCAAACCCGACAAAATAGTTTGATTTGATCCAACATGGCACACCCCATCGCACCTACAGCAGCGCATCACAAGCAACATCTCAACTCGGGATCAAATCTTTTGTTGGTTACACCTTGGTTCCCAATTAACCGCCAAGCTTATCGGCCCCTACTATGGCCCTGTATATTTGACGTATTCCCTGTGATTCTGTGAGGCAGCCATTGAACAATCATATTGTTGAATACCGTTCCTTTCATCAGTGAATCCATTGTACATCCCTAGGTCCCAATATTAAGGACATTGTGAATTATCATGACCATCACCAAAATAAAAGGATACTGTTGTTGGGGGCATGGAGATGCATGAAATAGATCAACTGACCATCAATGCTGAAAATGTGCACCATCTCAGCAATGGTTGATGCCCGAGGATCATACTCAACCATAGCCAGTCAATAACCATCAACCAATATCAACTGACCTTACACATATCCATATGCATCATCAACAATCGTTCCTTAGTTGGGGCTGTCCCCTAGCCCCCAGCCTCAACGATCTCCAGTTCGTGGTCCAAGGTCTTACCCTGGCGCAGCCGTGTCTGCTGTGTGCAGAATCCCTCGGGTGATCAATGGCCAATTGTTCCTTGTCTGGTTGGTGGTTGAACCACCCCTATGAAAAATATTAGTCAACCAACCACTTGTTAATGATAATGATTTCTAGGCAAAATTAAAAATGTTTGAAACCGCCAGCCAGTTTTTAATTGTTTAAGCCATTGACCAAGGAAAGGAACTATAAAAACCAAGGGAAATTTCAATGGCTAAGGTTAATTTTTTGTGGTTTTTAGGGTTCCTTTCAATTTTCTAGCATTCCAAAGTTAAACCCAAAAGAATGGTCAACATTGGTTAGGGCTGGTCAATACTAGTTACCAGCTCTTGATGCCCAATCACCTTACATGAAACCTTCAAAAGAAATCCTAATGGCACGAAAGCGAATTTGTCCCACAAAACCAGGGCTGTTTTGGAGATTTTTGGGAGGGTATCAGAGGAAGGGATTGAAAGTTCCTACATGATTTGTGACCCTCCATTGAATAACATTCGGATCGGGAGTGAAGTTGATGTAGGTCATAAATCTGGATTGATGGACTATGGTTTGCTCATGGGAAACCCGAGGCCACTGATTTGTGCAGCCAATTTCTAATTTTAAGGCCTTTTGGAACCCATCACTGACATTCAATGATCCTTTTGGGTGCGTTGCAACCCGCGAGTTTTTCTCCCCATCCTCGGAACCGAATGCTATGGTTGATGTCCAACTGTCAGCGTCGTACAGTGCGTAACCGATTGGCAAGTGACAATTTTTGCGAAACATAGGGACACCAGGTTCGTAGATCCATGTTGATCCCGCCATTGCAGTTTACAATCACCAGTTGGTTGATGTCGGTTGCTGGATTTGGCTCTCTTATGCCACTAGCTATCACTTCTGGGCTGTATCCCTTCCGCTGCGCCACCAGCACCAGCAACACCCACTGCTACCACGCCATCCCTGCCTCAGCCACCGTGATAGTGCCTTGCTTTCCCACCTTTTCGAAGGCATCTGCCACCATCTTGCCGATGCCGGCATCACCATTGGCGGAGATGGTGGCGACCTGCCATGTGGAATCGCGACAGCGATCCATGACGCATTTTGGTGTGGTTTTAGACCAGTCATGAATCTGAACGGACCCAACGCAATGCAAAGGATCACATCACATTGTGCACATGCTACGCCAGAATACCCAAGGAAAGGAGTGTTCCTCAATCTGCGAAATTGACCAACCTTTTTTCCTGCAAACTTGACCACCTTTTTTTCGATGGGAAGCTTGAATGGTTGGATTTGAGTCAGATCAGCCCACCTGTTCAATCTCGGAGGGTTTGGAAATGGGCTTTGAGATCTTTTCCAGCTCCTGCACCATGACAAGGGAGCTGCCACGTTTCACCCGCTCATGTTGAGCAGAATCATCGCTTAGTCAGTCTGGGAAGGACACAATATGACACAATGTTTACAAAGCGATACCTCTTCATACACAATGTTTACCTCTTCATGCCAAAGTTTGTCTTGGCATCTGTCATATCAACTTGGTGAGACTTTGGTTGCGTAGCCTCCCAGTGGAATGGAGATTGGAATGACGGTTCCTCGCATCCTTTGTTTTGAATGTGGCTGATCGCCTTGTTCATACAGGACAGCCGTCCATGGGCTACACTGCTATGGGCATCCCCTAGGCCCTGAATATCCTTCCCTTTCCACCCCCACGCTGGTGGTTGAATCAGGATTCTCAAAACACAAATGTTTGCCCGGTTGATTCAGGTAGGTTGACCAAAATGGGGGACTCTGAGATACCAGAAAACCTACTTGTGAATCTGCAAACGATTGGGCGTATGAACCTTATGGACAAATAGCACACGCGCATGATTGCAATTGCAGCTGCGATGCGTACATATATCATGCCTGATTCTTGAAAATCATATATGATCATTGATGATCACAAACCATCTCGTTAACCATCGATGGTCGATCTACATCTTTACCCCGTCCCTTTTTGATCGGGGAAGAGTCGCTGGTGATTTGACCCCGATATATAGCTGGCTTATCAACGGCTGGATCTCCCGTCAACCATCGTCATCATCACAATGGTCAACATTATTCCGGTCAACAATGGCAAATGAACTCCTGGTCATGACCAACCGTCATGAAGTCATGATATTCAGAAGCAATGCCAACCCTGGATTAACCGCTGGTTGATTACTATGGAGCACTGCATCCCCCGGAGGATGTGTTTTCTTCCATGAGCCAACTGGATCCACGATCAACTCCTCACACCATGGGCACCATTGGCTCAATCAGAGTCCCTTGGTCCAGCCCGCCGTTCCCACCGCGATCGGCCGCTTCCTCCAGGACCATCTTCACCGCTGCATCGATGCCGCGTTTCAAGTCCATGGGGTTCATTCCTGCCACCACCTGGGCGTGCAAAACAAAACGGGCCTTGTGGGAAGCGATGGTGAATTCAAGGGGGGAACAGGAATGATGATGGCGATCATCCACGTACAGGCTAACATGGAAAAAAAAATCAACAAGAACATTTGTATATGTGTCTATACATATATATGTGTGTATACATGTACATATGTATACATACACAGATCCTCTTGGCTAAATTCAAGCACGTTGTCTTTCTTCTTTCTGATCCCCGATTTGAGATCTGGGTCGCAGACAGCCTTGGTTCCTTCACCTCGGGATGGCACGGTCCACCCTGGGGAATCTGCAGAACTGTGGCGATCAACGATCGCACGGCCATGCGATACGCGCAGCTCTGTGGGACGTCTTGGGTCATTTGGTGGTTTCTTAAAGTAGGGGTGCCCCCTAATCATCTAATATTGATCATTTATAGCATATATTTTATATGAGAAACCAGCCATTTTTTGGGCACCCCGATTCTGAGAAACTACCATTTCGCAAGGTTTCTAGTGCGATGCTATCTTCACTTGCTGGATCCCGTGGTGTCACTGAATTCATTGAACGGATCCTTTCGGATGAAGACATATGGCAAACATGTCTCTGTGATCCCATTCACACAACCTCTCTTAAGGTTTCCCATCAGCTGAGAAAGGAAAAGCTGGTCGAATATGATTCGGAGTGACTGGTAAATAATATCATCGAAATATCTTCCAAATTGAAATCCCTCAAGCAATTTCAATCACAGGACCCAGGCTAAACTCCAGTCATGACCCACTTCATTGGCCTAAACATGGCCAAACCCATCAAAAACCCACCTAACATGTCCTAACATGGCACCAGTCATAACCATTCATCCTCCACTAACCTAGGGCTCACCCTGTCCCCACCTAGGGCTGCATGGACATGGCGGTGCAACCAAGGCGCGGAAGATGGCCCGCGCCAGCACCGTGGACGTCGTGGTGCCATCCCCCGCCACGTCGTTGGTCTTGGAGGCCACCTGTTTGATGAGGGCGGCGCCCACGTTGTCCTGCCTGGCACGGTGGCTGGAGATGGTTGGTTGATGTGGTGAAGAATGCTTGGATTACATGGTGAAGGGGTGATTTACATGGTGAATAATGGGGAAGTTACATGGTGAGGGGTTGATATGGTTGATTTACATGGTGAATAATGAGGAATGATGGTTTGCTTATCTAGTAAGCCTTGTGTTTCATGATTCAGAAAGGTTCATAGATCTCTACCAATGGAACCGCACAAGAATTGGTCCGGGTCACCAACGAGCAGGGGAAACGAAGCACGAAAAAGATCTTGTTATGACCGAGGACCGAGGCTGTTTGGCGTGTACGATTTGCCCTGCTACCCATACCGCTAAGGGCAAGCCTTAGATTGATCCAATTGTCTGAAATGATTCGCATCAGCTTGCTTTTCCCAACTCAAAATGATCAAAAGATCATGTGGAGATAACTGGGGATGATTGGGGGCATCGTCAACCCTTGGGACATTGGCCCCGTGAAATCGAAATGAACAAAGCGACCGCAGTTGTGCCAGAAAGTTTCTTTCTCAAAATAGGGGTCCCCTAAATCATCCTTTATACTAGCCATTGGCAACAGCAGACCAACCTTTTTTTGGGCACCCCCGTTTTGAGAAACCACCATATCATGCTATGGGATGATGATCCAGACTTCCCCAGAGAGGCGGTTCTGGGCATCGCGCTTGTTCTTGAACTCGATGGCTTTGGCTACAGTGACACCGTCCTGGCTCGCGGGTCAGCCCCTGCGGCTATGAACAAAACAGCATGGCTCATCAGTGGTCGGCATCATGAACCATCAGCAAGTAGTTGGGTACCAGGAACGAACCATGATTAACCACGTAATTGAGTATCATCAAAAAGTAGTTGGGCACCACTTTGACGGTGGTCAGAAGAGGATTCAAGGGACGAGCGGTACTGCAGGATGTGGCTGGGCACCTCAGCCAAACCGCCATCAGCAACACTTTCAACCAGCATCAAACCAGTGACATTGGATCCGTGCCACCATATTGGATGGCTTATGACCAGATATTTAAAGCTTACTTAAAGTGAACTGGAGGTGGTTTCTTGAATTTTCTGTATACGGATCTATGATCTACCAGTAATACTGGTAGAATGGCCTAGTTGACCATTGCCAACTATCTGGGGCTATCCTTAGCCAGCCTCAAGCAGTAGTAGCTGACAATGTCCAACGATGTCTCTTTTGGGTCATCATGAATAATTAGCATTATTTCATCACTATAATCCACATGTCTCAAGCTGACTGCGAAGTGTGACTGATGACGTCCTATCATATCCACTATCATCTTTAGTAACATTTAACCACCACAAACCATCTAACCATTCAACTACCATAACCTCCCCATCCACCAACCCCGTTCCGGGCAAGGCCCGCCTTGGTGACCTTCGGTGCTCCAAAGCTCTGCTCGATGACCACGTTGCGGCCCTTGGGGCCCAAGGTCACCGCCACAGCATCTGCCAGGCGGTCGGCACCTCGGCCGTGAACCGTCATCCGAGTTGCAATGGGTGACCCTGATGGCTACGGGTCAAGGCTTTTACCAACCAATAGTTGGGGATGATAACCAACAAACTAGAGGGAAAACAATGGTTAATGATATAGCCATGAGAGAGCCATGAGAGAGCCGTGATGTAGCCATGATATGGCTATGGGTCAATATTAAATAACCAACTAATGGGGGATTTCCACCAACAATAGGGAAAACAATGGTGAATAGTAGGGGAATCAGGGGTACAGGTTTTTGACCCACTGCCATATAGCCGTGATATGGCCCATGATATAGGTATGATAGAGCCATGATATAGCCTGGACATCTGTTTGCATAGATTCCTGTCCATATATGTGTGTGAATCTTTTTAGGCATGCGCCCATATTTTTCTCTCTATAATTTACCTGCATGTTCCAGCATCTAGCTTGGTCGCCTCATGTCACTTGCTTGGTCACGAGGGTTCTCCTTGAATCTCTGAAATCTGAAATCCGTAGCTCAATGTCGCTCATGTCATTCTCTTGTCCAGCCAGTCATGCATTGGTACGTCCCTTTGTTTGGTTGCGCACATGGCAATGTAGCAAACCTGCCCAGGGTTTTCACACCACGCCCTCGATGGAGACTTTCCCATCATATCGACATATACTGCATACCGGATACCCCATACTCCCCAATACAATATCCACTCGCATACACTGTGAACATGTGTGGATGATGTGGATGGGTATGCCTGTATGCCCCCTTCTTTCTTCAGAATGCAATTACAATAGTATTTGCAATAGTGCTCGGCAAATCTTAAACTCCAAAGGGATTGCCTGCAACATTGGACCAGAAACTTGCGGTGCTATCGACGCAGTGCTTCAAACAGCCTCTGGGATCCCAAACTTGTTCAATGACACGGCTACGAACTGCCAAAACTTCCCGTGGACGCTGCAACGAAATTTCAATAGTCGCTGCCGTTGGATGTGATGGAACAGTTGTGTGCCTGGTACTGCAAAGTTTACCCCAACCTACAGTTTGAATGGAAAGAATCACCATGCGGATCGTGGGTGTTTCTGGTTGGGCGAATGATAAAACCCACGTCCTGAGGGGCACATGGGCACAGCTCCCCGAGCACTGAGCATCGCACCCTTCAGCATGGCAGCCCGAGCACCGGCTCCATGACCTCGGATGCAGTCCGTCCAACCTGCCGTGTGCCGCACCATCTGGGCCTGGCTAAGCCGCACTCAGCTTCCAGCGAACATCCTTCGCAGCAAAATATCGCAGGCCCAAGCCGCGAATGGACCTGAAGCTCTCACCCTCCTCATCCTCTTCCTTCTCACCACGACCATCACCATCATTTGAGATCATACAGTCATGTAATTCTATATAGTACTACATTAATTCTACTAAGACTCGCAACGAGATCACACATTTACATAATCCTGATAAGACTCACAATGATCAGCCAAGATCCCAAATCCCTGAGATTCTTGCGAGGTGTTTGGCCTCAAAGTGGAGAGCATCGCTGTTGACCTCGGAAGAACTGCAAAAGTTGAAGCAGTTGTGGAAAGCCAGCTATCTTGAACCACCTTGACCATAGCATCGCCCATCATGAAGCATTGTGCCAACCCACGCTTTTATGCGAACTATCCTCATCAATGGTCTTCCTATCATTGACCATCAGTAAAAACCAGCCAGCATACTTGGCATGACAATCATTCACTACTATTTGGTGTTGGAAACTGCTGCGTAGTCACCAGCTCCAGGACAAGCTACATCAAGTTGGACCTTCTGCTAATTATTCACGGCCAGCTTTGCTCCGGATGTGTCCAATTAGCAATTGATGGAGGATTGATGGAGGATACCCCTGCAGATCCTGAAAGCTTCTGGGTTGACCTGCACCATTCTTGGCCCAAGTCTTGCGAGGCCGGTTGCGAAGCAAAAACCAGAACAGCTCTGTCACCGCAAAAACCAAAACAGATCTTGCCAACAGAGTGCAGCTTCCAAAGAACAAAAGAAAAGCTCGCGATGGGAAGCAAATGCTCGCGTGCTTAGACCTTCGTAGGAGGGGTGGTGTGCGGGCCTTTGGTGAAGAATTTGAATAGATGGCCTATGAATGTTTATGAATACTACCGCCTACCGCCAAAAAAAAAATCTACAGCAATGTTGACAAATTTCATCCGAAAGCCTGTGACTGTGACGTGAGTTGCTCTCTCAATTCACTTCCTAAAAGACTGCAGTCGTGCAGGTTTCTGCAGGAGTATGCAAGCAGGCTCGAAGGCTTTAAGGCCAACACCGAGTGGACAATCCACGGGCTGAGGATCAAAACTATTGAGCCACAATGCGTCCGTTGGATTCAGTGCGCTTATGGCATCTTGGCTTTTGAAGTCTACTTGCTGATTAAAAACCTGGCAGTGCGAAATCCTGCCTCCTAGTTCTGAATTCAGTCACTGTTGATAGATCCAACTGTACCCAACCACCAGGAGATCAGTTTCCAAATGAATTGTGCAGCAATTTCCTCCTCCACTTTGAAGGTCGGCAAACCATTGGTTTGGGATGGTTTTGGTGGTTTGGGTGTACTACGTAGGCAACCTGTCATTGCCTCTCTTGCGTAACGCCAACTGCATCGCCATGACAGGTTAATCGAGTTTCAGGCGGTCCTTTCAGCGTGTAGTTCCCTTCTCCCTCTCCCTCGGCCACTCCTCAAGCCAGGCCTTACTTCGCACGCGGTTGCCATCCCAAACTACGCCAGAGCATCGACATCCAACCGCTGTGGAACAGTTGGTTTTGGGTCTCTGGTCTGGAGCCGCTAAGCCCATGGCTCCCTCCTCGCTCCTCTCCTTGACCCGTGCATGATTCAGTCTGTAGTAGGCCTGGCGCAGCATTCCGCGTTCAATCATGCCAATACAGAAAGGAGCTGGTCGCTGGAAGCGACAAGCTTGGATGTGGATGGTACCAAACAAAGCAATTGAGATTGAAACAACCAGTTGGTCACCCCTGACCCTCTCCCCTGACCAGTCCTTGCCCATGTCCGTCAAGGGCCGGTCCAAAACGGCATCGTTGAAGGCGAAGACGGGAGTGCGGGTGGTGATGTGTTTGATGTAGGTCTGCAGTCGGCGCCCCAGAAGGTCGTGATGATCCTATTGGCATGTGCTCAACTTGGAGATGTCAAAATTGTTTGGAGTTCCAGCGGGAACAAACCACTTGTTGCAGTCAGCATTGCCTGTGTAGAGTTCATGGAGCACTAAGATGCGAAGCATCAGTTGGAGAGGGCATTAAAGTATGGTTGCTTCATGTTGCTTCAAGTATATCCAATTGGCTTCATCTTGGGAGGGCAATCTTCCGATTTATTGGCATGATCTTCTTATGCGACGTGTTGAGTGTGCTTCATCGGTATGTGAGACCCAATTGGAAAGCCACTTCCGTTTCAGCCCATTAAAAGCCCCACCATCCCCAACTCACAACTGGCAGAATAGATTAGAATACATTTTTGGTAAATAAACCCATTCTTCCCGAAGCGGTTGACAACGAAATCTGCCGAATACAATGTGTCGGGCGATAAGAACCCGCTGTTAACTGCTGTTCCCATCACAGCCACAGGCTCTGCCCTCGCTCAGTTTCTGACTGGTTCGTCTGGGACAGTTGGAGTGACCTGTGGCGACAGCATCCTTGACATGCCTATGACTCCACCGCACAGAACCTGCACAAGCAGGTTAGTGGAGACATCGGAAATTGTTTGAGAATGTTTTGAGATGTCTCCCCAATTTAAAATCTCTCTCTCCAGCGCCATCAGTCCAAGACCCCCAGATTGAGGGGAGGCGAAATGAGCTGGCAATCTCCCCCGCTGAGCAGGAGCTCAACACAAAGAGGAGCTCAGGCTTAATGGTGCTTTAAATGTTTAAATTGTTTTAGATCTACTTCAAGAATAGCCTGAAATGCCAACACCTCTCTGCCTATTGGCACAACTTCCATCATCCCCTGCCGCTTCGCATTGGGCCTTCTTCTTAACAAAGCCTGCAGTATTGGCTCCCTCTCGTTCAGCCATGATTTCGGCGTACCTGGTGCGAAGCGGCACACCCAGCTGCTAGGGCTTACCATCCACCAACTTGTTCTTGCTGCTGAATATGCCATGATCATTGTCAGGGCCGGTGGCTGAGACAAATGCCTTTAAAAATTGCAAAAAAAAAAAAGCACACCTGAATCTTGGGAAGGGCCAACACATTGTGAAGCCGAACGGTACCCAGCGCGGCACTACAGGGCCTATCCAAAGGTTGCAACCAATCACATGGCTGTGGGCCCAAAACCCCCGGCACACCTTTGTTGGGATGTTCACCACGCCTTTTTTGTGTTGACCTGTGCCAATATCCCCTGTCAGCCTATCAGCCTTATCATTCTTCAACCATTGCTGACCGTTATTTATCCATTATCAATCATCATCACCAATCCGAATTGCTCAGTACGCTTTACTATCACCCCTCGTTGAAGGCCTTTGGCATTTGTTGCCGCTTGTTATCCTCACGCTCTGCATCTATATCATTACATATAGCCTGCTAAACCTGATAATGGATTCTGGATGATTCTGGTTGTAACGGGAGATCCAGCTGTTGCTAAACCCTGATATTTCATGGCAAATCACCGGCTATGCAGCTGGTTTAACTGATGGTGTTTTACTAACAGCTGGAGCTATCAGTTGCCATCCAATTCAACCTGCCATTGAACGATGTACAACATTCATACTGTAGTTTCGTTGCGATTGCTTTATGAACATACCATGTCATGAATCTACAGTAATCAATCTCCTGGGACCTAATCACATTAAGCAAAAGGTCTCTGGGACATGGCTACGTGATCCTGGTCCCTGATTCCCTCGTTCCCTACCTCTGCCACCACCCAATGACGGCCATTTTTGCGCCCCAAGCTCAAGCAACAAAGGGCGTCAAACCAACGAAATCTTCGCTGGAACAGCCGAACTACGTAGGTGTTGAGTCCAAGCGAGGCTGATTGTTTGCCTACAAGTTCTGACATGGGCAGTGGCTAAATTCTCGCATTGTGAAATGCAGCCTCATCCAACATGGTAGCCATATTATTAACATCTATAGCCACATCACAATATGATCATCACCCCATTGGTACTTTGATAACCCTATTCAAATCTATTACACCTTCTACTACTATTATAAAATTCCTAATATCTTACCTTTTCCCAAGCCATCTGACCTCGCCGCGCCATGCCGCGCCTTCGGTACATGGGTCCAAGGTACCACTCGAACTGTGGCAGTCCTCGGTGCCACGGTACTCGCTGTTTAATCCTTCGGTTCAAATGAACTTTTTTTAAAACATGGCTTGGATAGTCTGGCTCTCTCTCTCTCTCTCTCACCGTCTGGTTAGTTCAGCAAGGCTGAATGCGACCAATATAGCTATGAATAACCATCAATAAAAAGGAAAACAATGGTTAATGGTGGTGGAACCAACGGGGTTTTGACCCAAAGCCATATGGCTATCGGATGCTGTTGGATGCCCATGATCAAAATTATCCCATCAATCATTTCCGGAGGACAACAATTGCCAACAATGATGGTCTTTGAATGGTCTCATGATGTTTTTGAAGAATGATCCTGGCTATCACTTGCTATTGGTCGGTATTAAGTCATTCGTTATTGAACAATGATGGCTTGAATATATATATATATATGTGTGTGTGTGTGTAAATACATAATGGCTATGGGTCAATATCAACCATGAATAATTTATGGGGGGCAATATCCGACAATAGTGGCTTTTTGAAGAATAATAGTGATTGAAACTGACCACGGCTCAGCCGTATTGTTAAGAATATATAGTTATTAATGTTCATATAGGGTTGTGACTGAACACTGCCTGAATAATCATTAGTGACTAAGCAGCTTGGATATCCTTGAATATGCTTGAATATGCTTGAATATGCTTGAATATGTCTGAATGCGAACCATATTGAATCATACTTAAACACTGCTTTAATGATATGAATGTGATTAAATCAAAAGCGGTAATCAGTCATGGTGAGTGAGATGATTCATGCTCACTAGAGGCCGGTAATGGTGGCAGAGTTCGTTCACGAATGATTGTTTTTCGCGGCGGATAGCCGTTCACATTGGCAAACGACAGGAGACACACCGACCACACCTGCATCACCACTCCCAAGGCCCCGAGGCTCGCGCGCAAACGGCAACCTGGAACTCTGATGGTCGAAAACTTTCCTGTGTGCCGTTTGGCGAAGGTCCACACATGCTGCAGTTGCCCAAAAATTGCCCAAGCTGCCAATGGTCATGATGGATGATGACAGTTCAGGATGCTGATACTTTTGATGATGGTTAATGATGGGTACTGATGGCTGATAGGGTCCGATAATGCTTGAATCCGGTTTATTGCTTGGTGATTAACGATGGTTGATAAACGGTTCACCTCAATTAAGGCATGTTGAGCTCATGAATCACGAACAATACCGTTATCCATAGCATCAACTGGACTCCAGAAAGTCAAGCTGCCTGGATTTTCCACTGGGAACAGGTCTGCAAACCGTCATCCACAAGAAAAGTGCTTCCCGAAATTGCTCACTCAAAAGAATTCAAACTAGTGTTGAAGAAAAGAGTCTTGTAAGTTTCACGGCGAAACGAAAACTGAGCGAAGAACCTTGATGAAAAATGGTCCATGTGAATATCCCCGGAAAACTGAGCAAATAACCTGGATGCATGTGGATATCCCATCACTGACGACAATCATGTTTGACATTGCTTGGATCATCCATGGCCACTGTGCCATGGGGCCACTCGCCAGGGTTGCTGTTGACATCGACTCAGTGCCCCCAACAAAAATAACTACTCAGCTTGATCCAACCTAACACTCAGCTGCTCAGCAGGCCTGTATCCTGCAGCCGTCCAGTGGTAGCAGCCTTGGATTCTGAATGTCACGGTGCCACGGCTTCCAGGCTGTCTGTCTGTCCGTTCATCGGCCGATCTACGCAGCTGTTGCTTTGGGGGGCACTTGGCCCTGCTTGAACATAGAGTCAGCTGTTGGCGGGTTGGTGTAAAGTCTCCAGTCTTGTTGCAAAAAAAAGCATCGGTGTCACCCGGGAGTCGAAACCGAGCCCCTGAAGGACCTGCAGAAATGAAGGTCCCACAGGAGATCCCTGCAACTCATCTCCAAGTTCCGAGCTCCTGTGGGAACCACGGATGTCACCGTTGATGTCATGACCTGAGGGGAATGACCTTGAAGAAATGGTAATTGCCATGAGAAAAACCAAGAGTCACGGGGTTATGCGGGGTTGTGGCAATATTACAAATATAGACATAGATACTAGTAGCCTCAAGTAGCTAGTTAGTGCAGCGGCTAGTTTTTAGAATGGTGGCTAAGACATTCTTGTTACTTCCCACTTCCCACTTCAATTTATAAATCAATTCAAGAAAAGCTCAGCCACCACCATGCGTCGATTGCTTGAATGAATGGGTTCCATCACTTTTGTCTTGCTTCGTTCTTGCCTCAAACAGCTTCGCATGCACAAGATCGGCACTGGCGGCGACCGTTGCACAACAGAAACAATAGCAACCCTTCTGGAGATGTTGGGGGAGGCTCTATACCAAGGTGATTCCCGGGTCAACCAGTTTCCAGTTCCAAGGTGTCAGCATTCTCGGATTAGATGCAGTAAACACCCTTTGTTGGTTCCATCTCGCTAATGTTTCATTAACTTGGGGTTTTGGCGCTCGCGCTTCATCAGTTTTCTGTGACGATGCCCCAATGGGCAGGAAGGTGGTCTCGGCTTGATGGCTCGTTGCATGAAACCAAGATCCTGACCCTGGCTCAAAGAACGGAAGCGATCACTGCAGCGTGAGCCAAAATGGCTGCACCACATGTTGCTTAAATGCGCTGCTGCGTAGGATGATGGGAAGCAATGGAAGCAAGCTTATCCTATGTAGCTCTCATACTCGCCGAAAACCGCGGACAAGAGGAAAGAGCATAAAGTCAACATATAGGAACGTAGTATACGGGCTGAACCCTGAAGTCCCTCTGTGCCGCAATCAGGTTCTTGAACCACATGTCCCTCTTTGCACTGGTGCCTACCAGAAAATTACAGTCTTGGTTGTTCCTGGCGTGTCCTTGTTCCGATTCATGTCAGAAGCTCAAAGGTGGTTCTCTCCTTTCACCTTCTCTAAACTGTGACCTGAACAAGCCAGTAGCCAGTAGGTTCTGTGCATAGCTATCTCTGGGTCTCTGGATGGAATAACTATCATGTCAAGCTAGATAGACCGTTAAGTCAAACACTGGAGGGGCAAAAAATGTTGGTTACATCACCTGTTCACCAGCTGCTTCAGCTTGGCTTTTCCGGGCACACAGCCGCGTTTTCGAACAGGATCATCCGGAAAGGGTGGGGAAGGCTCCCTGCATGGAACCAATCAGCCCGCTGAAATCCGAGAGATCTCAGCCGCCATGTCGACCAACTGAGCATCTGAATGTGGTCGACCAACCAGTTGAAAGCCCACAGGCACCTTGCACACCTTGGGATCGCCCACGAAACCGGCTGGATGATCCATGGCGGTGCACCACGCGGGCGAGGAACTTGGCACCTGTGGAAGTTCCAGAAATCCACAGGGGACGCTGACCGATGGCAGCTGCGCCAAAATGCTGAAGTGCGGCCAGTAGAAGTAATCTGCGTAGCATCTTTGCTGCGGTTCACTCTCATCGTTGACCCAGACCTTTCGCTTAGGCATATAGGCATCGGCCCCGAGAATCTCGTTGCGCAGGAAGGGCAAAGTGGGACTGATCGGCATCAGAACAGCCTGGATGCAAAAACAACACACACACACATGCATTTCCACCCCTGAAAGGCGACTTCGCCCCAGCCAGCTGCCATCATAATGATGAAGACAAGTTGGATATTACCAGCGAAAGCCAACAACAATGCTTGGATATGACCATACAACATCTGCTGTCAGCAGTCCCATCCCGTTGGGAGTTGCCATAGCGTTTGGGCTTAGCACATAGCACAACCTGGGTGGCACATGGGTGCACCTTGAGGCCAACAACAGCACCTACCACGGCTTAATGGAACCCAGGGTCCTGCTCTGACTTGCCCTATGTGGGGGTCGGGGATCCCAAAAGCTTGAGTTGTCCCCAACCAGTTTGAACATGTTTGACCCAGTCCAGTGAACCAGGAATTACGAATAATGGTTGGTGTGATTCAGGTTGATCAGGTTGGTCATGGTGAATATTAGTTGGCAAAGCTCAATAATGTTACGTATTCTTTGGACATCTATTCTGCATCATAGCCCTTAGTGGTCATTCCCTTTGGTCAGACCCAGCTGGCTCTGGGTCGCAACTTCGCATCTGCCAACTGCAGCTGCGGTACATCAACGCCATTTGCATCAAAAAAGGCATCCCACACCATGCGGCACCAGTGCCTGCTCACCATGGCAGCTGGATCAGCCACTCCTGGGTTGAACTTGAACAAAGTTGCTGAGCAGGTACTTCGGCTCCAAAAGAATGGAAGCTTTTAGCAGGCGTCTTAGCCAAATGAAACCTCCCAAAAAAATGTAGATAATGTAGTAGGTCCATGTAGGTCCAAAAGGCAAATATTCAAGAGCCGGTGCTGCAGCCAAGTCTCTGTCAGCCAAGAGTTGGTGGTACAAGTTGTAGCTCACCGCAGAAAAGTTCTCCGGAAAAAGTTTCCGCAAAGCAGCTACTGCGATGCGACTTTTGGCACGTGACTCCCCGGCTTCTTGCAACTGAGTTCGCACGCGCTCCAAAGCCTCCCGGACAGATTTGCTCAATGGCGGCTCGATTCCATCTCCACCAATTTCCGAGAGAATGGCAATTCGAAACAAAGGATCCGAGTCTGAAGTTCTCACCAGGGGCAGGCGTTCCAGCACTGCAGTCATCAACGCCAAATCCTCCGGAGCCTTGCAGATGGGTCCCAGCACCTTCAACCCATGAGGCAACACTGTACTGTCGATCTTGGGTACCTTCAGGGGCTTAGGTCCCTCGCTGTCACCGTCGTCTTCCAATGGCAGGGACAGGCCGGTAGGGATGCGGCCATAGGTGCCCTGCAGGCCAAAGACCCCACAGAAACAGGCAGGGACTCGGATGGAGCCAGCCACATCAGCACCTAACTCCACACAACTGTGACCCACAGCCACTGCCACGCAGGAACCACCGGAAGATCCGCCCGAACTTCGTTGAGCATCGTGTGGGTTGACAGTTGGGCCAAAAGTCGCCTGGTCACTGGTCAGTCTGGTTGAATGGCCATCTTGGTGGACAAATCATCCGACCAAAATGTTGGGAGGTCACTATACGCATCATGAATCAATTCAAAATAGTGATCTTGAGATGGCATTCTCACGTGCGGAAAGGCATGACAGCATTCATTATCATTGTAATTCAATTCTTTCCACTTGTAATTTCTTTTTGCTAGGGCGTGTAATTGCTGACCAACAAAAAATCATGTCAACAAGTGGTGTAGTAATTGTACCTACAGGCTGGAGCAAAATCTTGCCAATCAGCACCATTTGGCTCATGATTGCATTGCAACTAGGAAACGGGTCATTGACATCTTACATGGGGCTAGCAGGGGAGGGTCACTCAGAGATCAGCTTGCAAAAGTTTAGCTACAATTATTGCATGAATCTGCACACGACGTAGCATTTTTGAACAAATAAGTTCTGAATACTTCTAATCATATTGTTTGTTTGATGACAATAGTGTAGCTACAAATATCTACACAAAGTTATCTTCTCCATGCACAACGCATTCCTATGCTCTTACGCGTGCGAGCCTTTTCATACTCACCTTCTGTACCCTTTTGTCAAAGGATGTTTGTCCCTCAAATGCCCCCAAGCATTGCAGCAAAAAGATTCCCAGAAGAAGCTCTTGCAAATGTAAAAAATGATGTTTTTTAATCATTCTAAATTCTTAATCCATGTCCATATCAAAGTTAAAAAAACGTGATTAACCCACGTAACTCCAAGCAAGTCTCGTTGTAGGTCTGCCAATCTCTACATCGCCTTGGCGTGTTCGTCTTCCCAAAAATGATGGCACCTTCATCCAGCAGCCGCTGAACTGCCAGGCAACTCACTGGATCTTCCACGGCTTCGCCGTCGGTCTGTTTGCTACACAAGCCCTCCACCTGAGCGGTCTCCCAACAGGGGGGTTCCACTGCGAGCCAGCTGTACCAAGCCAGTGGTCCACCCTCCAATCTACAGAGGTTGCATGTTTTTTTTTTGGTGCTATTAAAATTTTAAACTTAGATATCTGTCCCAATAACTATAATTATGATTCCTACTAGAATAACTTCGATCATCCATGAATGATCATCAATGATATCATCGTCTATGACCCACGGCTGAAAATGCTGTTTCTGCTGAGCACATCTGAACGCCTCGACTTCCTCCTTCACCGTCATGGGTAGTCCATGCAACCGACCCCACAGAGATTGGCCATGGCTGTCTCTCCAGCATTCATCCGCTCGAGCCGCCCGTTGCCGCGCGCGAGCATAGTCCTTGACCACCACGGCGTTCACCAACGGCTCAGCCTCGACCTTTGCGATAAAAGCCTCAAGGACCTCAAGGCCTTGGCGGCAAAGCTGGGAACATAGACCTGCGAAACCCTTGGAATCGGTGGTTGAAACAAAGGGGTTCCTGATGTTTCCAAGTTTCTAATAGGTTTTTCCAACCAACCCAGTGATAATCCATCAATTCACATCCATTAGCCAGCATTACTGGCTATTCGGCCCTGGTGGAACACCTAAGAGAAATACACTTGCCATCACTTGCCAAAAGTGCTGGTCGGGAATGTTTGGGGTGCCGACATTGCATGTGATTCACAAATATTCAAAACACCCTTCATGGTCATTATTTGGCTGTGGGTCAAAACCCCGTACCCCTGGTTCCCCTATCATTAACCATTGTTTCCCTATAGTTTGTTGGTTAATATCCACCATTATTAGTTGGTTAATATTGACCCATGGCCATTTCCCCCCCCCCGGTAGACCATCGATTGAACATGTCAAACGCAGCAGCGAGATGCTTGTGAGCTCTCCCAAACGTAAACGTTGGCATAGCTCCGTCGCAGAACTCTCCACAATAGGAATGCTGCTGCGGACTTGCGCTGGCGCCATAGCGACCCATGGGCATCCGCAGTGGAAGGATCCCTAAGCTATTTGAAAATTCAACACCGATTGGAAACGACGATTGCTGAAAGTGAGATTTCTTCCGAAAGCCAACCAATGGTCAGTATGACAACTTCGACCCATGGCGCCCATGGCATTGGATGCCTCGATCAAGTCACAAGAATTGCCGAAACAGTTCGCTGAATTGCTGATTTCACACACTGTTGTTGCAAAATGCTTTACATACTTGCAGTTCACATGCATTGGTGTGCATGCGCATGTGCAAGTAAACAACTGTAAAGACTGTATATACATAAAAATATGTGAATCGTGAATATATACATGTGTATGCGTGTCATGAGCGTGCATGCATGAAACTATGAACTATGTATTGATTTTCATGTATTTATATATCTATCTTTCTTTCT
>VSDK01001885.1:0-12500 GCA_009767595.1 Symbiodinium kawagutii | reverse complement strand
GCGGCAACTTCTGCTTCGTCCAAAGACCGCCTGGGAACAGGGGAGTGGACGGTAGATACCGATCGATGTCCAGGTCTACTAAACTAGGACCAAGTAGCGCAAGTAGCGGGGCCGGTCATAACCCCCAAATCATCCACTACGAGCAGTTGATTAACAATAATTTTGATTTTTGAGGTCCCTATCGTCCACCAAAAAAGCTATGGAGCACTGCCCGCGTTCTGCAAGTAGTAAGTAGAAAGAATGACATGTGCTTGAAGACATATCAAACAGCCAACGTGAACCGTAGGTGACCATTGTCTGAAGTGTTCAGAGTTTAATTTTATCTATATAATTTCACTTGCGGAGGGGAAAAGAAGGTGAAAGAAATTGAAGGCACGTGAAAAGTGAGGCCAAATGTATCTACATGTCTTCTCGCCTCACCATTTCGGGTACACTCATGATCTTTGCAACCAGGGCACTCTCATCTGTGGGTTGAAGTTGATCCAGCGTGCTTCAGTAGAGGAGAAAGCAATCCAATCGGGATCGGGGCCTATGCAAAGAGACTCGACCAAGGTGGGCACATTCCGGTGTGGACATTGGACAATGGGGAGGTTGCGACCATTGTGGGGCTGGTGCTCAGAATAAGCCACTATTCGGGCTACTGGTTGTTGTTGATGATGATGATGATGACGATGATGATGGTGATGATGATGATGATGGTGATGATGATGATGATGATGGTGATGGTGGTGATGGTGATGGTGATGATGATGATGATGATGATGATGATAATGCTGATTGATTATGATTGATGGTGAATGATGATGATGATGATGATGATGATGATGATGATGATGATGATGATGATGATGATGATGCTGGTGATGATGATGATGATGATGATAATGGTGATGATGATGATGATGATGATGATGATGATGATGATGATGATGATGATGATGCTGCTGGTGGTGGTGGTGGTGGGGGGCGGTGGTGGAGGTGGTGATGGCGATTGTCACAATAGAAATGAAACTGGGGGCATCACGAACGCACTGCATCAGGCAAAAGTCTCCAATTGGAGACTTTGAGCGGAGTCACGTTCAGCTCATGTTGTGCCAGGCGACGCATTATCTCCTTCAATCTGTGGATATCTTCTCGGTCCGACTCTAGAGATGGCTTCTCTTCCGGCGAATCCTCCGCCATGGGTGGAGCGAACTACTCGCTGGCTGTGATCCTACGTCCAATCAGAAGGCTGTGTGGCTGGAAGTGCGGGCAGTGGACATGCAGCTCGTAGTTGTTACCGCTGTTGGAGTTGCAGTTGGAGTGGTTGTTGCTAGACTCAAGGGCTCAAGAGATGAAAGGAGCACTGGACCATACTGGGGCTGCATTCAGATCCTGGGGTTTAGGCGTTGGCTCAGCTGAATTCGCTGGCCATGTGCAAGTAGGTGCAAATCTGCGCAAGAGTCTGCAAGCCCAAGCAAGTCTATGCAACGGAAATCCATTAGTTGTTTCATGTTGCTTCACCACCCTAAGCTGGAGCTGAAAGGTGGCGAGCGAGGTTCTGAAACACAGGTGGCTGGCGAACGACATCTCCCCAAAGTCTTAGGTGTAAAACATAGGAAGCCTTTATTGCCTCCCCAAATAGTGTAATAGTGTCTAATAGTGTCTAATAGTGTCTTTTAGTGTCTAAAAATATCGAATCATGTTTTTTAGCATGTATCATTCCTTTCGATTTTGAAATTAAAAATAATTAGGATGGAGTAATGCAATCTTTTAGTTGGTGTTCATTTGTATTCTCAGCTGAATCTAATTTTCATAATCCAGGATAATGACAACTTGCCAGACAATAACACAACTAACAACGGTACCAGTAGAAGATATCAGATTCCAGCACCAAATCTTTCATTATCTCGTTCACTGCTTCTGCGCCACAAAAGCAAATGCAGAGTCAGCTGTTTTTTTTTTCAGCGAGGAGTTGGGTAATGTACGATCAGTCAACGATGTCTTTGCCCAAGAGGTCCTCCAACGAAGGCTTTTCAGGCTTCTGTTCTTTCTCTTTCTCATTTTCTTCTTTCTTTGGTTCTTCTTGCTTCGTTGGCGGAAGTGACAGCTGGCACCTTTCCTTGTCAATGTCCTTCACTTCTCCAACAGTCTTAAAGTCTAGGCGCAGCTTTTTCGCTAGAACTTTCACAATAATTCCTTCTTTCATATCATAATCGGATTTTCTCTTGCCTGGCAGGCAAAGGACTTTGTCTCCTTCCTTCCACTCTTCGCTGGATGGCTTGCTAATGCCCGTTTCTGCTTCAGCTGCTTTTGGAGGGTCGGCTTCTGGCAAATCTTCTGGTTTACTTGGTTTTTTCTCCTGGCTACTTTTCCAAGCAGCCATTCGGTTCAATTTCTTTTTCACATACTTAAAAGAATTTTCCAATTGTGCTCGAGTCTTCCTTTTGATTTTCCTTGTCCTGGTATGATGCGGTTTTTCAGCAACTTCGAAATTGGTTTCGATTGAGCTGACTAATCTATCCAAATCTGCAATGACATTTTCGTGCTGTTCAGCATTCAAGGTGGCTTTAAAATCCAACAAATGGCGCCGAAGATCTGTCGCCATTGCAAGCCATGGCACATCGAAAATCCATTCTGCAATTATGCTACTGAAAGAAAACGCGGATGCAATCCTTGGAAGCTTTGTATAATCATATCTCATATATATAAGCAGGTTTGGATTGCCGTGACTACTCTAAGCTTTTCCATGTCGAATCATCTTGGTTTGCAAAATAAAAACCTTCAAAGATGTTCTATGATTCTAGCCCGCGGCATTGGCTGACAGGCCTGCCACCCTGCTACTTTCTTGAAATCAAGCAGCAATCCGAGAATTCTCACACAACGACCCAAAACAAGACAAACTGCCCAGGCAAAAAAGGGTTCCAAGAATTTACACCTAAAAAGTCCTGTGGATCTGAGCACTACTTACCGTCCTGAAGCCTCACGTAAGACACATAACCCACCAAGTTCCTGAGAACAAACGACTTGTTCTGCTCAAGAAAGCCATGATGTGCAGCGCGATGCATGTGCATGGGGGATGGTTGCCGTGTTTCTGCAATTGTAACTACAGAACTGTTGTTGTGGTAACTGCCACGTTTGGATTTTGGTCCTCTGACACTTTCCGACGCTGACGGACGGCACCCATCGTTTCTAGGGGGGAATGACCTCGCCAGCCTCTGATTATTTCTGATGTGGCAGTGGTATCACTGTCTTCATGTGGGCAGTCAATTTACACACCAAGCATGCAGATCTGCATGCAGATCCGGCCACCCTGACTCAAGCCACCAAACCAAAAAATGTAGCCTTAAAACTGCCTGGAAACTGCCAAAACCATAGCTTTTGAAAAACGCAAGCTTCATTTAAGGCCAACCCCATGTGACAAAGTTTGACGCTTGAGTTTCCATTTTTTTCCGCAGCTCCAAAGTAGAGCTAACTCCCCCGGCACCCTAAACCTAGGGTGATTCTTGCCATCCCCTGGGGCGATCTACTGTACAGGTAAGAGTGTTTCCAAGCAACATAAATGTGGGAAACCAAAAAGCACAAGCTGACTTCATGACGAGCCCCCCAAGTCCCAATGGCTTTCGGTTCTGTTATTTTCATGGTTTGTTTTGGGGGGCCATGTTTGGTACTTCCATGAAACCCAAGTCCGAAACCGACAAGTTTGGGCGCGCATGAGGTGGCCGTATGATTCTTTCAGATCTCGGTTTGGAAACGCCCATCTATCTAAACACTTGGTTGCAGCGCCGTAAAACATGGTTCCGTGAACCGGTAGTCTGTCTGCAGTCTCATCATCTCACTTTGCTAACTGCGCCAACAGCAAACGCCACGCGATCGACAAGCTCGCCCTTTGAACCTGCAGGGCGCAAACAACACATTCGACAAACACACGTCACCTGTCCCATGGGCTCATGGGGGCGACCTTGGATGTTGGAGTGTGCCCAATAATGCCAATGCCAATGGTATGACATGATGACAAGAATTCACCGTGAACTCACTGAAAAGGTATAAAAAAGTCACACATGCCAAAGCCATCTGTACCATGAGCAGGCGCAAAAAGCCGCAACAAAACCCCGCCCTTCGCACCTGTTGTTGGCCAGCCCTGGGATTTCAACCACCCGGACAGGAGAGCCTTGCTCTGTTTCCGCAGCCAGCTGCACAGTTCATTCCCAGTGTCGCGCAAGGAATGCGCTGTGGCTTCGAAGTCTCGACACTCCTTGGAGGAAACGCTGGGCCCCGCTGAAGCCACGGGTTTTTTCGATGGCTTGGAGGGTTGAGCAGCAACTGCAGCAGCCGCGCTGTGCGCCAGCGCGGTCATTCCAATTAAGGGCAGTTGGAGGGAGCACCAGTTCGACTGCCCCACTTCATTCTCAGCAGCTACGCGAACCACAGCGTTCGCCTGTTGAAAGAAGTGGGGCATCTTGGTGAGTTCCTCCTCCGCAAGTTCGTAGCTGGCCAGCTCTTCGATGGTGGTGAACCTCTTCAGCTTTTCGCTGTACTCGGGTTCCAGGACGGTGATGGTCAGTGCTTGACCATATGCTGGGTCCAAGGCTGCCACCAAATATCTCCGCACTGGGGAGGTCTGTGTGACCTCTGGAGCCTTCCAGTCCAATCGGATTCGTCGCCGGCCCGGTGCTGCACACAGCACGGTGAAGCTCAGGTGTTTGGGCGCTGTGGGCGCACGAAGTTGCGAGAACGCTCTCCTTGGAAGGTGCTGGGGCAGGGCCAAGGGCACACTTTGTTCGTGTGCAACGGGAAGGTGCTGTTCATAGCAGACCCTGATTCAAACATAGTAGATCTTAGATAGGTGTGGTTCATAGGTTGTGTCTGTGTGTCTATTCAATGTACGTTTTCTTCATGCGTTTGGCTGCGTCCGTTGTTCCACGCAGCTGTGCTGTTCTAATACGTTGAAATCAGTTGAAGTACCCGTCTGCGTAGATTCTTCTGCTTGAGCCTATACACCTCAGTGTCTCTCTCCTTCTATTATGTTTATCGCTCAATCAACCAACACAAAACAATTGTGCTTATCTACCTGAACAGAGCAAATGTCAAGAAATCGGTAAACCAAGAAATGCATCCCAATGCATCCATACTTGTATTTAGCAATATCGAGGGATATCTCCATTATCAAGTCAAACAGTGCATAAACCAAAACCAACACATCTCTAGTTGAAAGAAAATCCTCAAATGTTTGCATTTTTCCTGTTTTTCCCGAAGATTTATCTAGCTGCCCCATGGCAACCAACGCCCCCCTGGCTGTCATCCCCCGGTCACCCGTGGCAACCAACGCCGTGCCCACCACGGCGAGGTCTGCGCCCAGCGTCTCGCAGTGCTGCTTCGCCTCCTGCAGCAGCTCCATGGCTTCAGCGGCCTTGGGACACGAACCGATGCGGTCCGGGTGCAGCTTTCGCATCAAGGACCTGCGCAGCGCCCCGGATGGCAGGGCGCCATGGAAGCGGCCGTGATTTTGGGCACCGGCAGGTTCCAGTTGTGACACCGAATTTGATATGGATGTAAAATATATCTGCATATATACATAAACAATCATATACACATATTTACATTTTATATCTATATTTTTTGTATCTGGACATGTATTTGTACACATGTATATACATGTATATGTGTGCGGGTGTTTCTGCTGTTTTGATGTCTTTTTGGATGTTTTTCGTTTCTTGTTTCAGTGGTGTTTTGTTTGCTTGTTTCGGTGGTGGTTTCTGCCCTGGTTGATTGTTTGGTGCGGTTTTACTTTTCGCCGAACTGTTGCTTGTTTTGTATCGTTTTGTTTTGCGGCTCCGTTTTGTTTCATTGGTTTCTTGCTTGGTTTGGTTGGTATTTTGTTGGTCTGAATTGATTGGTTAGATTGGCTTTGCTGAGTTGTTTGTGTGTTGCGGTGGCTTCTTCGTGTATATTGTTCGGTTGTTGTTACTTTGTTTTAGTGATTTGTTTATGTCTCTTTCTTTGTCTATGTGTTGTGTGGTTGTTTGCTTGCTTTGGTTTGTCTTGCTTCGTTTTACTCGTTCAGTGTTTGGTTTGTTTTGCCTTGTTTTCCCTTGCGTGTTGTGTTTTTTGTGGTCTGCTGTGGGTTCCTTTCATTGTTTTGTTGGCCTTGGTGGTTTGGTTGGGTTTGGTTTGAAGTGCTTTGTTTTGTTTACTTTGTTTGTTTCATTATGTGGCTTGTTTTATTGACTCATGGTTTCTGTTGCTCGGTTCAATTGTCTATCGATTCGTTTATCTATTCTTATTTGCGTTGCTTTATTTGTTTTGTTGACTTGCGTATCTTGCCGGTTCTTTGTTTGCTTGCTTGGTTGGTTGGTAGGTTGGTGGGTGGGTCGGTTGGCTGGCTGGCTGCCTGGCTGGCTGCTTGTGTTGCCGTCCCTACCTGAAGGCTTGCTGTACCACTGAGACCTCATGGGCATCCATCGCCAGGCCAAGGACAGCTTTGGCGCGCATGACCTGGCGGGATCCGTTGGCCGGTTCCGTTGGTTGCCTGGTGAGCTGCTGGGTTGGTTGGTGACATGACCACTTCACTTGGTCAGTGCCCTCACCTTGGATTTTTATAGATGAAGGGGATTCCCTTCAGTCATGGCTCATAGTAACCCCCTTTCAATCAATTAGTGCGAATCACTGCTTATACCAAACCCTGTTCACCATTGAGAGTGCCACCAGAGCATGCGTCAGGCAGAAGCTGCCGAAATCTTGCGGAGCATTTGGGGTTGGACCAGAGGCCATGCCTTTCTGAAACCAATTCGATGATTCATCAGATTTCACATGCGCCATTTATTCGTCCACATGCAGGCGAAAGTACACAACAAGAATCAACCCATTCGTGAGGCATGGGCGGCATGGGCTTACAGGATCCCAGCAGATCACATCAAATCCCATGGTTAGTATCGAAGCCTTCCCCCCATGCCTCGGAGCAGAACCGTTTCTGCTTCAGCGGCAAAATGCGTGCGATCTCCTGCGAAGCCTCTTCCCGGCGGCACTGCCGAGCATCCTGTACGACAGGTCAAGGGTCGGGCCCCGCATAGGCTTTGCTGATTCGGGCCATGTGCAAATGTCCCCGCTATCTGGCATGTAATGACCAATTGGGCGTGGTCTTCACCCAGATTCATCTGATTGATTTAATTTGGATTTAGGCATCTGCCAGGATTCTATTGCCTGAGGGGGAACCAAACGATTGACACCGCTTCATCTGCCAAAGTCGGCAACAAACATATCCAACATGAGGACACTTGCGCAAAAACATGTAAAAATTTATGGCGTGGCTTGTCCGGAAGAGGTAGAAAAAGTATATTGGACGCCCAGCCTGCGGCTCTGAACCTGCACTGGCAGTGCTGCCTTGCCTGGCACAGCTACCCATTGCTGACTTGGCTCTATGAACAAAAATGGGATATCCTGGGAGGCCCATTGATTTTTTTTGCCCGGGCGTTCAAAGGATTTGCCTAACATCCGAACCCGCGTGTCAACAGCATCAAAAAAACATAAGAATCATGAGGACATCATAAGCCATCTGTTGCTGCTCATTGCGTGGGCATGGACTTTCCTGTGTTAAGGGGAGCACGGAAACGATCATGCTTGGATTGAGCAACAGCAAAGTTCTTAATCTACAGCCGTCAGGCCAGCAAGCTCCCACACTGTTTCTCCACCTGGATACTCCGAAAATCAAACAGCTCCGTACAGAGAATTGTGCACAACTCAGGTTGAATGATCTGGACCCAAGTTGTAAAACCTCACCACACGAGCTGTGATCAAAAAGTTGTTATCTATGTACATATATCTCTCCCTCTCTCTCTCTCTCTGTGCTCTTGCGTGCCCACGGCTTTTGCTTTCTCAAAAACTTAGCTGGACCGCGCACAAGTGGATGGGTTTGTTCCGAACACTTCCAAACCACGTGGTGGGAAATGTTGGCTCCATGCATCGCCTTACATCTTCCAGGCTCTCAAAGTGGTCGCAGGGCAGTCGCATGATACACAGCAAGAGAGGGCAACAGGACAGGTACCAGGAACATGTCAACTATAATCAACAATAAATGGTCAATGAGGGTTGATACTGGTTAACACTGACGGCAATCACCAAGCATATCTACCCAACGTGGGAGAATCTACTAGAAACCCTGTTCATGACCATCAATTGTAATTGCAGGAGTTTTATGCATGTGACTTTCCATCAACCACTTCTGGTACGTCCAACCTCTCCATCAATTTCCGGGGTTACGTCCCGGTGGTGCCAGACAAGTTGACGGGTCAGATTTGCCATTATCTATAGCGAAGATTTGAAACGAAAGCAATTTGGGCAGAACGGAGGGGGAGGGAAAAAAAACCATGCAAGTAGGGCAGCCAGATTGAACTATGCAAGTTTAGTGCAGTCGAATCCCTAAATGATTTCAGTCTCACTGACTGCGCCTCAGCAGGGGGCTGTCAGCTGCAGCCGCCTTGGGCGGATCTGCACTCGCTGACAGGTCGCTCTTGCTGCCTGGGGATCCAGGTTTTACATGGCGTCACTGCTGTTGATTGGAGATGGTTGGAGATGGTTGATGCTTGTTGTTGGTGATTTTTGGTGGTTGCTGGTCACCATACAGTCGTACTGCATCCACGTTGTCATACCCTTTCGGTATCATAGGCTTGGTAATTGACACCCAATCTACACTGATAGACACAGATCATACATCCCAAAAATTGGAACCGAATTCCTGAGAAGGATGCAGCTTCAGTACGAGGCCAAGCACCCAGAACTGCCCCGGAAATCTGAGGCCATGACTTTTGGGTGTGGAAACCTCGTTCTTTCGACATGGCGTGGCCACGGGCGTATCCACCGACTTCCGTGGCTTGGCTTCGCTGCGGAAGAGCAGTTTCTGTTGGCTCGTGGCGGACGGCGCCTTGGCCCGCAGCGCCGCGGCCTGGGAGCGTAAACCACCAGAACCAGCGCCAACCATGCAGATGACCCACCATACCGGGCTTTGCCCAAAAAAAGCAGCTGTTGATTTGCTGATCATGCCACCCCCCAACCTCCCTGTGAAAAGTGTGAAAGATTCGGCATTCAAAATGGTCGTTTTTCTCAAGGCATTGGCGCACCAACCCAAAGCCCAGCATTGAAATTGGCTTCTCGGGGATGATCGAAGTAGGCCCTTACACATGGGCTATCGTGGGTTTAGTTTTGGAGAACTGTAGGGGCAAGAGCTTGCAGGCAGGCCATACACACCCTTTTACATCTGCAAATGAAAGCCACCAAAAAAAATCAACAAAAAAACAATCAACAACTATCATCAACAACCGCAGCAACAAGCAACCACCAACCTGAGAAGGGGGGAACGAAAGCCAGCAAAGGAAACAGGTGATGCATACAGAAGGAAGGAAGTTTTGCCTGTTCTTTTCATTTTCTTAGGATACGCAAAGGTTTGCAAGCAGGATCCCCCTCCAGTGCTACAAGGTGCAAGCCCCATACTCCCACACGAATACAAACGGATATGATTCCCCGTTGGGTTTCGTGCACGTGCATCGACACCATCGAATAAATTTGACTATCCCCACACTACTACAGAAGGAAAGAAGTTTTGCCTGTTTTTTTCATTTTCTTAGGATACGCAAAAGTTTGCAAGCAGGATCCCCCTCCAGTGCTACAAGGTGCAGGCCCCATACCCCCACACGAATACAAACGGATATGATTCCCCGTTGGGCTTCGTGCACGTGCATCGACACCATCGAATAAATCTGACTATCCTCACACTACTACAGAAGGAAAGAAGCTTTGCCTGTTTTTTTCATTTTCTTAGGATACGCAAAGGTTTGCAAGCAGGATCCCCCTCCAGTGCTACAAGGTGCAGGCCCCATACTCCCACACGAATACAAACGGATATGATTCCCCGTTGGGTTTCGTGCACGTGCATCGACACCATCGAATAAATCTGACTATCCTCACACTACTACAGAAGGAAAGAAGCTTTGCCTGTTTTTTCATTTTCTTAGGATACGCAAAGGTTTGCAAGCAGGATCCCCCTCCAGTGCTACAAGGTGCAGGCCCCATACTCCCACACGAATACAAACGGATATGATTCCCCGTTGGGTTTCGTGCACGTGCATCGACACCATCGAATAAATCTGACTATCCCCACACTACTACAGAAGGAAAGAAGCTTTGCCTGTTTTTTTCATTTTCTTAGGATACGCAAAGGTTTGCAAGCAGGATCCCCCTCCAGTGCTACAAGGTGCAGGCCCCATACTCCCACACGAATACAAACGGATATGATTCCCCGTTGGGTTTCGTGCACGTGCATCGACACCATCGAATAAATTTGACTATCCCCACACTACTACAGAAGGAAAGAAGCTTTGCCTGTTTTTTCAATCAAATACCGTGTTTTTTTCCATGTTTCGTACCCCGCCAGACGTGGGACCCGGGGGGAATCGATAGACACCGTCTGCAAATTCCCAGACGGTACACGACGTGGCACTCACGCCCTTTGGACCACCCTAATCCCCATGTCAGGGCGAGATTTTGGTCAGTTCTGTCAACGTCTCCCCCCCACACCTCCTTACTCACTTCGTTCGCTAAGAAGAAACCAAAGCCTTGCCATTCGGCTGGCTTTCGTGATAACAAATGTCAATAGCAACCAGCAACACCCCAAGCAACAAACAACAACCACTTGCGCCTGCGGGGACTGGGGCTCTGCGCCCCGCGCCGCCAAGCGCTCGCGGAGAGAGAGCCCACACGCTCCGCTGGGCGATGTCACCTGCTCCGTTGGTCAATGGTCGATTGCCAAGCGATGTCATAGAAATTGTTGGGTTAGTCACAATCAGGTTGTCAAGCCATAGTTAGGTCAGTAATGATTAGGTATGACAAACCATAGTCATAATCAATCGTGTTTTCTTTTTCCATCGCCCTGCTGAATCAATCATGCTTGAAGGATTAGCTTTGTTAAAATAATGCTTCGTAGATATTCGTAGATCATGGTTCGTAATCAAGATGCTTCGGATTAAGCATGGTCTTCGTGGTCTCCCATATTTTCTGCGGCATGAACACAGCAGCTTAGGCCAACGAGTTCCAAGGCCATGTCGTAGCAACAGATCTGCTTGGCACCTTCCGCTGCTTCACGGGAGGCTCCCGTGGCGACACTTCACCTTCCGAGTCGGGCTCCGGTACCTCGCGACGAGACTCTTCCCGTTTGTCGCCTGGCTGGGCGCATGCTTGGCTTGGAAGACTCCCAACACTGACCACATGTTTGAACAGGGCATTAAATGGCACAGTTTGGCACTTTCCAAATAGCTTTCTAACAAAACTGCTGCAGATTCAGACCTTCAGCGTGACTTTGAATGAACTTGATTTTTTTCGAATTCAGACCCTTTTTCAGCATGACTTTGAATGCCAACTGCAGCAAATCTCGGGCGAATATCCGAAGTTTCACTGGTGCACCTATTGCACAGAACGAACACAAATGCTCTAGCTGAGCATCTTTCAGTGAGTGGGCGGTGAGTATGGAAACCAGTCGCAGTGTATGCTCAAACCAATTGATAAATTGTGCACATGTGCAAATCCTTGCGCGCAATAATGCACAGCGGAAGTGTAAATTCTTATGGCTTGCTGCAGCTGGACAGATTCGTTGCTTTCAGGGGTGATTGTTCCAAATGTTTGTTCAACGCATCCCCTTCAAACATAACAAACAAAATGCAAACAAAACTCCAGAACGTAAGCGCCTAAGCTAAGATACCTGAAAGGCGCCACTCCAAAAGCAGTTCAAGGTATGGGCATAGGTGACATGGTGCATGAGATCAGTGAAAATGTCAACAGAAACTGTCAGTTCTTTCAATCCTTTGTGTTGTCCTTCGCAAGCCGGACTCATCATCAACTATCATCGTCATCATCAACTATCATCGTCATCATCATTATCATCGTCATCGTTATCATCACCATCATCACCACCATCATCATCACCATCACCATCACCATCATCACCATCACCATCATCATCATCATCATCATCATAATCATAAACGATCCGAACCATCAACCAGCTGGACTTGCTCCCTCGGCTTCAGTGGCCTCGTCGCATCCATAGGCTCAACGTTTGCTGCCGATCGTCCCGGCCACGGCCTGGCTCCGGGCGCATGGCAGCATGACGGGGGCGTCATGAAACCTTAAAGTGAGCGTTGCTGCCCTTTGTTGAAATCACTAACCATCATTAACCATCCTCATTAACCATCATTAGCTTTGGAACTACCATCATTAGCCATCATTAACCATCGTCATCGTCATCAACCATCATTAACAATCATTAGCTTGGGAACTACCATCAGTAAATAGCCATAGCTTGGGAACTACCATCATTAACCATCGTTGTTGACATTCGGCTGGCAATTACTAAGCATGTTGAACCGCTACCGCGCATGTTTAAGCGTTACCTTGTCAAAGCTGGGTTCACAGCAAAGCAAACATGGCTGCGTGCAACGCACCCTTTTGCTGAGACATGAAATGGCTCTGGGATCCCT
>VSDK01001883.1:45215-57409 GCA_009767595.1 Symbiodinium kawagutii | reverse complement strand
ACTACATTTTAGCAACTTTGCAAATTCATTGTTAAGTAGATGAACTGGGCATGCGTGGTGCATATCAAGTTTCAGTTGAGACTGATTGCTGCAAATCGAAGAAATAAAAAGACCATTGCTCAGCAAGCCTAGGGTTGGACGATTGGACACTTGCCACCAAAAAATGTCACAGCAGTTTTAGATGTTGATGATATCAATAGCTTGAAAGCATCTTAGTCTTGCAATCCTCTCTACGAGCCGTGATGGGATCATTTTCGAAATGACAATCTTGCCTCTGCCACCAAACCCAAAATGCAAATAATCAACAGACTTCTGGTGAAGGTACATATCACATTCAAACGGGCAATGACTTTAAAAATGGCATGCATATAGTATAATCTGAATTCAGAGGGTGACTTGAAGCTCAGAAAAGTTTGCTTTGAGCCAGCTCGACCAAGAATCAACAGCTTTGGAGGAAGTTCAAAGGGGTCTGCATTGAAGGATGTTCATTCAAACACAACTTGGACATGATCGTCGAATTTTGGATCAGCTCAAAATTGAATGTTGGGCAAATACCAGAAAACGCAATACGTACAGGGTTCGGTTCATGATCATGATAGGAATTTAGCGATCGCCAGCAAAGGCCAACCCTGGCACGCACCCATGATGGCGCCCGGTGGCAAGGCAACTCTTCCTAAGCCATAAGAACCTCAAGGGCTCCCACGGTTTCTTCCAGAAAAATTTGAGAAACGATGAATCTAACTTCAGGGGAAGATGACTTGCTTGCAGACCTGACTGGCACCCAAAAAGAACAGAAAGTCCTAAAGCGGAGGCTTGGGTTTATGACACTAAATCATCTCGGCACGAGACCCTACAGTGGTGAAGAATGCTTGCGCCATCCCCTCTGAATGGTTTATTAAGAAGTGAGACCCCTGTAGCTCGTCGGTTTCAGCCCAGGAATGCGGCATCCCTGCACCGCCTCTTCGGCGTTCTTGATGTAGTTCCTCTCAAGCCTGGGCTCAACGCAGTGGTAGACCACAACAACCACAACGACCACAACCACAACCCACAACCACCAGCTATGGATGCTGTACCACACCATGACGAGTCTTCATTTCGTGCAGACTTTGAGTCAGCGGCCGCAGCCACAGTGGCTCTCTTTCACTGGAGCGATTTCGCTCGCTCGCGTGGATGATTGAAACCTGCAGCCGGCTCAGTGGCTGAACTCAGGGCACGCAGAGTTTCAAAACATTTCAGAAGCATCTGTGACTTGCCACTCCCCAGAATCAAATACTTGATGTTGCAAGACTTATAAAGTGATCAGTTCAATGCATTGCTGCAAAGCGTTAGGCTGAAATCACTGAAGGATGCTTTTTGCTCAGCACTGATCAGAGCAGTCCGAGAGCATTGACCAAACGTTAAGGATCTTACTGCACCAATCTCGGTCAGGAGATTGTGAGACAAATGCAGCTCTTCCAAGTAGTGTGGATTCCTTTTCAAGGCACGAGTGACTGGACTGGAACTCTCTCTCCGCCATTCTTTCACAACAGACATTCTTTCACAACAGCACGAAGGATAAGTTGGACCGTTCTCATATGCAGATGTTCAGACTTGCATAGATCCTAGCAGTATTGTGCTTTGTGTGAAATCTTATTTCGTATAACTATGAACTTCCTTATGTAATCATGTCTATGATGAAAACAAATACCATGTATATATAATATACACATATATATATATATGTTTATGTAAAGATACTATGTATATGTATATTATATAATCTTTATGGTATAAATCATATCACTGGACTCAATGGACTCAACTTTTCACTCAAATTTCGGTGCCAAGGATCTCCATCACAACCAAGCTCATCATGGGCGCAGCTTGATCTCCCAATCCCTGGGTTCGCAGCCGGGGGTAACGGTGCTTCGTCCATTGGCCGCTAGCAAAATGAAAAGCTGCAAGTATTTAATCCTTTTGGTGAGGTCATAATATTGCTGCAAGGCAATGATATTACACCAGTGATGTTGAAAAATGTATCGGAATCATTGATCTGGTCTTTTCCACGGACTTGTTGTCGGCTTTCTACAGCTCTGCTCAAAGCTAGCAGCTTGAAATCAGCTTGACATGATGCCATTCTTCATGGTTCGGGGTCGCAGTTGCCTACAGTTTGTGATCCTCAAACAGCAGTTGGGTGAGCCATTTGGACGCTGTGCTTTCTTGGCTGGTCAAACCTACACTTCTCTCGATCTTTTTCTTGTGAACCACCAAGCAGGACCCACATTGGACATGGCCAAAGCTCGCATTTGAAAAGCTTGAGGATTCGGAGTTGCCATTGTGCTCTGCAGAATCGCGCAATGCTCAAGAACCCAAAAAGGCCGAAGCTGTTTCGAGAGAGGTCAATCTGCCGCCAGGCCGAGGATACAGAAGACTAAAACTCCATGAGAGATCACAAACTTAACAAACGGGGTGGTAGTAGCTTTACCCATGTGGATCTACCAGTACTATATACATGCTGCAACATGATGCAACAGATCGGCTTAGTCGTGATTCGAAATCCGCAAGATTGGTGAGATGTCGGCTTACCACACATTGTAAGCGCCGCAATCTCCACCATTTTCAGACCATGCACGACCGGAGCTCTGGCAGTTCTCTAGCGTTTATCACACAACATATCTGGCTTACTTATCCGAACCCAGAACATAAGAAACTTCTTTTGCCATTTCTTCAAATCCCAAAAGCTGTCTAATGGATGCGGTTCTTGCGGCAAGCTCCCGTACCAATCATTTCCACAACAACTGACTCCCCGCAGAGGTAAATACCCCGGTCTGGTGGTTGACCTACAAAAACCATCATCACAAATGTCAATAATATGTCCAGGACCCTGTTGACAGCAGGCCATGACATGCCTCACCCCTCACATACAAGTTCCATTTACATACTGTAACTGTGTACACCGTCGCATCGTGAACGAACCTCATCGAAGTCTCGATCTTCAGGCAGTCCTTCGCAGCAACAGAATGAGGTCCACGAGTCATGGATGGAGTATCATTGTAGCTGATAATTATCAAAAAAATTGCTATGAAGTGATGCTCGAGAATCGTTGCCAACCAACCAACAGTGGTGAATCATCTCTTAATGAGCAACTTAGGTCTTCTTTGGTATAGGTGAAAACGGTTTGATGATGGCTAAGAAAGGTTGATGCTTGATGAAACTGAAATCTTTGGAAGGGAAAACTGGAAAGTTTCTGGACACACATCCTAAAAGTGTGGTGTGCCATTGCGGGAAGCTATCAAAAAGACTAGGGGAAAAGCGCTGCGTAAGAAACACAAATATACAAAAGATATTTTCTCAAGGGCACACCATTTTCGACAAAGATATATCTTTTGGCACGGGATCACACATTTACTTGTAGCTGCTGGTACTAGTCACTAATTGGTCATAAGTCATTCTAGTCAATAATTGCAGAGCCTCTCTTTGCCCTTCAGACTTGAAGACCGGAAATTGGACCGTGGTGGTAGAGCCATCTAGAATTTAGAACCATTTGCCGAGCATTGATTGGCGAACACTCAAATTGTGATCCGGATTCTACCATGATTAATCGGTGAGAACCACTCTTGTTCGCCGTACCGAACCACTATCAACCAGTACCACTACTTTCAGCACTATCAGCCACTGATGTCAATCATTGTCGTATCAACTGCTATTCGTTTCCAGCCTCGCAATCAGTGCCTCACCATGAGTTGGTCATCCACCCTTAGAAGATAGTTCCCAGTGGTTCCCAGTGGTTCCCATGGGTTCCCAGCCATGACACCTCGCACATCTTCATCTTGCAGGTCTTCTGCAGGATGCCGAAATCTGCGTTGCAGCCAGGGCATCGCTCAGGTCCGAGTTGTGCATTCGTGGCACGGAAGCTGCTACGGTGAAGTTGACTTCGCTACCGTTCGGGGATCTGGCCGGCTGTAGTTTATAGGGTAGCGAAGGAGTGAAGGATGTGAAGGATGTGAAGATGTGAAGGATGCGAAACATGTGAAAAATGTGAAAGAAAGATGTAAAGGTAGAATCCAAGTCTTTTGTATTCTTTTGCTATACTATACCGTACTCTTCCGGAATCTTGTCACCAGTGCTGATGTTTTGAACTTGAGTTTCCGCTTTGAGCGAGAGCAAGGCTGCGCAGCACAAAAACGAAAATCTATCTCAAGGCGGAACTAGCCACTTACGTCTAAGATTGGGCAACTTCCGTTTGAAAAGTGCGAAAATACTCAGTGTACCCTGGACTAACTGACATCGCATCCCTAAACCGTTGGACTTTGAGGGCAGGTTTAAACCGCAACACGCTAAGAAGCTTCCAACTGCGCTCGCCGAGCCAAGGCTGCAGCAGATTCCAGGTGCCCTGGCAGCCCATCTTGATGTTCAAGCGACATGGCTTGACATGGCTTTGTCCAGAAATGGTACCTACTAACACCTACTAACCATCCAATAGTATCCACTGTCCCTAGTTAAACCATCAGTAACTATAGTAATTAACTATAGTGAATCCCATGAAGCACAACTCTTTGATCTTCAAAGCACCGAGATGAGGAACCAGAGCTACCAGGGCACCTTCCAAGCAGCGATGCAAACCTGAAGCAGCGCATCTTGGTGAAAGCAGTGAACTTCCGAGAAACATCGTGCCAGAGATGCCCAGTTCCCAACATTATGTGCCAAGCCCTTGGGCACCCAATGAACCCCACCAAAAAATGATCACTTTATATCACTTTACTAGGAATCCATTGGTTTTGGGGGTGCCACTATTTTGGCAAATGCCCAAGTGTTATGCAGAGCTCGGAAATGATCCGGGAGACAGAGCTCGGTCCCAAACCGCTGCATCGCGGCTCGGATTGTGCACCATGCGCGTGAAATCAGGCCACATGCTTTGCCAAAATATTTCTGGAAACAGGCAACCAAATGTGGATCCTTCAGAATGTGCGCCAAGACTCAAAATAGGCACCAGAAAAAGCATCATGATGCAAATGTTTTCCACACCGGAGCGAGTTCTATTTGTTGTGCGGTTCAATCCAATGAGCTGTAGCACCATAGCACCACCAGTCTCGTGTGCTGAAGCCAAGTGGCAAGTTCCAACCCGGTCGTCTACACATCACGAGGCGTGTCCCCCCCACCTCTGATTTGCAGTTGCTGTGACGTTTAACCGACTTCATCTCACTCTGTCGCTTCTTTTATGACCGAGAATGGCCAAGACTGGAGTGAAATGCGGGCCGCGAACGAGAAATGTTGCGGCGAAGATTGATCTTCTGGCAGTTTTGGCCTTCACAACACTGACATCACATTGCGAAGGACTGACTACGCCTGATGTGCTGACAAGTGCAGCCAAAACCGCCACTGCCACGACTAATCTGTACACGAGCTCTTTAAGCCTCCATACCATTGAGGCAAGCTGAGGCATCTTTACCTCCACCAATCAGGGGGCAAGGTGGTCGACATTGAGCTTGAGCCACTTGAAGGCCACTTGGCCATGAAAACTGCTCTTTTCCTTGAAAAGATCTCGTCTCAGTAGTAATAGTTGCCGTAGGATGCAGCTCCTTGGTCAAAATTGTGCATCTGCTGCTAATTCCAGGTGCCCTATGCATACGATTGCGCACTTCAGGGGCGTTACGATGGAACTTGGTCTGTTAGTGAAACCAGTCAACCAAGAACGGGCATTGATCCCAGGAATCCAAGAAGAATTCAAGAGTTTGGATAAACTGAACGGCAATGGGTGCCACAATCTAGAAGAGCGCAAACATGCAATCATCATTTCGAGCTAGCGACCGAACATGATGGTCACGGCTGCAGCCTGCGCTTGATCAATAACGAACCTCGAGTGCAAACCGTGGAGCTGGTCACTTTGACTTCGCAGTTACCCTTGCTTGATCATGTAAAACATCGACCTCTGAGTCTCCTTTGGAGAATGTCTGAGGACGGCACCACAAGACCATGAAAGAGATGTCAAAGCCCCCCAGCCTTCGTCACAACTGTCACCCCAAGCCATGAAGACGCACAGCTGATCCAAGCCACAACCGTCTAACTCTGCAGCTGAGCTGCGGTGGAATGATGCTTCGCAAAGGGGACAGAACGGGATCGATGACGGATGACAGCGCACCCTGAACTTTCTGGACGATCTCCTTGGTACTACTTCAGTACTACTTCACTGACAAAAATACATCACCTTGTTGTTCAGCAAACTTGAGGCCAGAGCTGACGAAAGTATTGAGATGATACTTTAAAAAAAACAAAAGCAGAGACAGTGGAGAGATGAAAAAAAGGCAGAGCAGCCGTGTCCAAGACCTCCCGGTGAACATGCCAAACCCAAACCCCAAAGGGCTTGGGGTGAATCGAACCCCCGGGAAGTCACGTTTCTGTATACATACTCTATAAAGATATATACATATGTATATTGATATACATGTATATACATGTAAATGCGAGTACAGGGGGAGAGAGAGAGAGAGAGAGTTGGTGGATTTCGTAGATCTTCTCCCTGCCAATATTTGCAAAAGAAAGAGCAAGTTCGGTTAGCTGATGCTAGCTTTTGTGAATTGCTCAAATCACAACATCTCAGCACAAAGAATGATACATAAACAAAAAAGAACATCTGTAAGAAATATATGAATGAATGAATAAATAATCAGAAAATAAACAAATAAATACATACATACATACATAAATGAATATATAAATAAATTCATTGAATAAATGAAGCATAAATGAATAAACACCAAAATAAATGAATAAATGACCAAATAAGTAAGTAAATAAGTAGATAAATACATGAATAGTCAATTAAATGATAAATGAATGAATAAATGAATAGATAGTGAATAAATAAATGACTAAATAAGCAAATAAAAGAATAGATAAATAAACAAGTAAATAAATGATGAATCAGTAAATCAACAAACAATAAATGAATGAATAACTAAATACATGAATAAATAAATGAATACATGAATCAATGAACAAACAAATGAATAAATAAAAAATAAGTAAATAAGTAAATAAATAAGTAAAGGAAAGAAACAAATATATAGATAAATTCTAAACACAAAAAAGAATAAGCCTGCTTGACTCATTAAAAAATCCTGTCCTGCTTCTGTGTGCGACTGAGGATCGTTTCGCAAATCAACGATGCCAAAGGCGTACAACCAACCTTCACGGGGAAGAGAAATGCAGACCGCCGCTCTCAATGAAGACTAGAGAACATTCTGATTCAAACAAGCCTTGGGAAAAGTAGCAAAACTCTTCATGATTTCACGTTGATATGAAGTCATTAACCAAAACGAGCACAGCAATGGCTTGTGGTTTTCGGATTTTTCTGCAAAGAGACTCATCAAAGCATAGATGCCCAAGGCAGTCTTGAAGATGTTCAGGCCTGGCCACTGAAATGCAGAACTTAGCAGGTACAGCTCATCCTTTTTGAGACTTCATGGGACTTCCACTGCCAGCGTTGCATTTCCAAGGCATCAAACATAGCCGCCTGTGTTGATCAGTCCCAAGGGGCCAATGACTGCCATTTCCCATCCTTGGGCCACCTGCCATTGCGGAAACAACTGCTGTGCTTGGTCCTACAAGTCAGATTCCATGGTTATTCATACAAAATCGCTGAGCAACAGCTTCAAGTCTGTCCAATCATTCCAGTCCACTGAAAGTGCAACCCATGTGTATATATCTATTCACTTATTCACTTATTTATGTGATTATCTATTCATCTATCTATCTATCTATCTATCTATCTATCTATCTATCTATCTATCTATCTATCTATCTGCGTTTTTTAATAACCCTCAAGATTTTGCACAGTGGTCAGTGCCAACACTTCGACGGGCTGACGCTTGCTTCTGGTGCCATGGCCAGTGGTGCCAGGCCAGCTGCAATGGCCACAGCGGACCTCAGCTTCCCATGGTTCCCATGGTTCGCATGGTTCCCATGGTTCCCATCCCAAGGGTGTCCTCAGCTTTGGAACCTCCGGCATCGTGCAATTTGAACACACATCATACACGTGATACACATGATACACATGCACATAGACATATAAACATGAAAAAAGACGTACAAAAAATCATAGGTAAATCCGTGAAACAGCATTCTCAACATAGGTAAATCGCTAGACACATCTTTCCTTATCACATCTACTTGGCAACTAGGCCTTGGAGTCTCAGCCGTCAAATTCTACTCGCACACCCTGGGATTCCCGGCGATGGAACGGTTGGCTTTAAGCTCTCTGGCCTGGCGCCACACGCTTCGCTGAGAACGTGTTGGGACCCTCTGAGAGCAGACGAACTCAAACTTTCAATAAGAAGATACGCATGGATACATACATAATGTACATATATGTAGATCTATATGCATATTTAAGATACTCAAACTTTCAACAACTTACATACAATAATTTAATGTAGATATGTGTAGATCTATATGCATATTTAATATAATTGTATATAACATCATCCTTTGTGTTACAATATCATCCGTTTGCCCATCCCTGGACCTCGGTTGAGCTTGAGCTGGAGGCACAAATGCTTGGCTCAGACCTGAGCAGCGTGTTTCAAGGATGACCAACAGCCCCTGTCAAAGCCGATGAGGCTCGGTCCATCAATGGCCAGCAGCGCGCATCCAGCCACCAGCAGAATCGCCAGTCCTGCAACTTGGAATCACAAAGAAAAGCCCGCCCAAAAAGACCAAAGTCGACATGACTCTGGGACCAAAGCCACCCAAAAAAACGAACGTGACTGCTTCACACCAAGCAGTAACGTCCGAATGAATTCGAATGCCAGTGCAACGTCACCGAATTCCGCCATGATTTTTTGTCCTCTTGGCTGTCTCCGCTCCATCGGGGGCGACAAAAACAAAAATGAATCAACACTACCAGAGCCACAACAATACTGCAGAGAGGTGCACCAAATGCAAAACAAATCACAACTTCCGCATTGAAAATTAAAGGAACCAAAACACTGACAGGATATGCACAGGGATTCAACCATCCGCTTACATACACATCGACATGTGAACAAACAGCACATGGGAAAACACACATTTAAAGTTGCAATGACGCTGCACCGAGGCAGGTAAGTAACCTAAAGGACATCCTAAAGGATGGTTCGCCATAAAGCAACACAGCGTCTATATGCAAGTAGTTGCAAACACAGAAATGTAAAATACATAGTTACATTACATGACATCACATGACATCACATCACATAACATCACATAACATCACATTTACATTTGCATTTGCATTTGCATTTGCATTCACCTGCACATTAACACTTACATTTACTTTTACATTTACATTTACAAGTACATTACATTTACAATGCATGCAAGGAAAGAAGGAAAGAAGGAAAGAAAGGAGGCACCTCGATCAGCTGGTTCTGTTCGATTCGCTACAAGTGGTGTCACCATGAAGGAAGTTCATGCAGCTGACTACGTTTGTTCACCGAGCAAGACGCTTTGAATGAGGTATGAATGGTGGTTTCACACACTGCAAACTTTGAACCCTTTTCAGCTAAGTGTGATTATGTTGGCTGCATTACTCATTTTGACATGATGTACTCTGACCATGTTTCACTATGGACAGTTTTGCAAAGCAATGTTGATGACACTTTCTTAGTTGACAGCAATTTCATCTGTGCTAATCATTCTTTTGGAGGTGCTGATGCCAGTGAGATTCTGTTAGATTGACAGGCTGATGGCTCAGAGCTTCATCCTTTCCTGACTGTTTGCACTGGAAGGGCGGCCGTGGCTCATGCACAAGGAAATCCAGTTGCCCTTCATGACACACCCATTGCAGAGGTCAGATTTGGGTCTGCAGTTTTCAACCTCAAAGATGCTAGACACAAATCTGCGTTTTATGATTGCAAACGTCACCCCATTGTTATAGTTGCTGCATGGTTAGGTTCTGGAGACGTCTGGACGATGTCTTCAGCACAAAGAAGGACTTCACACGGCGGACTTGGGGCCTCGCTTGCGGGTCTTGGACGAACAAAACTCTGTGACCAGAACTGCGATGCCATCACTTCAGACAGGAAATCAACTCCCCAGGACCTACAACCAATAATATTGGTTGATATCTATTACCAGCACTTTCTACCAGTAGTGTAATGGTTGTTGGTAGTTTTCATTGGTCATTACATGGATACTCTTTTCACACTATCTCGTGTTGATGCCACCTTGCACATTTTCGGCTTCGAGCAACTCTGGTTAAACAAACTCTCACTGGTTAGGGCCCCTAAGATATCAGGGCTATTCCTGGACTTCATCTTGGAGTATTCCAATGGTGTTACATAGGTCATCGCCATCGCCACTGCGCATGCTACTGGAACTTTGAGGTTTTCCGGTCGAGGATACCAATGTAAATCCAGGAGGCCCTGCTCTGTCACCTGATCCTCAACCCTTCAGTTCAGCTCTTGATCTTTTGACTCCAGATGGTAAACTTTGTAAATCAAGTGTTTGCACACTGAACTTAGTAAACCCTGGTTTCAAAAAATGGTAAGTCAAGGGTTTGGACAGACTCCACATCGGAATCAAGAGCTCATATCAACCCAGGCTGCAGAACAAAATCTACATGACAAAGAGAGCCAGTGGTGCAGCACCCAAGTCACCTACAGATGCAGAGCTTTTGCAACATCAGTTGGCTCGCCATATGCAGATTGGTGTGAGCTTTGCATAGCTCACGGAGCAATGCAGGATCAACTTGTTCCTGCTGTGAAGTGTAAAGGAGGCAGCAATCGGTCTCTGGTATCTTTCGAATTAGGATATTGCACACGGTTGGCTGGTGAGGAGAAACTTAAAGTGCCTTGCATTCATGACAGACAGGTGCTATGCATTACGTTGCCACTCCAGCAACGGGTGAAGGTACCTGTCTCACTTGTGCTCCGAATTTGCGCGTGTTATTCTATGGCTGGACATGACAACGAGCCCTCTACATTGAGCTTGTGGATGTGGAATCAGTGGTTCAAGGTGTGGTACTGCTCTTGCAGAGACAACAGTCAACATTTTGCATCGGCACCACAGATGTCGCAGTGTGTTCATTGCACAGGTGGAACAACATTTTGGTATTGGTGTTGCAATGGGCACTCAACATCTGTCGTGCAATTTGGCACTTATCGATAGATTCGCTGGCAAAGAGGGGGCAGTCTGCTGTACGCTAGTAAATTTGCCACGTTTGTGGAGGCGGCCATGGCTTTTCTACGACCTTCTCAGAAGTTTGTGCCTTCATGGATGAGGGGTGTTTGGCTTGGCAAGGCACTTTCCAATTCCCAACGGTGCACATTTGATTGGCATTGCCTGGTCGTGAAGCTTTTGCAACACACAGTATTCGAAGGCTTGTGAAGCCCAAGGATTTTGCCCAGAGAATGGGAGGCAGGTCCTTGGCAGTTTGGTTCTACTACATTGGATTCACAGCTCATACACTCAAAGTGTATAAGTGAACCAGGGCGTTTCATTCCATTGCCTTATGCAAATTGATGTTTATTCGCAAGCAGTCCTTGCTATTCCAGGTTCAGTGGAAGCAGAAGATGAAGGGACGAGCCCTGCTGTGGCGTTGCCTTCCGTCGCCTTCAAAACCACGGGAGACCACCTGACCCGTTTCTGCAGTCGCTTCTGAGGCGCAGACTATGGATCTGGTAGCCCAGGATTGGGCAACGAGGTGCCTCCTGGAGGTACATCAACAGCAGCAAGTTACCAGTACTGGGAATGTTGGCAGTTCAAGATGTTGATCATTGAGATAAGATGAGCTTTCCTTCGGATTTTTGCCAGGTGAGCTGGATGAGCTAGAAACTTAGGATTGAGCTTGACCGTGATTCTTCAGACAGGGCAGGGCATGACATTGCAGATGAACGTATTCCTGTGCAGGCTTGACAGTGCTATGGAGCCCTCCTTGTCAGAGGAGGAACTTGCTGCGGCTTTGTGAAAGCAAAGCCGCAAATGCAATGCTCTTTTGTGCCAACAGGGCCTTCGGTAGGATGGCATCCATGTGAGGTTCCACATGCAACTGAATCAAACTGTACATCAAAGACTAATCACGTTTCGTTTCGATTTGTGAGTGTCATCCATGGTATATGAGGCTATGAGTGCTAACCTAAGGATTTCACACTCCCCCTAAAAGGTTGAGCTCTGGATCGACCTTTTGTCGTACCCAGCACTCCAGTGGCACCCGGGTAGCCTCAACGGGTTAAAGC
>VSDK01001883.1:23414-38756 GCA_009767595.1 Symbiodinium kawagutii | reverse complement strand
TGCCGCCTCGGCTGCTGCCACCATCCGAGCTGCCAGTTTAGCACCATCTATGCCTGCTCCCTGAGCAGGGGCATGAACACTGTGAGTCGAACCAGCAGGACTTCCATCTGGATACACCGGCTGCAATCCAGCCATCGAGAACACAGCTCAGCAGAGAAATTCGACTAGCAATTTCGTTGAAATTCCAAGCTCCCGACCGATCGCGCCTGTCACGCAGTAACCTGTATGTAGGATTTAATCCACCAGAGTCACAACAGCAGTATTTGCAAGCAGTCGAAAGATGCCAATCCAGTTATCTCAAGTTTAGACTTAGGCACAGGTCCCTGAGCGTTTTAGCTCCGCTACCATGTGAAAGCAAAGCCGCAAATGCAATGCTCTTTTGCGCCAACAGGGCCTTCGGTAGGATGGCATCCATGTGAGGTTCCACATGCAACTGAATCAAACTGTACATCAAAGACTAATCACGTTTCGTTTCGATTTGTGAGTGTCATCCATGGTATATGAGGCTATGAGTGCTAACCTAAGGATTTCACAGGCTTGGATACTGATGATGCTTTGTTTGGCTGAGTGCGAGATATCTTTCCTGTGAATACACTTGGTTTACACCAAATAGGCAAGATTGTTGTTCACAATCAATTCTCACAGTTCGTCTTTTTCTAACTTGGTTTCTGAAATCTGAAGGCTATGCGCTGTGGCCTATCGATATTGTACATGTCTATCTTACCTTCAAGCAGAAGGGGCCTACCATTGTTGCTCATACAAACAGGTGCTGATGAGCATGTCCTTCCAGGACCACGACACGGTGCTCAGTCACAGAATGGGTTGCTGAAACCTCAATACAGAGAAGGCATGACGCTACTTCATGTGGATGGCGTGCTATGTTTGCCAGTCCTGAATTCCTGGCAGGACAACTCACAGTGGTTTTGAACGAAAAGTACAAGGTCTCTATGGAAACCGTGGAGGCACCAGGGGCTTCACTTCCTTTCCCAGCACAAACACATCCTGCAAATCGATTCCGGTATAGTGATTGAAAGTCCTCCCAAGCATATCCAACATGTTTTGGACCTGATGGGAATCAAGGGACGGTTTCAAATGAAGAAAACACCAAGGCATCCCAAAACGGACGACGTTGACAACCGCCAGGAGCTTGACAGCGGTCAGGCCAGCGTTTATCCTGCAATTCTTGGTGTGTTGTTTTTTTCAACGTGTGCAACGAATGATGGGCATCCAACCATGCATTAGGATCACACAAGAAAAGAACTACGTGAGGGCTCGGACCTCGGTCACAGCCACGGTACGGGTAGGTTCGGGAATTTGAATATAGTAGGTCAGACCAGCAAAAGGTCAACCGCACGTAAACACCTACCAGGTTAACAACCTGTGACAGTAACCTGCGGCACCATGTTCCAGGAGAAGCCTAAAAAAATTTCAAGAACTTGTAAAAGGCTCGGAGCGCAGAAATCGCTTGATTGAACCAAACAATTTTCAGAGTACTCAGCAGCAGCTATAGATCTGCACAACGAACACCACAGCACCTCAATATACAGCAACCACACGCCCAAATGCTGGGCGGTTTGCTCTCAATTTTCCAGAAAGGTGGGAAATGGGGGCCCAGTTTTTCCATGTTTTTGGAAATGCAGTGTTTTGAACATATTGTTTTTGTTTGCTAACATGTTGTTGATATCTTTAGCCCATTTGATCGATATTCAAATCTATGTTTCCTTAACTTTACATGCATGTTGGTTGAAACCATGGACTCACTCACACATAGATTTGAAGTATCTACGCTTTCAAGTTTGCCTCCCAAATGTGCTACAACCGCTTTTTCTTTTTCCCATCAGCTTTAAAGAAAAACTAAGGTGCCAATTTTGGAGTCCAAACGCCACATGAAATTAAAAATTTGGTGATTAAAATTCAAATATATAAATTGAAAATTAAACCTGTCAAATGATTACAATAAACTAAATTAATTGCCTTTTCAATTTGCAATGCGGAATCTTTTATTATTGGAATTACCCTATTAGCTATTTAACTTTAACCCTTGGGCAACGGGGCCTCCAGTCCTCCTCCTGGGTTCCGGTCATCCCCCAGGGGGAAGGGAGCAAAAAAAAATGAAAAAAAAAACATAGGATTTATTTTTCTAGGACTTTTTTTTTTCGCTCTCCCCCCTGGAATGACCGGGGCCAAAAAGGATCTCTGGAGGCCCGGCACTTCCAAACTAAATCTAAAGTCAATTTAATTTGGAAATATCAATTTCAAACTAAAGACAAACATGCCAAGATTAAATCTAAATTGCAAATGCTCAATTTTAATTCATCATAAATTGCCAATATTGAAATAAAATAAAAACCAGAATTGCCAAAATTAAATCCAAATTACGCATATTAATCGAAATTTAATTTTAATCGGGTAATTACTCGAAATTAAAAATGTTAAGTTTTAAGGGTTAAATTATTTCAAATTAGACATGTCAAATTTTGGTTTGTAATAAACTTACCAATGCTAAATCCAAATTGCAAATCATTTGCCAATGCTAAATCTAAACCTCAAATAATTCTTGAGAGCTGTGTTGAAATTGGGAATAGTCAAGCCATTGAGTCAAGGGGAGTGGCTGATTTGTGGAGTTCAAGAAGGTTAAACTCCAGATTTCAGCTTTGCTGGCGCCATGTCCTTGCCTCGCTTGTCTTTGAATCTGAAATCTGAATGTTAGTTCTTATCTATTGTGCGTCAAACTTCCTTGGTAGCCCTTCGGGAAATCCCAGTGCCACGGACACTGAACTCTGGATGCCATTTTTTCCTTGGTTGCTCGCGTTATCCTCGCGGCTCCTGTGTCACAGGGACCTCAAGCTGCTTTTCAGTTGTGGCTTCAAAATGGACCTGGCCGAGATCCACAATGTGGACCGGTGCACCCCACAGATCGCTGGAAATCTGGCTCGGAGGTTCAAATCGCCGTTCCGGCTCCAGATCGTTGTCCGAATGGACGACAATGGGGCGCAGCAGGAGATGTGAGGCTGCGCGCAGCGTCAACTCATTGCCGTAAGTGCCCGGTCGGCTCATACAATCCAAGTACTGAGCGTAGCCCCCGAAACAAGTTTCGATTTTGTCCTCAAACAAGGTCTGCTGCTGCCTGAGGTAGCTCACAATTCGCGCACGGAAATCTTGGACTTCGACCGGCAGTCCGGCAGAGAAGATGAAATCAAGATTTCAGTGGACAGAGCAATGGAAGCTAACATCAAAATTTCAAACTTTCAAGAAGAAGAATCGAGACAGGCCAAGCTAGACTCTAGAGTCCAGCCTCCACATAAGGAACTCTCAATAAAAAGACTGAAATTCGAAGCGCAGACACAAATTTCAGTGAGACAGCAAGTGGCAATAAAAGGATGAAATCCAGATTTTAGCTTTTGAAATTCTTCATTCCAATCCAATTCTTGAATCAAATGCCAATGTGAAATCCAACTCGTGAATTTTTATTTTAAACTCAATATATTCAGGCATATTGATTTTGAATTTAAAATTTAATCAATAAAATCAAATCAAAACTAGCAATATTAATTTTGAACTCGGTTCTCCTGTAATAATTTAACTGCCACTTTTGAAACCCAATTGCCAATAGTGAGCTCAAATAGCTCGAATATTCAAAACAATTACAACGTGCATTGCCAATGTTGGATTTTACATAAGTACATTGAAATCTATCTAAATGAGCAATAAAATTGCAAATCTTCAATCCAAATTGCAAATATCTGTTCTAACATTATTTCGAATTAGGCGCGTGAAACTTAAATTATTTAACGTTGAAAAATTTAATGTGAAATTCAATTGAATGGCCAAAATCGCGCTCAAATTTGCAATAATAGATCGAAAATTATTAAATCAGATTTACATCAACACTTGAAACGCCAATGCCTTGCGTCAGAGCGCAACTATTGCTAGGCAGTGGGGCACGCGGCCCTCAATTCTTACATGATGAGCTAACTTTGTGACCAGTTCAAGCAACATTATTCACAGATTGCAAGGATTGTAACCAAATAATCATAGAATGCAGCTAATCCCAAAGATGTTGCGGCATAAGCTTACAAAGACATATCATTGTAACGCAGGTATCCTTGCTAGATAGACTGCAATAAGTAAATATCAACAATATGAAACGCCCCATGGATCTTAACCAGGCATCCATACAATACAACTGATCCCACCCTGAAAAAAATTTCGGCCAGCTTAAAACAATGAAGCCATTCAGCAACATGCTCAAGCAATAAAATGCAGCTGTTCCCGCTGGCAGCCAACCCATGCAATACAATTCACCCCACCCTTGGTAAAGTTTCAACCCATTCTAAAAGGCAAACCCATGCGGCAAACTCTGCAGGCAATTTTTCGACAAAATGCAAATGAGCCCACTGGCTACTAAGGCTTGGTACACCACAATACCAATGGAATGCAACCAGTCCCATAAAGAGCAAGGCGCTAGCCAAAATACCAGTGGAATACAAAGGATCCCAATAGACAGCAAAAAGTTTTGCCATAGTGCCAATGAATCCAAATAATCCCACACCAATAACACAATAGTAGTATAACACAGGCTGAATTGCCAACAATAAAACAGGCAGCGAACCCCAGAGCGCACCATGAGTCTGAACCACCTTGCATCCATAGAATGCGGCTATTTCTGTAGGTAGGAGGCACTCAGCATGCAATAACTTCCAGCCAAAAATCAATATAATGCATTCAAGCTCATGACACAGCAAGGCACTTAAATATAAATGATAGAAGGCCGCTATTCCCTTTGCAACAAAATCAATACCACAGATTGCACATAACCCCATGCCCAGCACTGCATCGCATTGTAAGGTGCACCTAGGTATCCAGAACGCGCAGCCATGCCCGCGAGCGCATGAGCGCATACCAGATTGCAATGAGATACCCACCACAGACTGCAAGCATTGCCAGAAGTACCCAATTATCATCACAACCTAAATTACAACCAAACATCTACAGAACATGGCAAACTGGATCAGCATTGTACTGAATAACGCACACACACATACCACATGCCATAGCCTGCAACTAGACATGCAGAATGCAGCCAACCCCAGAGACCACACTATGGAGCACAAAGAACTAGCCATGTAATGCAATTAAAACAAATGCTCCATAGATTGCAGCCAAATATAAAGAACGATCAATAATCAGCGCCCCATGGACCCTGACCAGGTATCCACAGAATACAACTAACCCCAAAGCTAGTAATAATCCATAGTTTTCCAACCATGCATCCAAAACTGGTAACAAATCAATAGCCCACCATGCATGTCAATCAGATATCATGAGACCTCAAGATTTTGAAGTTTTATCGAAAAAGGAATAGAGCGACAAGGCTTATTTATGATATTTTTGTGCATAGAAATAAAACTAATTGAAAAGATTACCATGTTGCAATTTGATCCAACATGTATCTTTGTCGCAAACACTTTTAGGTACAGGTACATTAAAAATTAACAAAAACATCCAAAAAAACACGTAAAAACTGGGCCCCCATTTCCAACCACTCTCCAATCTTGAGGCCCTGGCAGACCTAGCCTCACCGAGGGATGAATTTAGTGGATGGTCCAGAGGTCGAAGGCTGTTGCGAACTTCGAACCAGCGCATGTGATGGAAGACATCTATCTTTTCCAGGGCAGAACCCTTCCTTTCTCCGCAACACTGTCGGCCAGTTTGGCAGCAAACTTGCTCAGGTCGTTCATTTTTTTTCCCGAGAGCGCCTGCGAAGGGTTCTTCGTAAAAAAGCAGCCGTATATAAACATCTGCACATCAACATCTTCACATCATCACATCTGCAGATCTAGATCATCACATCATCACATCTGCAGATCTAGATCTTCACATCATCACATTTGCAGATCTAGATCTTCACACTTTCACATCTGCAGATCTAGATCTTCACACTTTCACATCTGCAGATCTAGATCTTCACACCCTCACTTGATCTTGGTACGTTTTGCGGTCGTACCTTTTGCTCTTGGTACGTTTTGCTGCGGTACGTTTTGCTCTAGTGCGTTTGTGCCTGGTACGTTTTGCTGTGTGGTACCGTGTACGTTTTGCTCTTGGTACGTTTTGCTCTGGTCTGTTTGGCTTTGGTAGGTTTGATCTTGGTACGTTTTGCGGTCGTACCTTTTGCTCTTGGTACGTTTTGCTGCGGTACGTTTTGCTCTAGTGCGTTTGTGCCTGGTACGTTTTGCTGTGTGGTACCGTGTACGTTTTGCTCTTGGTACGTTTTGCTCTGGTCTGTTTGGCTTTGGTAGGTTTGATCTTGGTACGTTTTGCGGTCGTACCTTTTGCTCTTGGTACGTTTTGCTGCGGTACGTTTTGCTCTAGTGCGTTTGTGCCTGGTACGTTTTGCTGTGTGGTACCGTGTACGTTTTGCTCTTGGTACGTTTTGCTCTGGTCTGTTTGGCTTTGGTAGGTTTGATCTTGGTACGTTTTGCGGTCGTACCTTTTGCTCTTGGTACGTTTTGCTGCGGTACGTTTTGCTCTAGTGCGTTTGTGCCTGGTACGTTTTGCTGTGTGGTACCGTGTACGTTTTGCTCTTGGTACGTTTTGCTCTGGTCTGTTTGGCTTTGGTAGGTTTGATCTTGGTACGTTTTGCGGTCGTACCTTTTGCTCTTGGTACGTTTTGCTGCGGTACGTTTTGCTCTAGTGCGTTTGTGCCTGGTACGTTTTGCTGTGTGGTACCGTGTACGTTTTGCTCTTGGTACGTTTTGCTCTGGTCTGTTTGGCTTTGGTAGGTTTGATCTTGGTACGTTTTGCGGTCGTACCTTTTGCTCTTGGTACGTTTTGCTGCGGTACGTTTTGCTCTAGTGCGTTTGTGCCTGGTACGTTTTGCTGTGTGGTACCGTGTACGTTTTGCTCTTGGTACGTTTTGCTCTGGTCTGTTTGGCTTTGGTAGGTTTGATCTTGGTACGTTTTGCGGTCGTACCTTTTGCTCTTGGTACGTTTTGCTGCGGTACGTTTTGCTCTAGTGCGTTTGTGCCTGGTACGTTTTGCTGTGTGGTACCGTGTACGTTTTGCTCTTGGTACGTTTTGCTCTGGTCTGTTTGGCTTTGGTAGGTTTGATCTTGGTACGTTTTGCGGTCGTACCTTTTGCTCTTGGTACGTTTTGCTGCGGTACGTTTTGCTCTAGTGCGTTTGTGCCTGGTACGTTTTGCTGTGTGGTACCGTGTACGTTTTGCTCTTGGTACGTTTTGCTCTGGTCTGTTTGGCTTTGGTAGGTTTGATCTTGGTACGTTTTGCGGTCGTACCTTTTGCTCTTGGTACGTTTTGCTGCGGTACGTTTTGCTCTAGTGCGTTTGTGCCTGGTACGTTTTGCTGTGTGGTACCGTGTACGTTTTGCTCTTGGTACGTTTTGCTCTGGTCTGTTTGGCTTTGGTAGGTTTGATCTTGGTACGTTTTGCGGTCGTACCTTTTGCTCTTGGTACGTTTTGCTGCGGTACGTTTTGCTCTAGTGCGTTTGTGCCTGGTACGTTTTGCTGTGTGGTACCGTGTACGTTTTGCTCTTGGTACGTTTTGCTCTGGTCTGTTTGGCTTTGGTAGGTTTGATCTTGGTACGTTTTGCGGTCGTACCTTTTGCTCTTGGTACGTTTTGCTGCGGTACGTTTTGCTCTAGTGCGTTTGTGCCTGGTACGTTTTGCTGTGTGGTACCGTGTACGTTTTGCTCTTGGTACGTTTTGCTCTGGTCTGTTTGGCTTTGGTAGGTTTGATCTTGGTACGTTTTGCGGTCGTACCTTTTGCTCTTGGTACGTTTTGCTGCGGTACGTTTTGCTCTAGTGCGTTTGTGCCTGGTACGTTTTGCTGTGTGGTACCGTGTACGTTTTGCTCTTGGTACGTTTTGCTCTGGTCTGTTTGGCTTTGGTAGGTTTGATCTTGGTACGTTTTGCGGTCGTACCTTTTGCTCTTGGTACGTTTTGCTGCGGTACGTTTTGCTCTAGTGCGTTTGTGCCTGGTACGTTTTGCTGTGTGGTACCGTGTACGTTTTGCTCTGGTCTGTTTGGCTTTGGTAGGTTTGATCTTGGTACGTTTTGCGGTGGTACGTTTTGCTCTTGGTACGTTTTGATCTGGTACGTTTTGCCTTGGTACGTTTTGCGGCGGTACGTTTTGCTTTGGTACGTTTTGCTGTGGTACGTTTTGCTTTGGTACGTTTTGCAGTGGTAAATTTTGCTGCGGTACGTTTTGCTCTGGCGCGTTTTGCCTTGGTACGTTTTTGCCTGGTACGTTTTGCGATCTGGGACCTGCGTCCAACAACCCGTCCACAACATTTTCTTCCTTTCAGCCCTGTCATATCGCCAGCATTCTCATCATATTCATCTTTTTCTTCAGCAGCAGCTACATCATCATCACCATCATCATCAGCAGCAGCATCATCATCATCATCATCATCAACGACATCATGAACGACATCATCAACGACATCATCATCATCATCAGCACCATCATCATCATCATCATCATCATCATCATCATCATCATCATCATCATCCATTTCAAGGATCATGACGTTAGTCTTTTTGAATTAGTATATTGGAGGCTGCTATAACATTGCCTTTCTCGCTCTCGGGCCAACCGTCGTCTAGTTGCGTTTTGGATTGTTTTAATGCCATGATTCCTTTGACGATAGCTCGACAGAATGGTCAACTAGTGTCAAGACCTATTGTATCGTACTGCTACACCAGGTTCTAGGTGGCCGATTCTGATACGTAATTAGGGTATTGAAATTGTTCATCAGCCGGAGATGCCATGGCTGACCATGGATGTTACTGAATTTCAAAGAATCGCAGGACGAAGCACGATTGTGGAAGTTTGAGTAGACAACCAACTGGCTCTACCGAACATGTTACACTCCATCGGTCCATGGCCATAATGACCCGGATCAAATCTAGAGCAAGTTCTGTGAACATGGCCTTTACAAAAGCATCCACACATGTTTACTTACTGCCCTCACATCTTCTTCCCCCTTTTCTACATTCTTCAATTGCTTTTGGGTGCCCCAGGTAGTCTTTGCCAGTCAAAGACTTTATAGCACCATAAGCTTCTTCCAGACCTCCAGTCCAGTGACAAAGGGCAGCCTGCCGCATCCAAGCAAACATGTTATTGGTCATATGCCACAGACGCACGTAAGACACTCACCTCGCAAAAGGTGCCGTCGATCAAAAATAGAAATGTTGGCTTACGCAGCGCGAATGAAGAACATTAGTCAAAAACATGTTGAAACTAAGTTAGAAGAGAACCCCAAGGTGCGCATGCCTTTTTGTCAATGCTCCTCTTGCTTCGAGACTCTGGGAATGCTGCACTACTCTACATCCAGCAGCGGCTGGCCCTACTCTGCGACGACGCGTACCTTCTCATGACACCACAGATTTTGGAGAATCTTCCTGGAGAGTGTGAAATGGTTGCCGACAAGCAAAAGCTCCAGATCTCACGCCAAAGGGTTCCCCAGTAGCAAGTTTCGCAGGCATCGATGTCAGGAGGTTTTACGAAGGTCTAACTTCGTCAGTCCCATGTCTTTTTTTTCCCGGGTAGTGCCTATTGCACACGAAATGCAGGTCACTTTATGTCCAAGTAGGCTGCAATAGGAATCAATGTTTCACTAATTCACTACAAGTAAGATGACTGACAAACAACCAACAACCAGAACCAGACCAAAACAACAAACCAACACAAACCAAAACCCACCCAACAAGCCAAACCAGCACCAAACAAAAACCAGGCACAACAACAGCCATCTTATTCGTCATACTATTTATCTTTGGACTAGGTGAAACGTGTGAAACTCCGCGCTCACGCATCTCAGAAGTCGATCAACCAGGCATCATCGTCTTGATTCGTCAATTGCCTAACATCAAACCTCCCTTGCTGCGCATTGCCTGGCGTCGTCCTCTGCAATAGTATTGCCAGGTACCTGCGCACCCCACCGTTGCAGCTTCGTACAAAGAAAAGGGCAAAGACCTGTATCACCACTGGCATCGTGACTGCGAAGATGTGAAAGCGGATAACGAGCCGCACAAAAAGAGGGGGGGGCCCCAGCCCCCCCAATCGAGAGAGCGAATCAACAATCGAAAGCCCTGCACCAGGAGTGCAGTCAGGAAAGACATGGGCGCCACCACCACCAATCATGTACATATTGGCATCTCGTACACGGAAGTCAAGATCCTATGAAGTTCAGCATTGTCATCGAAGCTCAGAGATATCTTTCAGCTGCATCATTTCCACTGGAAATCATGACGGCAAGTAGTTCGAAAGAGACCCTCTCCCAACCATGAGTAGGATGTACGAGCTCAGGCAGAGCTCAACATGTACCCCTTTCGAGACTGCAGAGCGCCACGCCCTTCCTCGGCACCGGTATGCAGTACCGTCAAGCAGTCTGCAGCAGAAACATCCAGCAAAAGCCTTGGCTAAGGCTAGGCGGCTAGGCGTTTCTGTCGCAGACAGCTTGTCAAGGCGCCGCACTCCGGAACATTGCCATTTTTCTTTGTATGGGCAAGTCAGCACACTCACTGCTGATCAATGACTCCTCATACATGTTGCAAAGCAACGGTTGCCCACCTATCGTTCGTCAGTGGGATCCCGAAATTCCTGAGTGGCAGTGGAGGCATGGGCCCCTGCATTCTGTGAATTGTCACGTGCTCACCACCGGCATTGGCCTATTCTGCGTCCACTGCCAGAATCAGACGAATTCGAAGTACTTTCAAACCCAGGCTCTCATCCACCAGAGAGGCTCCATACTCCATGGCACCGGACGCGTGCAGGAACACTCCTATGAGCAAACCTGCCCCCCCCCGCCCCGGGATAGCCATTTAGGCTAAATGAAAATGGCTGCGGAGATCTGCCCGAAGGCAGATCACGGTCCACTTGACCTAGCGCTGCTGGATGCAGCAGACGAACGCCCGCTGACATGAGAGCCACGGACCCTATGGTTCCAAGGCAGATACTCCTGCTTGACGCAGTATCCATTGTCCCTCAACTCTCCTATCCTATAACACGCATCCCTGATAGGATTCCTACTTTGCCGCGTGATGGACTGGACCCAAGCCTGATGATACTCGTGGTTGCCTCAACCTGTTCTGGATCGGCAAACACTCCATCATGGGGGAACAGTCTCTCCAGGTTGCTCTTAATGGCCTCTTCACAATTCAGGCCCTCAAACAAATAGTCACCATACCGTGCCAAACCTTCCATTCCCAAATTCGCACCAATGGACATAAGTTTTCCGGGGGTCACCGACATCAGGTCCCAATTGCTGGGGATATAATTCTCAACGCGGTCACCCTCAAATTGAGGGGCGCTGCCTGCAGCCGGACCGGGGTCGAGGGTCGGAGCCCGAACCTCAATATGCAGGGTGGATGGATTCAAGCGTCCTGCAAGGAGCTCAATCATTTTGCTGGCCAACAGGCCAGAGCCAACGAGCTTACGAGTCAAGGGAAATCTTATTGCACCAATGACGTGCTGCTTAAGTGCTGGGACCTCCGCCTTTCCTTGCTCTATGATCAACAAGCTGCATGGATCCGTCTCATATTCCTTCTCCTTTACAACTAAGCCATCGCGCGCAAACACAACATCTTGCCATGATCCCAAGAAACGAAGCTTCCTGGCGTTGGTGAGCATAACCTTGAGGAACGCAAGTGGAAAACGTGTTCCGACAGGGCAAATTGCCCTTGGATATAACAGATTCAACATCATGGATCATCACCAAGGACTGCATCGTCGAGGCGCATCTGCTTTGGGGATCAATGATTGTTCCCCGTGGAATTCTCTTAAGCGCCTGGACCGCACCTGCCAGTTCGGTAATCATGCTCTTATACCAAAACTGATGGTCCTCAAAAAGTTCCCACTCCTTGAACTGATGTACAAAGCCAATCTCTCTGACACCTGAGAAAAGAGATGCGATAAGCTCAGCCACTGGAACCAGGCTGTCACTGAGCCCTGCAATGACATCTGCTTTTTGAAGGGTGGCACGCGGGTCATTGAGTCGCTTTTCCAGAGTGCCTCTGACCATGGTTTGCTTGTAGATGGAGGACGCGCTAGGAAGGCGTAGCACGAAACGTGCCATGGGCCATTCAGGGGGCAGCGAACTGAATGCTTCCGGTGGCGGGACTTTGGCTGCTGTTTCATCAGCAAAGCTACGAGCATTCTCCAGCCACCGTTGTCTATCTGTATCATCTGCGGTATCCCAAGACGGGTACCCTACCTCAGTGTCTACCTCCATGATAGTAGGCGGCAGTCTCTCAATTTTGATCAACTTAAACTTCCGGGTCCTGGGCCGCCCCGCGTTCTTCCTCTTATTGCTGCGTGGGCTCTCTGTTTCTTTTCCACTTGAAGACACTGAGACATCCGAGGCCTGTGCTGCCGAGGAGACACTGTATGTCGACACCACTTCCTTTCGGTCAAGTGGGCGGGCACGTCGTCCACTGATACCAGAAGCTACTGTTCTAAGGCAGTCATCACTTAGGCCCCTGGGATCCGGAATTCGGTTTCCCAGGATAGCCTCCCTGGTTGCAGCTTTTGGCTTGATGGCCCAGGAATCATAGAAATGTCCTCGATGTAGTGTGGCCACATGACGTGGGCCTTGTTGTGCAAGTAAGATACTCTTTCAGGGAGAGTTCTATCAATGTGCAACAGGTAACAGCCTGGGTCCATAGCCCCACAAGAGGCCCATAAATCGGTCTCCAAGGAAACACCAATGATCCAAGACAGGGGGTTGAAGGTTGCAGGCTTCGGCTTCGACCAACATCAAATGCAACCGCAGAATTTGGCATCCCTGGGGAGAGTTGCTGGCCCATCTTAATGCCAACGGGAGAGGATCCTCACAAATCCGATCACCACGCAGCCTGGCAAGCATTGCCGAGTCCGAGATAATTCGCCGGTCAAACTGATCACGACTCTCTGTTACTCCAAGTGAGTCAGCATCAATACGGCCAACTCCTGACTGCAGAACAGCAAGGACCTGAGCCTACCAACCCTCTCATGTCTCCGGGAGACAAGATGATGGTGGCGCCTATGGCACGTGAGAGACCAACATCAGCACGGGCATAAGCCTCAAAATTCTGTGGGACACTTTATCGATCGATACCTGACAGGAAAGAAACTCCTGATTGAATCAGAAATGATATGTAACACGTGGCTCCTGCCAGCTTAACCGTGTTTTCCACCTTCAGCGGTACGTGTGTGAAGTACCGGGAGGACGCGGTAGAAGACCCCTGTAGGCCAACTACCTGCGCCTTGCCTTGGCTTGGCTTACCTTTAGTGGATCCTTTAGCCTGCGCACCTACCTCTTCATCCTGCACAAACGCCAGATTAGGGGTGTGGGCAGGGAATGCCGGCCGGATAATAGCAGCGTTGCTAAGGACACTTCTCTGGTGGTTCGTGTTGGTCATCAGCACTTGCCCAGGAACGCGCCCTGGTTCTGATTTAGCAAAGGATGGAACATGCGCCCGATTATACGCAGCTACTACGGCTTTGGCAAACTTTCTCGGACGATGCGCAGCGGGCTCTGCTTTTCCTTCAAGGCTTCTTCTCTTTCTCTTATCAGCATCATACCAATAAATATAGCGAAAGCCATGGGGTTCGTTTCTCGAATCATTGTGAGTGCCGGTGCCAAAAACCCATCGCTCGCCTTGTTCTGTGGCAGTGAAGCTGACTAAGTCTTGATAGAAAGCCCCGACCAGACTCTCATAGACCGTGCTGGTAACTCTGGAAGTAATAGGGAACATGATGGACCAAGCATGGGGTCCTTCTCCGACACCCGCCGCAGCAGAGGCAGAACAGGCAACTGCCAAAGCCACCGCACCTGGGAGCTGTTCACATATCCATGCTACAATGGTTGAATCTTGGGCAGGCAATGGTTCATCATTGAACCACCATTGGTCAAACACCGATTTCTTGCAAGTCTCCCTTACACAATGGAGGAAATGGCAGCCGTCCCTGATTGGAAGGAACCTTTGGGTAATGAAATTCAAACTTCAGCCGGGACACCGCAGGCTCGCAATCAGCCAAAAAGCGCGAAACAACCATTGACTCTGGAGCAGGACGGCTGGACGCTAGCCGACACCGGACTCACCAGAATGGAGGGTGAAGAATGGAGAATGGAAAGTGGAGAATGCGCCTTTCATGTACTGACCCTTTCAATTTCAATAATGATTGTAAACATCTGATATAAAACCATGATGTTGGAGAGAACCCAAAAGGTAAAGCCTATTGTACAGAAAATTCGTCGCCAATGATCTGATAGGATTAAATTCAAAAACATCCGCTCCCAACCATAACCTGCCAAAGGCCTTTGAATCCACAATCTGCGAGCAATTCGTCCAACCAGAACGAATGGAAGTACAAACCACAATCTGGAAACCATTGTTGGGACCATAACCTGCGAACGGCCCTTCAATGAGGGCAACGAGGCTGATTGGAGAAAAGGCACAATAACCACTGCAAAATAGAAAGAAAACATTGTCCTCCACCAATTGCATCATCTGGGCGCCTGTGGTATGACATCATTTTCTGTCAACCTCTTTTCTCTGCGGTCGCAGATGGCGAACAGCTTTTGAAGCCAATGGTGTTTATTCGTGATTTTTTTACTTGCGGTTGTGCCGTTGTGGCGCGACGCCTCGGTCACATGTACAACTTGCGAGGAGTGAAAAGAGTGCCAATGACCAATCCAAGAAAAGGGGGAACCACCCAACCAACAACCAAAGACCAAGAACCGAACCAAAACCACCCTCAAGCCAAATAACAAAACAACACACACCATCAAAGGCACAGTGTACATTAACTATGTGAAACGCGTGAAACGTCCGCTCTTACTCGGCTCACATGTTGACTTTCAGTTCATCATCCGCATCTGCACACGTCTGCATAAACATCTTGTCTTGACCAGCTAAGTTCGCAGCATTGACATCATGACATCTTGTATGACAAGTCATTCCCATACGTCGTCCTCAGCAAGCCAATGTAGTCAGGCAGAAATGTGCGAAAATGTGCGCATCTCGCAGCAAGAATAACCATTTTAATCCTGCGCCAACATGGTCTGAATATGTACTGATGAAGCATTCAAAAGCAACCGAAATGAGGAGGAGCCGCAGCGCCCAACACCCCCCATGCAAGAGTATTGCCTAACCAAGATCAGGAGGCACCAGCACACAGAGACGAAGGTCTGTCACCTTACATTCGTTGGTGCCTAGTCTTTTCTTTTTCAATTGAACGGCAGGTGGAGCTGCAGACAGGAGGACGGGTCCGAACCCCTTCGGCGAAGGGGGGCTTAAGCCCCCACCCCCCCCGCCTTAAGCCCTTAAGGGTCCCCCC
>VSDK01001883.1:11013-22525 GCA_009767595.1 Symbiodinium kawagutii | reverse complement strand
CTTAAGCCCCCCTTTCACTGAAGGCTTCGGACCCTATATGGCAGACAGTTCCTGAAAGACTCCGATACTGTGGTCATGCCCTTGTCGCTATCGACTCATTTTTTTTTTCCAGGTAGCGCCTATTGCACGCGGAATGCAGGTCACTATGAGTCCCGAAAGCTGAAAAGGGATCAGAAGATCACCAATTAAATCTCAAGATGACCAATGAACCAGAAACCAAACCAAGCAAACCAGCAACCAGAAAAAACAAACCAAGCAAACCAAACCGAAACCAACAACCCACAAACAAAGACACCAGGTCATCTGGAAATCGCGCAAGAAAAAGCTAGTTGTCTGCGCTAAGGTGAGACGGGTGACACTCCGCACTCATGCTTCTCAGTAGTCAAAGTGCCAGGCATCAGCATCTCGTTTCATCGTTGAAAAATCCAGCATCAACCACCAATCGAAGGTGGGCAACTGCAATACCAGCCTGATAGCGACCACCGATAATTGCTAGAAGAATCTGCAATCCTGCAACTTCGTACAAGAAGAAAATACCAGCAAATTTGCAGCAATGAGAGCGCGAAGTGGAGCGCCAAAACGCAGTCACCAAAAGAGATCATCTTCAAAAATAGGACAAGAGGGAGGCCCCAGCCTCCCCCCCATTGCAAATAGCGAATCGATCAACAGCGGTCATGCTCCAGAGGAGCAAGAAGGTTAGCCCAGCACCAGTCTTACGACGATCAGCACCTGAGGACAGTCACAACGACAGGGACCATCAGCTGCCCATACTCATGGTCCAAAATTTGGACTCCACTCATCTGCCAGTGTAAAGGTATGCAGTACCGTCAAGCGTCCTGCAGCAGGAACAGCCAGCAAAGGCAAGGCCAAGGCCAGGTGTTCCTGGAGCAGCAAACTTGTCAAGGCACCGCACTCCTCAAAAACTCACCGCAGCATGTCTGACTTGGAATACCAGAAATCACCATGGAAACCTCAGCGTCCTGTAAAAGGAGAAGAGGCTGCTGTAGGCAAGTCCATTGCCGTTCCAGATACCACGGAGAGCACCGACTAGACCAACCTTTAAGTACCCAACTCTTCCAGTTCTTGAAGAAGTTCCACCACTTCCCGACGGCCACTCCAAGATGTGTAGCCCTCCTCATACTAAGTAGCAACCACCAGCGAGAATCACACCCACATGACCACTATATCAGCGGAAAGGCATCACAGTCGCATCATCCAGAGACGAAGGCAACAGCAACCACGCCATGGCAGCGGCCGTGCGAGGAATACTCCTGTGAGCAAACCTGCAACCCACCCCGCCCCGGGATAGCCATTTAGGCTAGGTGAAACGGCTGCGGAAGGCTGCCCTACGGCAGCTCAGCGACCACCTGACCTTACGCTGCTGGAGGCAGCAGACGAACGCCCACTTGCGGCACTGCGACGGGGATTCCACTCCCAAGGCACTGGGTCTTGATTGGCCAGGAACCGATTGTTTCGTAGTGCTCCGATGCGCTGCCATGATTCCTGGACCGAATCCCGGCTCTTCCTGGCAATAGTGGGGAACCACTGTTTGTGAAACTGATGATTATTCTGGTCCTGGGGTGACCACCTGGGTGTGTCAAAGGCATCGAGAGTTTGCACTGGATCAGTAAACGTACCATCAGTCGTGAACAATCTTTCCAAGTTACTCTGTAAGGCCTCTTCACAGTTCAACCCATTAAACAAGTAGGTACCATACCGTGCGAGGACATCCATAGGCGTCTCAGATCCGATATTGGCTCCAATGGACATCAACTTTCCCGGACTCACAGACATAAGGTCCCAGTTACTCGGCACATAATGGTCGATGCTATCATCATCAAACTGTGGGACCTGTACTTCTGGGCTCAGCAGATCAAGGAGCGGCACTCTCATTTCAATATGCAGGCTAGTAGGGTTCAGGCGGCAAGTAAGGAGTTCCACTGTTTTGCTGGCTAACAGCCCAGTGCCGACTAGAGCACGCGTCAAAGAGAATCGGGCGGCACCACTCACATGCTCCTTGATTTTGGGGACCTCCGCTTTGCCTTGCTCAATCGACAACAATCCAAAAGGGTCCGTGTCATGTTGATGAGTCTTGATAACAATGCCTTTGGGCGAGAACACAGAGTCCTGCCACGAACCCCGGAATTTGTGATGCTTGGCGTTCTTGAGGACAATGTTAAGAAAGGCCACAGGGAAGTAAATCTTCGTGTTCCGGAACGGCAAAGTGCCTTTCGATATCACTGATTCTACGTCATGCAACATCACGAAGGATAGCATGGTGGACTGATTTCTGTTTTGAGGAGCAATGACCATCCCGTTCGGGGTCTGTCTGAGTGCTTGAACTGCCCCTGCCAGTTCGATGATCAAGCTCTTGTACCAGAATTCCGGGTCCGCAAGCAACTCCCATTCGGTGAACTGTCGGACAAAGCCGACTTGTTGCACGCCCTGAAACAGAGAGGCGATAAATTCAGCAATCGGTGACAAGCTATCACTCAGTCCCATGATGACATCCGCTTTCAGAAGCACAGCTCGGTGGTTATTCAGTCGCCGCTCCAAGGTGCTCCTAACCATCGTCTGCTTATACATAGTAGAGGCACAGGGGATTTTCAGGACCATCCTGGCCATGGGCCATTCCGGCGGCAAAGAGCTAAGCGACGCAGGCGAGGGAATGGCACGAGCTGCAGTTTCATTGTACGCCCCCTGCGCCAGAGAGATCTGTGCGAAGTGTGCAAAGTTGCGAGCTGCCTCCAACCACCTCTGTCTCTCTGTATCATCCACTGAGTCTCCGGATGGATAGCCAACTTCGGCGTCAAGCTCCATGATGGTAGGAGGAAGCTCACGGATTTGAGTCAGCTGGATGTGGCGAGACTTGGCCTTCCTCGTTCGCTTCCTCTTTTTGCTGCTAGATTCTTCCGTCTCCGTACAGTCAGAGACAGAGACGTCCGGTGCCTGGGCAGAGGAAGAGACACTATATGTGGAAACAGCAACTTCTGGATCACGTGGGCGAGCTACTCGTCCACTGAAGCCTGCCGGGACAAACCTAAGACAATCTTCACTAAGTCCTTCTGGAGCAGGAGTTTGATCGCCCAAGATTTCCTTCTCGGTTGTCGCCGATGGGTCAATGGCCCAAGAATCGTAAAAATGTCCTCGGTGAAGGGGCCACATGACATGGGCAGCGTTCTGTGGGTAGAGCACTCGCGTCGGCAATTTCCTGTCAACATGCAGTAAGGAACAGCCAAGTCCCTGTGGGTGGGGGCGCACTTCCCAAAGTGCACGTCTTTGGTTGTCCAGTCCATAACCCCACAGGAGCCCCATGAACTGGCCTCCAGGGTAACACCAGTGGACCTTCACAGAGGGCTTATAGTTGCGAGCTTCGACCAACATCAAGTGCAACCTAAGGACTTGGCGTCCATCCGGGGAGTTGCTGGCCCATCCTAAGGCCAGGGGCAGGGGATCTTCACACACTCGATTGCCGCACAACCGCTGGTGCATGGCAGTATCAGACACAATTTGACGATCAAAGTGATCTTCACTGTGCTGCACCCCAACAGAGTGCGTGTCGATTCTCCCAACCCCTGTCTGCAGAACAGCTATAACCTGTGCCATTCCAATTAATCCTCTCATGTCGACCGGCGACAGAATAATGGTCGTGCCTATGGCTCGAGAGAGCCCAACATTGGCACGGGCATAAGCTTCAAAATTCTGTGGCCTAGTATACCGATCATTACCAGACAGAAAGGAAACACCGGATTGAATGAGGAAGGATCTATAACACGTAGCCCCCGCCAACTTGACCGTGTTCTCTACTTTGAGCGGCACGTGGGTGAGATAACGAGAAGAGGAAGACCCCTGTAGGCCAACCTCTTTCGTCTAGCCCTTGGCCTGTTTGCCTTTGCCCGAGCCTTTGCCTTGCTCATTGCTATCATCATCAGGCACGAACGCCGGATTGGGAGTGTGTTTGGGCAAGGAAGGCCGAACAGTGGCCGCATTACTGAGGACACTTCTTTGATGATTCGTGTTGGTCATTAACAATTGTCCCGGGGTGTGGCCGGGTTCTGTCGAGGCAAAGGAGGGGACAAACTCCATCATCTGATGTGCACAGGTGTAGGCTGCCGTGACCGCGTTTGCAGACTCCCGCGGGCGTTGACCGCCCTGCATGTTCTTTTCTTCCTGACTGCGTCTACGCCGCTTGTCAGCGTCATACCAATAAATGAATCGAAAACCATGCGGTTCATTTCTGGCGGCATTGTGCGTACCAGTGCCAAACGACCACTGCTCGCCTTGGTCTGTGGTAGTAACACTCACGAGATCTTGGTAAAAGGCGCCGACTAGACATTCATAGACCGCGCTCGTCACTCTGGACGTAGTAGGGAACATGATGGACCAGGCATGGGGCCCGGCGCCGACTCCAGCAGCTGCAGAGGCAGAACAGGCAACCGCACGGGTGATGGGGGAATGCGGCAAAGCGAGCAGCGCTCCTAAGCCAAGTAGCATGCCAATAGGAGAGTCAAACTTGAGTGCAGAGGCGTCAGGAAGCTGTTCCAAAATCCAAGAAACAATAGGGGACTGCTGTGCAGCAGGGGGTTCCTCGCTGCATCTCCATGGAGCAAAAACTGAGGCCGTAGAAATCTCTTCAACATGCTGCAAGAGATCATACCTGTTGATTCCTTCGCAGTGACTAATCAAATGGCTGATGGCAATGCTGAAGGTAGCCGGGGTGAAAGTACTACAAGGTGCCTTAAGGCCCATAGGCAGTTTCATCAGCTCCAACCTTAGTTCGATGGCCTGCCGATGGCGGCTATCCACTCCTCCAGGAGCCTGATGTCCATCTCCGACAAGGATATACAGGCACGGGACTTCAGGAGCAGCAGCCGCCACCGCGCTTTTGAATTCAACAGCCTGCTGTGCTTCTTCGTGTATCATGAGACAACTGGAGGCTAGGCGCAGCCCAAATTCAGTAGGGCGCCCATCGATATGTTCGTGAATTGCGCCGGTAGTAGCAATAAGCACTCTTCCGTTGCTGAGACGCGACCCTGCCTCCCTTGTTTTGACTTCAATGCCAGTGCAAGCATCCCCCAGCTCCTCCAGCTCCTTCTGAGAGCAAGTTCGGACGAACTTCTCTTTGATTTCCTGCGGAAGATGCAAGCGAACAATCATAGCTGCGATGGCCTGTCCGGCAGGGTTTTCTCTGCTGGCAACTGTGAACTTTGCGCTATCAGGGGTGGTGAGGACCAGCCAGGCCAAGAGGAAGACCACAGAGGTGGTTTTGCCAGCGCCAAAAAGGCCTTCAACGAGCAGTGTACCTCGACCTGTCAAGAGACTAACCATCATGCTCACAACCAACACCACCAAGTGCCCACTGTCTCTATCAGCCTCTTCCATGATCTGTGCGCAAAAGGCCCGATGTTGTTGCATTTCGAGTGGGGGCATTCGAGTAACAAGCATGTTAAGAAGTAAGCGAAAGCTTTCCAGCAATTCAGCATGCTTGTGGTTCACAAAAGGAGACGTGGACACTTGGGAGGGGATACCGAGTACCACCGGCTTGTGTTGTGGGGCCAACTTCGCAACCTTCATCAGCTGAGAGCCGCTTACAGTAGAGCCCAGGCGAAACAAGTCCAGTAGTAAGTAAGACGGCGGGTGTTCACTCAACTCCAGCCTTTCCAGTTCGTCCGGCAAACCAATTTGTGCATCTTGAAGAAAGTCATCCAGCTTAGACCTAGTGATCAGCCCTCCGACCCCAGGAAGGTGGGTCAGGGTGGCCCTACGCAGTTTGGCGCGCTTCCAACTATCATTAGTTGTGGAAGGGCGATCAATATCGGTCAAGACGCCGGCAAATGCAAACCTAGACTCACGGATATCCGGTGAGCACAATACCCCTGTAGGCAAAGCGCTCCCGGCAGTACTTCGACGGGGTTCGTCATGACCTTCAGAGGCTTCAGGCTTTCTTTGCACATGAAAGATGCACACATCGCCCCAATCAATACCCGTGTCAATTTGCCTGCAGTCATATGCGTGCCACTCTTCATAGCTGCAAACGGAGTCGTCCTCACATTCCAGCGGCACCCACAGCCCCAAGGGTGCCGAAGGGCTGTGATTGTGGAACTGGAACTCACGCAAGCCAAAATGTCCCTTAGCAACAGGTTTGATGCTTATCTTAGGGCGAAAGCTAGTGGCGCTTCGCTTAGCATGAACAGCCTCACGGGTGTATCGACTAGCTCCTACTTGTGGGATGAATGCATGCAGAAGGACAATGAGTTCCCGCAGTGGCAGTGGAGTCAGCAATGTTCGAGCAATCTCAGTGAGCCATTCTTCGACCGGAGCCATGGTAGTGTCGTTATCTCGGGCCAACTTGATAGCAAAGGTGCTGAGCAACAAGCTCTTGGCCTCGTCCTCATTGGAAGGAGGGTGTAGCTCCAGCTCATTGCATACGTCACCTAGGCTGGCCAACAGTTCTGTAACCGAAGACCCAAGATGTTCAATGACAGCGGTCAATGGAAATCGCGTGGTGCTCCGCAGCCAGCAAGTAAGCCTCAACGGGACCTGCAATTGCAGTTTGAGACTGTGAAATGGACGTTCGGCCGGGGCCAAGGTCAAGGTCAAGAAGATGTCCATAGTGGTGCTGATCAGTACCTGCCCACGAGCACCTTCCTTCCACGAATGAGATACAGAGATGCCTGCCAACCACCTCAGTCCACATATCAGGACTCCACCTGCACAGTGCATCATACTGCAGGTGTACCAGTTTAATGTGATGAGCAGCTGTACCTTCCCCGGTCTTCAAGGCGGCGAGATTGCACAGCCCAAGGAATGTCTGAGGCGCCATGGCTACCGCTCCGAGCAAAACCTCCATGGTGTAAACGGAGGACAGCGTATGGGCACACAAAGCGACCACTGCCCCCGTATAGCTGCCTGCACTGAAACCACGGATGCGCAAAGGGACCTTGGGACACACAGGGATCTTAGGGCACAATTTCAACATTTGCATGAACACGTGTGGAGCTGCCGGATGTAGTTGCAACAACTTAAAACAGACAGCCGTGACGAATTGCGGGTGCGGAAGCTGCCTATGGGCCGGCACACGCTTGGCATGCCTAGCTACAAGAAGCGAGCGATGAATGAAGACAGGCACAGCGATGCCCGTAACCCTCGCCCACACCGTGGGAGCATAATCGCTCCCCGTGAGAAACAGCTGTGCCATGTTGTGGACAGCCATGGTGTTTCCTCGGCCAGTCAAGCAATCCTGGGCGTACTTATCCTCAGGAGCCAACGAAGGTCCATATAATTTGTAGCTTCGCCCAAGCCTGGGGGTCATCAAGGTCAGGTCAGGTGGGTCGGCCAGGCTTAATGCACCCCCTCCTAACCCCGGGCAATCAATTGTAACACAAGTTTGCTGTGCTGTGAACTCAGGATGCGTGCGCAAAGCTAAAAGCTCACTCAATTCACGGCCACAAGGTATCAAGGGGTCTCGTAGCGGTGCAAGCTGGTCTGGCGACTCTATCCGCGTGGCCTCCCACAATGGCGCTGGTCCTGTTTGATATGATGCAGAGACGACTTGGACATCCGAAGAACTACTAGAACATTCACTGCTGACTGACATTGGCGCTTCTGGAGATGATTCTGCAGGCACCTCGGCCGGCGAGTCCACCTCCATCCCTTGGGGATTATTCTCTGGTGGGGCGACCTCATCGGGGAACTCCGCACTGCCAAGCAGCGGCAGTTTAGAGACTGACCACGGAAGTAAGCAAGGTTCAGCACCTGATACCTCAAACAGGGCATGTGATCCAGGGGTCCGATAGGCCCATGCACACAACAAGAGGTTGCGGTGGGCTTCCGGCAAGGACACCGTGCGAACATCTCCAAACCAGGTAACGCCTGACATTGCTTTCCATCCAGATTGGTGCCACATGGCCTGAAATTCTTCCACGCCTGACAGGGCAGCCACCAAGGATTCCCACCCCTGTTTCTGGAGAAATTGGAGCGCACCATGCGCGAGGGTCTTGGCCTTGCCATAGCTGTGGTAAATCGCTGGACGAATGGTGCGAGTGGAAATGGCATTGGATTGGAAGAGCCATTGGCCAGGCAGAGTGACCTACTGAACGGCTGCCCCCAATGTTGGGCAAGACAGACAAAGCGCCCTGCTCAAATGTAACTCTCGCCCAATCAATGTAGGATGGGTCCCTTGACCGAGCCGTTGGATACAGATTTTCATCGCATGCCTGTCGCGGCCACTGGTCTCCCAATGTCCATCCAACTGGTATGGGCCAGAAAAGTGTACACATGAATCTGCCCAGTAGTGACCACACATGGCAAATGTCCAATGAGGAGGTGTACCTCACTCCCAATAAGGGGGTGTTCATCAGTCCGCTCTTGAGCAGAGAGGTGGGATCATCCACAGGGTTGCTTCGGCTGAGGAGATCACGTTCCGACTGAAGCCTTTCCTTTGCGAGCTGCAGGGGAGAGCTTGATAACCAGCCCTGCGTTGAGATCCATTGAGTGCTCACTGACTAACAACATCCCTGGGGCGGCTGCTGTGGTGCTGCTGGACAAAGCAGCAGAGGTCGGGATGGCCTCTGCCAGGTTGACAAGGTCGCATACTTCAAACAGAATGACAGGAACACAATCCGTGTCGATCAAAAGCAACTGTACTTGTGGAAATAAGAATCTGGCCGTTTCTAGCACGAATGCGCCTGCCCAAATATAAGGCACCTCGGTCAAACCAGAAGTTTCATCTAGATGATACCAGACAAGGTCCGTCTTCTCTCGTCCTGGGCCGACCAGCTTCCTCCTGGAGCTCCACCAAGGCTGAAAAGAGGGCCAATAGTCGACTTGTTCTGGTCGGCGACTATCCACGATGAGGTACACTGCATCATTCTGAGCGAAAGCATCCTGTTCCACAAGGAGACGTTCAATAATCTTCACATAATCTACACCACCTGCAGGTGCCTTGCCTGTGTAACCTTTGGGGTCAGAATGCTCCTCGGCCGTTCTTCGAAGGATGTCGTCTTGCCGAACCTGGTATGGACGACCACCACAATCGAGCCCAAAGGGAGTGGACAAGAGCGAGCATTTGAGGTCCATGGCACGCAGCTCTGCCAATAGATGGTCGGCAGAAGCTTCTGGTGGCCGTTCATGCCAGGTTCCAGTGTCTAGCCAGCAACCGGTCACTTGGTTCTGAGAGACCATTGACATCCGTACCCAGCGTGATGGAGAATACTCCTGTGAGCAAACTACCACCACCTGGCACGCGGTATTCGAGGAATACTTCTGTAAGCAAACCTCTCTGCCCCACCGATTTGAGCCAAAGCAGCAGAGACGAACAACCCATAAAGCAACATTAAGCAGTCCAACATCCATGAAGAGCAGGCTACTGCAATCTGTAAGAACCAAAGGCACTGAGCACACTCCATCTCAGACAAGACAGTGTATCAAAAAGACATGAGAAGGGAGGCCTGTAACAAGGCGATAACAAGTTCGCAACAAACTTTCCGCCCCTTATCGTTTTGTCTGACTCCACCATTGTCTAGCTCAGCCAAGGCACTGACTGCAATGGCTAAGGCGCCAGATGCTTTGATCTGCCCTTGCAGGATCGTCAAGTTCAGAAAAGCGTGGGCATGACTGAACTAGGTGAACGACCCTACGTGCGTCGACGAAAACTGCAGTGTCCGCACTGTCAATGCGAAGCGCACATCGGCACACGGATAACTTGTGAAAAGGACCAACGCCCGAGCGTTTCATATGGTGGCAGTGACTCCGGTGAATTTTCTTGCCATTGCCGCACCTATAGACAACTTGCTCCGTGGCCTCCTCCGTGACTGTTTCTGAAGTAGAAGGCGGTGTTGGGACGGCAGGACCTGCTTCATGGGGTGAACGCATGGGGGTAGACCGTGCCGGAGGACGGACAGGTCGCTGAGGGTGTGAGCTGGTCAACGTGCGTCCATTGCCCAAGTCCGTGAGGCTGTCCACGGAGTCCTCCTCACTTGACCACGATTCAATGGGAAAGTCATAGATGTGGACAAAGGACGGATCGAGGTGACCATGAGCCGCGAGAATGCGTACAGTGTCAGCATGTAGATTGTGCGTTTCTGCAAATGATCTCAGCTGTTCCAGTGACTCAGGTGGTACTTGTCCATCTCGTCGACCTGTGCTCTGCCAGGTGCTGTCCATCGACGAGCGGCGCATGGCAGGGGGCAGATGAGCAGCAACACTTCTGTAAGCGAAGCTGCGCCTAGACGCAAGCCCAAATGCCTACACAGGAAGAAAGGAGATACATGCATTGTCCAAACAAGTCAAGCAGGTATCAAAGGCTAGATGAGTGAGTTGTTGTCCTCGTGCTGCGGCGCTCCCAGCAATTTTTGGGTACCAGGGTTGGCCAAATGCACAGTCAGCTCCCCACCGCTACCACACCTGAGCCAGGACAGCAGTATAAATATTTGAAGTATGGAGGGAGGTGAGTTGCCGTATCAGAGCCCTGCTTGCCCCTTACTGGTTTTTTGCTCGCATACATCGCCTCGGTAGCACTAAGCTAAGGTCGATAAGAAGCAGGTGAAACAAGTGAAACCAAATGAAACAAGTGAAACCGACGAAGCTTCGAAGCAGTGAAGATTGGAAGCAAACGAAGCGAAGGCAGTGGTCTGCGAAAATTATGTACATGCAATGAATTCCCCGACTCACTTCTCTGCCGTTGTGTGTTCGTCAACATATCTTTTTTTTGCTCGCATACATCGCCTCGGTAGCACTAAGCTAAGGTCGATAAGAAGCAGGTGAAACAAGTGAAACCAAATGAAACAAGTGAAACCGACGAAGCTTCGAAGCAGTGAAGATTGGAAGCAAACGAAGCGAAGGCAGTGGTCTGCGAAAATTATGTACATGCAATGAATTCCCCGCCTCACGATCCTCTGCGTATCCAAGTGTAAGTTCATCATCGTATCAAAGCAGAGTTGTACTGTGATGGCTCTCAAAGCCATCAAAAATGAGGGCATATCACTGTCACTCACAAGAGGCGGTAATTGTAAGCATAGTCCTCGTAGAACATCTTTGACAGTGATATTCCATAGGTTTACGATCAGTGATTTCGCAGGTCAAGCAAACGAGGGCAGTGAGTTGGTGCGTCATGTAGACAACAGAGTTATAATTGAGCCAGAGTATCTGCGTAACCTTGTTGATGATCGAGAAGTTATCCACTGGTGAGCCAGTGGATCTTGAAGGCCTCCAAGGGGCCATTGAGTGATGGGCACCAAGGCCCAAGTTAGGGGAGACACCGTCAAGGAGCGAACCACTCCGGTTTCACACAAGGGCCAGACGGTCGGTTTCACAGAAGTTACTACCTACTGGTGAGGCCAGAGTGTGAAACCTGGCAGGTTCGTCGCCTTGTCAAGGTGTCTCTACCCTGATTGTTATCATACCGCATTTGGTCATCATACCGTCTTCTTATCCTGCTCTTGACTGTGATAGGTACATTGCGCAGCAGCGGTGCTTGCAAGGTCAGGTTGAATCTCGAAAAATGGTATTCCCC
>VSDK01001882.1:18276-73367 GCA_009767595.1 Symbiodinium kawagutii | reverse complement strand
ATTGAAGCGCCAAATGACGTACCCCACTAAAAGGACTGAATGGGACATGGGCGGTTGAAGCGACATGTTTACTGCATCTCTTCTTTCATGGTTTCTAAACCTGCTGAAGCCGATCTTTGGTTTGCATGGCAAACATTGGCAAGCAGCCAAGAAATGGCCATGCTGCTGGGGTTTCAACTTTGCACTGACCACATTTGGCATTCTCACTTGCCCCTAGCACCCGAAGGAACCATTGGCATAGGCGTCGGCAAACGGATTCAGCGGGAGTTGGGCGCATGATGAGACTACAATTGCGGAGTATGAACCGTTACATGTGCAAGGTCTGGGAAATGGAGTGATGGGGATAGAATGTTGGGAGTTCCAATTGAGAGATCAAAGTACAACATGTCCAACATGTGCCACACAAAGTGAAGGTTTGGCACGTCTGAAATTTTTGACACCTCAGTTCACACAGCACTGCCATCACGGACAAGACTTTTGATATGCTTTCTGTGAAATAAAACATAATTACTGGCACAAACACATCAGCAAAGACACAGACTCCTCTAAGATCCATCTCCCAGTGACAGCGCAACTGACGCAGAAAAACCTGTGTTTTCTCACGTGCGACTACTCACGTGCGGCTACTAAAAATTTTTGATCCCCTCGGTGTGACTACCACTAGGTGTGACTACCAGTGCAAAGCCTGCACGACGACAAACATGACACGTCCAAAGCGCTGCGCCTGCCACGCCAAATGCACATGGACTATTCCAGCGCTGAGACTGTCACGCGACATGGAATTGCAAGACCTTGCAAATCTCATGGCCTGTCACGCAAAACACGCATATAGAATCATATAGACACATCTGGATGAAGCTCAAAAATCATATGGGCACATGTGTGCATATATGTATACATATTTATATATATATATATGTATGTGCAAAAATTATATATATATATATATTTAAAAATATGTATGTGCAAATTAAAAAAAATATATATATCTATCTAAAAAGATGCAGCTGACATTCTCTGTTTTCCGCTCCGCGGCATGTTTGTCTAATAATTAAAAAGATTGATCGTGAAAATGGAAACGAAAACCGAAAGGTACTACCTATACGGCCCTATCCCTGGGAAGTACTTTCTGACACCGGGCCAAACCCTCAGTGTAGGATAATATTTGGTAGCCTTATCAAGCGTTACCGAGCCAAACCTCCTGGTCTCTGATACAAGCTCCCTGACAGGTAGACCTTTCAAAAGCAAATATTTTCACGCCGCCCCTTGTTCTTGCTGCTGCTTCCCGAGTAGAAGGGTCGGCAGAGGGGGGGTGGTAAAAACCGAAACACTGAGGGAAAAACATGACATGTCATGCATCTTAATGCCCGGGGGCGTAGTTACAAAGATGCAGCTGACATTCTCTGTTTTCCGCTCCGCAGCATGTTTGTCTAATAATTAAAAAGATTAATCGTGAAAATGGGAACGAAAACCGAAAGGTAATACCTATACGGCCCTATCCCTGGGAAGTACTTTCTGACACCGGGCCAAACCCTCAGTGTAGGATAATACTTGGTAGCCTTATCAAGCGTTACCGAGCCAAACCTCCTGGTCTCTGATACAAGCTCCCTGACAGGTAGACCTTTCAAAAGCAAATATTTTCACGCCGCCCCTTGTTCTTGCTGCTGCTTCCACGTCCCCCCGACCTTCCGCGTGTCGGAGGCTCAAGTGTTGAGAAACGTGGATGGGAAAGCCAGTTACGGAAAACGTCTAAGTAGGGTTTTAAATGCCTATGTGAAACTGGAAGATGCATTTCTGCCAGCACCGCAAGTCTTTCGTTTAGGTAAATGCGTGCGGACTTTTGCATATGCCATCGACCTTGCACCAGAATTCTATCTAGATTCTGGCGCTTCTGGAACCAAAAAGTGGCTCCGCCACGTCGAAGGCTGTACGGGCGAAAATTCCAGTCGGTAACATGAAGTTGGCTCAAAGATTCATTAAAAGAGCTCGCCATTTGGCAGGGCAAAAAGTGAGGGAAGTAGCTGGACTGGCCAGACGCTTCCACTCTTGAACAGCTTTATATACAATGTCATGTCCCAGGACAACGCTTTCAGCGGCCCCATGGCGCTTGCCGGTCTTGGTAAAGCCTAAGATCAGGAGCGCCTGGCGCTCCCGACTAGACACGTTCAAGTGCGATGCGCGAACAAGCAGCAACTCACCGGTTCGTAACATGCCGTAGTAGCCTACCAAAAGAGACACAGCAAACGAATTGTATTGCTTAAAAATTGCCCATCCTGCCATGGCATGGACAAGATGCTCAGGCAGTGGGGGAGCTCTATTCGGAATTTCATTGGCGTGCCATGTTTTCAACAGCCGCCAAGAGCCGGCCAAATGGCTTTTAAGGTTAGGCTGTTTGTCTTGCAAGGCTGCGAGTGTATCGCAAGCCAGAGCTCTACCTTTGCCACTAAACCATAAAACTTCAAGGTAGTCAGACACCAGTGCGTCCATGCGGAGTTTGCTGGTGGGCAAGACCAAACCCTCTTGCCGTAGGTATGTAAGAAATCCTTCTAAGGTCGAATCATAGCGTCTCCTTGTGGCAGGTTGTACTGTTAAATGAAATTTCGAAGTGTTCCCAACCGACGTCTCTGCTTTGCTCTCTCCTCAGGCTCCACTGCTTCAAGAACCCTTTTTCCCATTACGGAAACGGGCGCGCACTCGCCGACCCCACCTGCTGGGTTTGTCCGCAGGGTTGGAGTCTGCGGCGACATATCCCCAGAGTACTTGAGTGTTGGAGACGAGGAGGAGAGCGTTGATGCGAGACATGGTTCTTCTAAGTTTACGGGAACTACTTCTGCCACGCATTAAACTATGGAGACGTACTAATGAATCTGTGAGATGGAGGAGTCTTCGGGCAAAGTGCCGCTCATGCTCCAATCGCCATCTCATGGCCGTTAAAATTGCCCTGAGCTCAAGCACATTGATGTGCTCGTCTCGGGAGCGCCACTTCCAGCCTGTGACTACACGCCAATGCCAAAGTTTGGGCGGCACAGCTGCACGCAGTCGCTGAAATTTGACCTGCTGGGATTGCGAGGCTTGCAACATAAGGTCTTCCCCTTTGAGGCTGACCAAGTTGCCCAACTTACGGGCCAGCACCAACGGATCATCTTCCGATGGCTGGACTCGAGTTAAAGGGAGCCTGAGCAATCGCCCTTGGACGGTCGAGCTGTGGCCTGGGCAAATTTCACGCATCATCTCCTGAGGAGTCATTGCCGGACATATACCCATGGTTGAAAAAAGTTGGTTGAGCAGCCACACTCCATGAGTTACCCAAAAGAGTGAGACGACAATCGTTCCAAGTTTCTCCTTTGCGTTCCCCTTTGGGGAGGCAATGAAGAGTGTACCCAAGAGGGAATCCCAACATGAGTTCCCGCTCCTGTACATTGGGCACTCGCATGTGCTGCAGGCGATTGGTGACACAGTTTTGGTCACGGTACTGGTACGGTGGAAATCGATGACTGTCTTCATGCCATCGATTGAGTTCTTCATCTGTACACTGCTTGACTCCTGCTGGTTTCCGGCCAGGAGTAGCAGAAGGACGAGACGTGGTAAAAGTGGGAAAAGCCTGTGAGTCATCAACTTTGCTCCAGCCAGGACAGAGGACTTCACGCAAGCTTTGCTCGGCACTAAGGGTCCATTCCTCAAGGCCATCACCAGTCATAGTGCAGGTTGCACCGGAGCAGGGCGAAAGGCCCCAAGAGAGCCAGTACAAACGAGGTCGTCGACACCGCGTCATAAGTCCAGCGTCGCATTTGACGGGAGCACAGCCGAAGCTGTCAGACATCACCTCCCGGTCCTGAGGATCCATAGAGCTAACGGACTCCATGATGCTGTGCACTACACACCAAGGAAAAGCCTTCTGTACAAGATGACGAATCCTAGGTACATGTTGGAACAAGCTTGAACGGAGATCCAACAGTGCGCCTTTACGGTCGCTGTTGAAACCGCTCACGCCTTGACAAGGCGGCCCTGCGCCCAACACGATAAGCGTGGCATTTGAAAAATTGAGTGACCACTCCACGACCATCTGTTCAGTGACCTGTTCAACTTGTGGAACACGGATGGTGCCAGGCCAATTGGCCTCAACTACTCGCACTGCAGGAGCATGTTGCTCAATGCTCACATGTCCCAAAATTGTAACACCTTGAAGCTCGGCTGCCACACGCAATGCTGCAATCCCATCGAACAAACCGATGGTTACCACATTCTCACCAGAGCAGGTCTCAGCACGTTCTCCTCGAACTTCACCACGAGCAGCCACGGCCCCCAACTGGGTCAGCTTGGTGGAAACGCAGACTCCCCCACCGGAAGTTGAAGCGTCACTACAAGTCACCGACGGGTCCATGTCCAGCCTGAAGTCAAGTCTTGCCAGTGGCACCATACCCAAAAACCGCAAGAGCTCCAGCCTAGCTTCAGGCGGCACAGGGAGGCGATGGCGGCAAGAGCTGCTATAGCTCTCGATATGGCTCCAAACATGGTTGAGACAACCAAGAAGAGGACGGCGAAACATTGCAAAGTATACTAAACCACCGCAACCCCCCTGCCACTGTTTCGCAGTGGCAGCGTCCTGCTGGGCAAGGCGGAACGCTAAGGAAAGATACTTTGCCAACTTACTTTCACGCGGGTAAGCCACTCCAGCTTCACCATCAACAAGGGCCCCCTGCATTTCACAACGGGTGGACCTCTGAACAGCCTTCTTGTGATTGCGGGGCATGGCCCATCGCTGGTATTCTTGCCTTAGGCACAAAACACCTGGAGCAACCTGCTGTTGGGCCTCAACCATACCAGTGGCCTCCACTCTCTCCAACAAGTCATAGTTGTCGAGATAGACTCGCCAATTAGGATTGGCAACCGTGAATGGCGGGTCCTTCCTCAACTCTTGGTGACCTAAGTTGGAGTCCCTTCCAAACGAAGAACTTGCTTGCACCATGTTTCTATGTACATGCTGGGCAAGGCTAACAGAATTTAAAAAGCCCATAGGAACATGCCCCAAGACGGCAAAGCGTCAACATCTCCAGTCATTGGCTTACACAACTGGTTGAGCGGAATCAAATTCATTATGAGCCGGTACACCTCAAAGCCTTGGTCATCGACCTCGTCTTTGGGGACCCCGAACAGCCCATTCAGGAGCAACTTGCTCCCGGCTCTAAACATTTCGTCCGCTTTGATGTATACACATACTCCTGAAGCCACCAAACCTATACACACCTCGGCCCAGTGCACGTCATCCACCATGACTCTTGGCGACGGAATGTCACCCCATTCATGGGACGGTTTCAAATAGTAATCAAAATTCTCAACATAAAAACGGGATCCTTTAGTACAGACATCCTTGAGGGGTACTGCACCAATCTCAGCAGGTAGAGCACCTTGGATGTTCTGCCATTGGAACCTACGGGCGATCTTCACCTCTTCACCCCTGTAGTCGATTCCACGGACCCGGAAAAACTCACTCCATTCGATGGTTGACATCTGAACATCAATCTTTACAAAGCGACTCGCTTCATTCAACAGCATCTTGAGACATTCACACTGCCCCAGATTCGGCTCCCGGTCGCAATGCAACTCTTCACCCCAAACAGAATTGAGGCACAAGCACAAACATAACATCCAAGACATCTCATCATCAGTGAGGTTCCCCAACACTCTCATCAACACAGATCTAGAGGTGGGCATTGGGAAAAATGCGGAAGTATCCCTAACACCCGTGGGCTTGCTACGGAGCGGTAGGACCTCTAAAAGTTGATGGAGTAGGGGGCTCCCAAAAGCAGCTAAAGCAGAACCCTCAAGCTCGGCGATCACTTTTTCTCTCAGCCTGGCATGATCCAAATGCTACGGCGCCCCCATGTTCAAAGAAGGGGGTACCGGTGGAAAAATCGCGGACTTCTCGCCAGCTGCAACCTGGAAAAGGGGTGTCATCGGGGTCATAGTTGGTCCCCAATCGTCACTGCCTTCATGGATACGTTCACTTCCATCCATAGGCAGCCCAGGAGCCTTTGCTCCCGCATCCTCATCAGCAGCCCCTCCAGGAGCCACGGCTCCCGCCAAGCCTTTGCCATCTTCATCCTCTTGGGCTGGGCCTCCTCTTAGCCCGACTTCGCTTCTTCCTTCTTGGGGTTGTCTTTTCCTTTGCCTCCTTTTCCTTTGGGACGCTTCTCCCATGTCCTCTCGGTGCCTCCTCCCTTCTCTTCCTTTCCTTTTGTCGCACCCTTTCCAAAGCGTCCTCTTCCATCGGGTTGGCTTGCAAATTGCCTTGTCTTGTTCTCCATGGCGACGGGCTTCTGGGCCAAGGAGATCTCTTCCGTTCCCGCGATGGAGATGCCTTCCTGGCCCAGCACCTCCATTCTTTGGCTCGCGCTCCAGTGGCTGGCGCTTTTTGTCGACTCCCCACTCTTCATCCTGTGAGTGAGTAAGTCGCAAGTGGCTGCAACTCGTCCTCTCAGCAGTAAATCCACTGCTGTGCAGAGAGTTAACATTTCTCTCTGAGCAGGACCTTGGAGGGGCTTTGCCAAATTTTGGCGGTAGCAAGCCACCGCTGCAGGACGGAGGCTGTGCTCTTGCGCCTCCACCCCCATTTCCTGGAAGATGGAGGCTCTCATCTGCGAAAGGGCCTGACAGGTCAGGGCCCCAGGGAAGTTCTCGGCCACGGCTTTCACTCTGGCGCTCTGCACGAACAGCGATTCCTCGAAGACCTGCGTCTCCTCCTTGGTGCTCGAGCTTGATGAATCGTCCTCCGAACTCTCCAACTCGGCCTTCTTGCGGAGGGCCTTCTTTGCTCGACGGATCACCCGAGACCGCGCTCTCTCGTTGCTGTCCAATCAGTGCCACGGAAGAGCTCCTGCGGGTCCTTCACTGCTGCGGCCTCTTGGAAGACCGCCCATCCATCATCGAATCCTCCGATGATTCTGATTTGCTTTGATCTTCCTTCTTTGACTCCTTGGCCTTCTCCTTCTCCTTCTCTTTTGTTTTCTTCTTCTTGGCCTTCTTGGATTTTTCTTTCTTGCCCTTTTTCTTTTTCTTCTTCTTTCGACTCTCTTTGCCTTCCTCTTCGCCCTTCGGCTTCTCTGACTTGCCAGCTCCCGGTCCTGCAGGAGCTTCTGGCACTTGCATGGCTCGCAAGTCCCTCAGCTCGTCCTCCTCTCCGACGGGCATCACCTTCTCGAGGTTGCGACACCAACCTTCCTCGGCCTCTGGGCCCTTCAGCTTTCTCACCTTCCTTCCATGGACTAGCTCCTCGCCCACGGCTTCCTGTCCACATCCGTCCTTGCATCGATGCATCTTCATCACCGTGCTTGGCTTCCCTGAATGAAGACAAAGAAGTCCTTCGTGGGTCGTCCCCATCAGCTTCAGGTGGACCCATGTCTCCCCTTCGGCAATCTCGACGGCGGCCACTTCTCCTGAGAACTTGCAAGGTGCGGTGTAGTAGCTTGCTTCCTCGGCTACCAGCTGGCATCCTCGACCTAACTCTTCCAAAGGCAAATGAAGTGCCACGAGCTCGCCATCCAACCATGACTGAAGTGGATCTTTTGGACCTGGTCTCCTCCTCCGCGACGGGCTGGTCGTCGAAGCCTTGCCATGGCAGGGGGTCTCACTCCTGCCTTTGCCTTTGCCTTTGCTACTGCCTTCGCTTTGGCCTTGGCCAGTGCTTTCGCTCGGGCAACAGCCTTGGCCTTTGCTTTTGCCTTTGGTGGCATTGCTACCTTCGAAGCCTATGTGTGGCTCCTTTGGTTCCTCTCGATCGTATCGGTGACCTTTCTCTTCGATCTGTTCTCCAGTACGAACTCCCCTGGTGAAATCTCCCAGGTGGTGGGCCTTCCGGCTCTGGAGGCTTTCTCGATCCTGAAGACCCGTCGTGGCTCCGACGGTATAGTGGGCACCCAAGCTCCCTCGAGGGATGGTGCGACGCTTGGAGTGGTTGTCTTCCTCGCTCTCTTCCTTGATCTCTTCCTCTTCTTCCTCCTTGGTTCCTCTGCTTGGTGACCGGGTCCTACGTGGACTGCGGCTACCACTCTCTTCCTCCGGCGTCTTCTTCCTCTTCTCCTTCTTTACCTTCTTTGGTGTGGGCTTCTCACCTTCCGTCGACTTCCTTTCTTTCCTCTTACTCTTCTTTTCCTCTTTGTTCTTCGATGGCTTGGCTTCTTTCTTTTCCTCCTCTACCTTAGTGCGCTCTGGCACCGCACCAGCTTCCTTAGTGCCTTCTTGCGCCGGATCCTCCTTCTTAGTGCTGGATAGCACCGGAGCAGCGCTACCCGATGGTCCACTGGGAAACCGTGATACCAACCTTTCAGTTTCCAGGAGGGGAGCTGCCTCTTCGGACAGATCACTCGAGGCCCCTCCTCAGCGCACCCAGCACGGCACCCTCCTGGCCGATCAAGAGGCGGCCGCCCTCAATCAAGCCCTTGAGGCGGTCAAGAGTGCGGCAGGGCCGGCAAGGGGATCCCAGGAAGATATGGCAGCGCCCGCAAATCATACACTGCTAAAAACCGAAACACTGAGGGAAAAACATGACATGTCATGCATCTTAATGCCCGGGGGCGTAGTTACATATATAAATAAATAAATATATACATATATATATAGATATATATATATATATATAGAGTCTGCTAGGTTCCGTGAGGGCCCGAGCTGCCCATTGGACTGGGAGGCGCTAGCAAGTCTATAGTCAGAATAGATGTCAAATAATATGCCAGAAGAATGCTGTGGAGTATAGGCCATACAGAATGTCAGAAAACATGTTAGGATGTATGCCAGTAAAATGCCGCAAGAAACAGAAAAAAACATGCCGCCGGAAAGGACGTCAGAATACGCCACAAGTAATGTCTGCGGCCAGAGAAGTTGTCAACATTTATACCAGATCAAATGACAGAAAATCATCAGAATAGATGCTGCATAAAATGCCATAACAAATTGTCCGCAAATATGATGCCAAAAAGAATGTCAGTATATGTTTCAGGTCAAAAGCCAGAAAAAAACATATATAGGCAAGAAAAATGGATTGGCCAGAAAATTGACAAAATATGCGCCAAGTTGAGTGTCAAGAACGAGGTTGATTTCATGGCAATACAAAACCGAAAGAACCACTCCCTGGTATTCAGCATTACGGCAATCAATCAAAATATCAGTTTCCAAAAACACAGCCAATTTCCAACACCCCATGACCAATCGCAAAACTTTTGAGAGATCGATTTAAAAAACACGTTTCTTTACCTGGCATTTGGTTCCTCTGGTTTTGGCTGACTTGGCACTTGCGTGTTGGGACAGTTCGCACGGTTGGTAACTGGTTTGTTTCTTGCCAGGTTTCCTTGACATGGGGCGAACCGAACTGCTGGTTCACAAATTTGTTCCGCAAACTTCTTGTGACAAGTGATCATCAATGTCTAGGCGGTCCTGGGCGATGTGCTTGGATCAGCTGCCTGGCTGGGAATTGTGAACACTGCGAAGAACAAGCAGGTTTTGACATGTGAGCAATGATTCACATCAAGATTCATTTCAAAAAATGATTTAACATGTGTTCTAACAAGATTCGCACGCGCAAAAGGCAAACAAACTACTTTCGCTTTTTCGCAGATTGGGCTCTCTCGCGATAGGCCTCGCAAATCTCTGTCTCCCTGCTTCCATTGAGCACTAGATGGGGCTATATTGAAACAAATAACCATACACACCCATGCGATGAAACTCGGTAGAGATCTTGTTAAAATTGTTTTACTACCGCATTTTCTTGCACAAAGACCTAGAACAGGATGGACGAAAAGCGGGTGTGACGAATTGACTGACAAGATCTGACACAAACACACACACACACACACACAAGCCACAAGTGATCCCTCAAGTGTGGTAGAAATTGATCGAATATCATCGAACCATGCTGAAGTGTCTAATTTCCAAAACAATAAAAGTACTCGACTCAAGTTTTTTGGAAACTTTGCTGCTGACGCTCGTCCCTGGTCCCTGCCGTGCCCCATCCGCCTCGTCCAGGAAAAGGTGCAGGTCGTTGCGGCGAAGTCTGCGGCGACCTCAGCGGTGGACTCTGCGCCTCCGAGAGCTCCGTCTCAGTCAGCCGCGCTGAGCTTCCAGCCATTGCCCAAGCCCCCAAAGAGGAGCATTCCGCCGGTCCCGGAGCGCCACACCGCGCTGTGGCGATTCCGCGGAGGCGGTGCGGCGCCGCTGGGCTGGAGCTGCTGCCAGCGCTTCTCCTCGCGCGGCGGGCGGTTTCCTTTCTCACCTCATTGACTCCTGCGGTATTTCGGGACTGTGCCCAACTATCTGAACAAGAAACCCCTTCTCCCTTCTTTTTCTGTTCTTGCATTATTTTGCAATTGCTTTTGGACTCCCTCTGAATTCCCGTGCTCATTTGCTTCTGGCAACGTCTATTCAAGAAACAGTGCAACTGAGAGCGCAGCTCAGAGAAAGAATAATAATAAAACATCAATCAGGAAGCAGCGCGCTGAATTTTCTTCAACAATGGAATATCCAATAAAATTAGTTTCAGGATGAAGATCCGGCAAATAATGCTTCCAAAGGAGGCATTCTTCAAGGTTTTTTGCGCAAACCCGCTGCTGATTTCAATTGGCACTGTCAACTTCCATTAAAATGTTACGTACGAAGGTATCGCTGGGATATGCTTGCTTGAAGGCCAGAAAACCCAACAACCTTTGAGAAAAAATCAATCTCCAAAAACTCTTCGAAATGGTTGGGTTAAGTCACTCATCCCTGCCCTCACTCCGTGATCTTAAGACACTCAGCCCAGGTCACGGCCCAATCGGCCTGGTCCAGGTACAGGTGGAGGTCGTTCAGGTAACCTCAGCTGTGGACTCGCCGCCGAGAGGTCCGTCTCAGTCAGCCACGCTGAGGTTCCAGCTCCAGCTCTCGTCCAAGCCCCCAAAGATGAGCATTCCGCCGGTCCCGGCGCGCCAGACCGCGGTGTGGGCGTACCGCGGTGTGGGTGCGGCGCCGCTGGGCTGGAGCTGCTGCCAGCGGCTTTCCTGCGATGCTCGCAGTTGTGCTGAAAACGCGTGGAATCCTTGGGAACGTGCTATGTATCATCTTTTCTATCGAAGACAATGTCGGTCTAAAGATCCGATGAGTGACTGATGTCAGGGCATGGAGATCGTTGAACTTTCCAACAGTCGGGTGTTCTCACAAAAGCATATTCAGGAAGAGTTGCGCGTTGCAAACGATGTTTGGGAAACGAAGCAGCTGTCATCGATACTTTAAATTGGTGCTACGTTGCAAAAATCTTTGAGAGAAAAACAACTATGAGGTATTGAATTAGTTTTGTTGGCTTCTTTGCACCAACATCCTTTCATTCTATAGTTTGTAGAGGTGAAGGGTCCCACGTGGACCTAAAACGGATAGCGGGGTCGAAAAAATGGTGAGTTGGGATGTGGGATGAGTGTCAGAATGGGATGGGTGGGGTGAAGTGGAGCTGAAAACGTTCTTGTCCACAGGCTAACATGACTTGCACGCAGGGCAGACAGGTGGGGTGGCACAACATAGCTCCAACATGGCCCCAAGATGGCTCAACATAGTCCCAAGAAGGCAAGAGACCACCGGTACAAACGACACAAACCACCACGGGCACAAACGAACTATGATCCCCTGGGGACACTGTCGCATGAGACTATTGGAGGATTCTCGTGTGAGGCGCCCTTTGAAAATTCAACGCGTGATATAACATTGCATTGTAAAAGTACCATGGACCATGCATTGCATTGCATTGCATTGCGTTGCGTTGCATTGCATTGCATTGCGTTGCATTGCATTGCGTTGCATTGCATTGCATTGCATCGCATTGCGTTGCATACAATACATACACGGCATACATTATGCAAGTCAAGTGCAACGAGGCAGCATCCCCCTCCAGTTCATCCTTGCCACCAACACAACACAACATCTTTAAGTTGCAGAAAGTATTCACCTCACAAAGAAATCATTTTTGATCACCATCACATGTTTTACACCTTTAATGGTCTCCAAACAGCAGCATGACGATAGCATCTTTCATAACCAGCCACAAATCTATCTATATAATCAGGTATAGTCTTTGTCACTCCCTCCCTTCCGCAGGCAATGCACATACTCTCTTTTCAGGGATGCGCAAAGGTCTTTGCTCCTGCCTTTCCCCTGCAAGATGTTCAGCATCTCACAGCTCACTGCCAGTTCCTTTTGAACCAGCAGTACTTCAGGTATGGTTTTACCATCGCCTTTTCCCCACGGGCACTCGACCGCAGGGTATCCCCAAACACAGGTGGTGCAAGGGGTTGGTGGAAGGAAGACTTGAACCACAGTGGCTGCTCCAGACGGTCATGACATTCCGAGGAACAAGTTCCACTACCAGTCACTCCCTCCCTTCCGCAGGCAATGCACATATTCTCTTTTCAGGGATGCGCAAAGGTCTTTGCTCTTGCCTTTCCCCTGCAAGATGTTCAGCATCTCACAGCTCACTGCCAGTTCCTTTTGAACCAGCAGTACTTCAGGTATTGTTTTACCATCACCTTTTCCCCACTTTAGATGATGGTCTATCCATACCTGATCTTACCAACGGTCCTTCCACTTGGTCTCACCTCTCTTCCTTTTTGGCAAGTCCTTTAGGGGCTTGTCACCCTTCGCCTCTTTGGATGACTTAGCCAACTTCATCTCTTCATCCAAAATCCCCGCCTTCTCCATCAGCTTGTTGAGGATCAGGAACTCGACCTTCTCCAGATCCACATGAATACGAAGGCGATTGTCGAAGCCTCCGAACTCCTGATTGGTGAGTGCGTCAGCCTCAGTATTTTGCCCCCTGGGCAACCACCTCAAATCCAATTCCACACCCTTCTCCTTTAACTGCAAGGCCAACTCCATGACCGCAATCGAGAGGGGGTACTTACAGGACATGAAGCGTCGGAGAACGTGTGTGTTCCCCAGATTATCGGTGGAGGCCGTCAAGAGGATCTCGCCTTTCTGAACCAGGCCTTCCCATCGCTTCCCAAACACAATGACTGCCATCAAGACAGCCATCAGCTCAAGAGAAGCAATGTTGCGAAATGGTTCTCCCTTCGCAAAAACCCAAGGCGCGTTCTTCCTGGTGAACCTAATTGAAAACCATCTAGCCTTCATAGTACCAGCCTCATCAATGGTTTCCCAGCCTCCGATCACCACACATTCACCCTCTGCCTTCGCATCAATGCGGAAAAGTTCCCTGACGCCTTCCTGTATCCTACGAGGTTTTCTCATAGGATTGTTACGAACCTCCATCATAATGTATTCCAAAAGGATGGCCACCGCGTCTGGAATGGCGGCGAAGACTCCTGGCGACAAGCGCGCTGACCAAGCAAAGATGGGCCCCAGGAAAGGCCGAACGTGTGGAAGAGCCCCTGCAACGAAACTGAACCGGCCAAGGGCCGACTTAAGGTCCCGACCAGTTATGCCCCCGGACGAGCTATGCTTTTCCAGCCACTCCAGCATCCACGCCACCTTTCTTTCAGATATACCAATCCGAAAGCCAACCACATCAATAGTGTAACCGATCCATTGTACTTCCGTTCCTCCCCTCACCTTCTTCCAACTCAACGGGACCTCCAATAGGTCCAAACAGAACAACCAGAAGAGTAATTTCCTCCAGAAGAAGCCACCTGTAGCCGTCAGCCAGCCATCGTCCGCGAACAACAGGCGCTAATCGCTGCCACCAGTATGCTGCTGACGATATACCGAAGGTGCCTCGCGTGTGGAGAAAGACCTGCCCTTCTTGTCTTCCTCCCGGAAGTCTGAACGCCTGGTAGCCCCAATCGCTACGACGCACCGGCAAGAGCTTATGCGCGTGCGAAACGCCATAAAGCAGGGACATCCTCACCAGTCCACCTGCTTCTTCCACCTCCCTCTCCAATTCCATGATGGCTCCCGAGGCGTCGTCCACTATCGGGAATCTCATCCTATCCAGTACCTTTATCCTGTGGTTAGCATCCACAGAATATGATCCATCGTGAACAATCCTTACTACCGAGGATCCCAACTCCTTCGGTACCGCAACTAACGCCGCGATAGCCAGCCTACCGTGGTATACCCTCTTAGCCTCCTCCAAACTCATCCTCACGATCATCCTCTCAATATCCTCAGCATTCTCTTCCGCTGACTTGTAATTGTCAGCAGACACATCCTGAAATTCGCCTTCAGCGAACTCCAGGTTCCACTTCTCCTTCTTTTCGAAAACCCTCTTCACTCTTGGCATGGTCTCATCCACGCCAAGCATCACCCCTTCCTTTGCTACCTCATCCAACCATGCTGAGCCCTCATCTCCCAGCATCTCCAACACGCTCCGAAGCCTCCTGAAATTTACCTCGGAGCACCTATCGTCACTCCTCCTCTTACACTCCTCTTTCCATCAGGAAAGTGTCCACCGCTTCCCTGCACTTCCCCATCGCTTCCTCAAACGGAGAAGACCTACACTTACCTCCAGCCAGCGACCAAAACACATCAACGGCTCTTTTCTCTTCCCTGTCCTGCTTGAGCAACCAAGCCAGGAACAATTCCTTCACCTTAGCAGCCATCGCCACTGCTCCCTCTTCTGTCAGTGGTTTCCTCTGAGCCAATGGCCACCTACCCGGTGAGCACAAACCTCCACCATCATGAACCTTCCTGCGCACACCCTGATAATAACACTTTATCGCCGGGCCAAAACCCTGACGATCATCTCTACTTTTTTCTTCTTCCTCGTCCTCACTCCCCGGAGCCTCCAACGGAGATTCGCAACTTCCTATCTTATCTTCATTTCCTTGGGCCCTCCCTGGCCCAGTGGAAAACCTCTCTTCCCCGGCCAACTTCTTTTGCCGAGGATTCTCCTTACCTTCTTCAGCCCCCTCACTGGGCTGAAGAACTTTCTTCTCTTTCTCTGTCGATTCCTTCACCCCCACCGCAGGAGGGATCGAGAGAGAACAGTGCTGCCAAATTGCTGCAGCAATGGCCTGGTCCAAAGCAGGCGGGTAAACATCAGTCCCCGTGGTACGGAAACTCTCGTCATTGGATTTGCGGGCCAACGACATAGTAACTTGACAATTGCAATTGGGTTGCAAAGGTCCTAGATAAAATCCTTCTTCATCGAACTGTGGCAATGTAATGGGCCCCCAGGCCTCAACGAACGGGGAAGAACAAAGAAGGCGAGCGGGCTTACGCCATGGTGCGCCATAGCAGCATTGGTGAATTGCCACCATCTTAAGTGGAAAGGTGGGGCGCTCCAACAAGGCCAGCAAAGCTGGTAAACGCCAGATGCTAGCTGGTGTCATGATCAATGAATTTTCTTCTCGTACCACGGTTCCCAAATCCTCAGGGTGTTCACCAAAGATGAAGATGACCCTTGCTTGTGCTGAAACATGCCGAGCTTGAGCAGTAGCCCAAACTTTCAAAGTAAATCGAACCAAGATGTTACCTAGTTCAACCTCGTGGCGAAACTTCTTCTTTAACCAGGGAAAACCCCATACATGAACAGAGCTACGTAGCGGCGGCGGTCCACGCATATTTGCATGACGTACACGGCTCCAAGTGCTGCAAGGAGGCCTTGCAAATGACTACGTCAAACACACCCTTACTTACATCCCTGATTATTTCATCTTGTAAACGATCCTGGGTCAGATCAAATTCTGACCCACGTTTCAAGTCAACCTCCCGAGCTTGCAGCTCCCGGCTATTTTCCGCGAGCAACTGTCGCAGAAACTCGATCACTGAGGTCTTGCGTTCGGCCCCAGCAAACAGGTACAGCATGTAAATGCACCTGCTTTGAACTTCCTTGGGTGAAACTATCCTCGGTTCGTCAACCGGGGATTTAGCCAACCTCTTAGCGGCACTGTCGTTGCTGCCGACTCCCCCCAGTTTGGGCACTGGAGGGCTCCTCGGTTCTTGCCTGCTCTGATGGATTACCCCACCGGAGCTTGCTCCCAACTTCTTTGGCGCCACCTGCGATGAATTGCTTGGTGGCCACTTCACTTGGCAGCTGATCCCTCCGCCCCGCCCCCGGTATCCTTTGGGGCTGCGCCTTTTGAGCCAGAAGCTCCGGTACAGGCGTGGGCAGGATGTGGACCGAAACAATATTGGCAGACATGTAGCCTGCCGCAATTGTAACGGCACCTTTGATCCTTGTTGTTCCAGGCATAGCAAATGGCCCTTCCATCCGGTGTCTTGGATGCCAACTTGCCTTTGCCCTTACCTTTCTGTCCTCCCCGCTTCCGTTTGGTTCGAGGAAGAGTGTCTGGGGACCGTGGCCTGTCACGACCCCTTGATCGCCTAGGCGACCTTGACCCTTGGCGGGCTTACTGCACGAGAGGCGGCTGCATTCAGTGCAGCTGGCGTGAAGAAGAACCTCTCCTTGACCGTCGGATCCTCCATTGCTTCGTCCAAAGCCGTTACCAGGTCCTTCCCTTCATTCATGTGCTTCACCATCTTCTTTCTGACCTGGTAATCGTAGCTAAGGACCAGTTCCAACGAGGGCGAGGACACTGGTTCGTCCTTCTCATTCTTGGCCTTCAGGCCATAGCAGTGCTCCCCCAGCAGGTAGTCGATGTACTTGCTGAAGATCTGAGGTGATATGGTCTTCAGCTGGCTCTTGTTGGGGAACTTCATGCTTGTCATGATGTAGGAGTGCGCCACCAGCTTCATCTTTTGTCGGAACTCTTGCGGAGTCCTTGGTGGCTTGGACTCTCCATACTCTCTTTATCTTCAGTGCCCCTGAGCGATCTATCGTCGCGCCCAGGGGTTCCGCATCTTGGTCATCCCTTGACATGAAGTGCACTAAACCCATGTTTTTCCATTCCCCGGAGTCCACCTGCTCGAAGAGCTGCTCCAGGGTACCTCCCGACGGCGTCACTTTGTCCTCCAGCTTGTAGTGGATGACCTCGAAGCGCGCTTTCAATTCCTGCAACTCTCCTCGTTGAACAGGAGCCGGAAGCCTTTGCACCCCAGCCTCTGCTTCGGCCTGGTGCCTCGTAGTCATGCGGGTCTTGCAAGCCTGCCACACGTCGACCAGCCCCGCAATGGCCACGATGTCTCTGGCTCTATCTTGCCCCGCATGATCCACAGCAAAAATCCTGATGCCATTGGCAGCTTCTCCAATGACACTGAACCGACTAGTGCTTTTCACCCCCAAGTTGCTGAGCTGCCCTTGCAGCTTGGCGGGTATTTCCTTCCTCTCCATCAACCCCTGGAAATCTGCATCCAATTTTCCCAGGGCTTCTTTCAAACCTTCATCCGTATTCAGATCGGGAACCGCCATTGCTCCCGACCCACGCTGCGCACCGCCGCGTAGCTTGCGCCCCGACTAGGTTGCCTGAAGCCAGAGCTGAATACCTGAGAGTGACATCCCAAGGAGTGAAATGAGTTTGCAACTCATGACCGGTCAACCGCACTCAAATTAAAATACCCAAAACAACACAGCATGCTCAACCCGGAGCAAGCATCCAGCCCTTAGTGGTAGTGTGTCCTTAGTACCCCCTCTTATTCCTTGTCCGTTAAGACCCACCCTCAAGCTCACTTCCACTTGCGGTTTACTTAACTGCCTGCTGACTGCTTACTCCGTCCTGCTATCAGCGAGCCTCCTTTTGCATCGGAGCATTCCGCTCTATGGTACCTCCCTTAGCCGCCTTTTGCAGCTGGACTCTACTCATCTTCCTCAACCGATGTGCTACTATCGGATGAACTCACCTCCTCGTCATCAGTGCTGCCGCTCGATGACTCCCCCGAAGCAAGCATGCCCCGGGGAAAGCAAGGCTTACATGCCTGATGATACTTAGACGTCTTTGGCACTTCACTGCCAAGGACATGAAACTTATGATAGTGGACTCCTGGCACCCTGTGGCACTCTCCGGTGCGATGCAGGGTCTTGCGCTCTCCTCTGCCCACCACAGAAACCACATAGGTGCCATGAGCCACTGCGCTGTGGGCCTTCACTCCTCCAGCGCATTCCTCCTCAACCTCGCTCTCGCTGTCCAGAACCTTCTGTTCCGGCAGCACCACTTCCGCCTCTTCATCCTCCTTCTTATCCATTTCACCTTCACTGCTGAAGGTGAACTCCGTGCCCTTCACCTTAATCTTCTTTGGCGGATCCAACCCACCAAAGACTGCCAGCCTGTTGATCTGGCCCTGGGCTGCGCCTTCCGGGCAAAGACCAGGGCCTCATCCATGATGTCCCGGCCTCCCAGGTGCTCCTTCACCGTGTTGGCGATCAGAGCCTGCGCTTCCAGGACCTTCACCCTGTCATTCCTTTCATAGGCCTGGTCAGTGGTGGTTGTCCACCTTCCCATTATCCTTTTGCGCGTGGTTTCGGGAACCTGCGCAGCTTCAGCCCATGTCCTGATCGTGGCCCTCTCCGAGTGCTCGGACCAGATTGGACCAATGGGCTGGTGGAGCAACCTTTCCTCCACTCCATCTTTGTCGAGATATTTCATCTCGGCAAACAGTGCCTGAGAGCACTGGCTTGCAATGGCGTAACTCGCCATCCTCTTTGCGAAGCCACTCAGCTGCCGATTGGGACATGGGAGCATGAAGTCCCTGTCTTCCAGCTGAGCTTCCTCCGACAATCTCTTCCACAGCTCATACCCTGTGGAGAGCCATGTTGGATCATGTATCCAACACTCCTTGCTGACCCACACCCTCAGCAAGCTGATCTTCTTCCCCGGCCCTGACGTCTTCGTCTTTGTCAGGACCGCTGTCAGACCAAAGTCCTCCCACACTAAGGTGTTGTTCGCCAGACCTTTCGTGTCTGAGAACCTCATCCCCGTCCAAACCTTCACCAGCCTATACCAGGCATAAGCCCTGATATAGTCCTTGGTTATGCTCTCCAGCACAATCTTCTCCATCTCGATCACCAGCTTGACCGGGAGATGCCATGCCTTCTTAGTGAAGCCCGGAGCGTTCTCCGCCAACTGCATGTTGACCTCCTCCAAAGCGTTCTTCACCCCGGGCTTTCTGTTCAACTGCTCCTCCCAGGGAATCTCGCCAGAGTGCTCCATGAACATCAGCGTCTTAAAGATGCTCGTGGGAACTGTCCTCCCACAAGGTTCAGCCGCCCTTGACTCCAGATAGAGTGCAAACTCCATCGAGTGGTCTGGCCATGGCTTCTCGAAGGTCGCCATGAACCAGTCCCTTGCAGCTGACCACGTTTTCACGAGTTTCCTCAACGTGGCCACTCTTCTTCCTTTCCCAAACCTCTTAGACAGGTTCAGGTTCTGGGCCACCGGCCCCATCATCATTGCCGGCATCCCGGCCTCCGTCATCAGCTCCTTCAGAGCGTTTATCCACTGAGTCCTCTCTATCTTCTCGGCGGATTCTCGGAGCCCTTGGTCTTGTCCGGCCGCCTCCAGCCTCCTTTGCAACTTGGTAGGCCACCGCGTTACCTTAGCCTCACCTTTCCTCGGGACCTGCTCCCTCAGCTTCACAGCAGCAAAGTCCCTGGCTTCATTGATCTTCCTCTCCAGAGCACTCACTAAGTGAGCCTCCATGAGAGATGCTTCGGAGCCTCCTCCTTCGACCCTCCACTGCACCTCTGCAGCAGACTTCGCAATGTCCACCAAAATCCTCAAGTCGACCAAGGTGACCTTTCCATCTGGGCCATCGCCCAATCCATCAACCACTCGTTGAAGGATCTCCTCCTCCTCATCCTCAAGAGTAGCCAGACGCGTTACCGTCCAGCCCTTCCTCTCCAAGGTTTCCCCCAACCATGGAGTCAGACCTGCCAGCCCCGAGAGGACAGACAGGCTACTCATACAAGGGGTTGGTGGAGGGAAGACTTGAACCACAGTGGCTGCTCCAGACGGTCATGACATTCCGAGGAACAAGTTCCACTACCAATTGGGTTTATGGGGTAAAGTCAACTTCAAAAACTTCCACTGCAGGAAGTGCCCTTGGGAGTGGGCGAGGCATTTCAGGGTTTAGTCAGAGCCCTTCTCGAAGTTTGACATTCGTTTGAACCCCCTTTCAACTGGATTTTCTTTTTGGTCAAAACACGCAGTTTACATGTAATCATGACTTGCCAGGTCATCTGTGGAATTGCGTGACCAAAATGTGGAATCTTGTGCACCTAAATGTGTATAACAAAACAATAGTTAATCATAGACATATGGTATGTTTGACAATGTTTGACAAATAAATCGGTGTGAAGAAGAACGAAGGTTGGAATGTCCTGCGGGTATAGCACCTGCAACGACTTCCTTCTGAGCCTCGTCCCTGGTGCCCCAGCCGCCTCGTCCACGTACAGGTGGAGGTCGTTGTAGTAGCGCTTACCTCAGCTGTGGACTTTGCGCGCCGAGGGCTCCGCCTCCGGGAGCCGCGCTGAGCTTCCAGCCACTGCCCAATTCCTCCGGTCCCGGAGCGCCACACTGCGGTGTGGAGACGCCGCGGAGGCGGTGCGGTGCCAGTGGGCTGGAGCAGCTGCCACCGATTCTCCTGCAACGCGGCTATCAGGACGCCCATTTAGACATGAACAGTGCTGGAAGACGTGAATACAAATCGCTGCTTCAAAGGGGTTGAATTGAAATCACCAAAGGCTGCATTCTCAAAAACACATCGACCCGACAAGGGGTTCCGGACTCAAAAGCCCAACGGCTTGTGACTGTAGTTGTGTTAAAGCAAAGCAACTGGATTGAGATCTTCCGGTAAAACTAACTTCAAGCTGAGATTCTGGCCAAACTGGCCAAACAGCTTACACTTTTGTTCTCGTCTTTTGATCTTTCCTGATCTTCTCTGTCCGTCTCGTCTCTGTCGGCTGTCGTCTTTTCTCTTATGTTGGCGCTGTCTCTGGATACATGATGCCTCTTGGCCTCCCTGCCAAAAACAAAAATCAGTATTTGTTCGTCGGTTTGTCTTAAAACTGGAATGTGGTATCACCCACCGATCATGTCAAAGTGAGAGTCCCCTCTGGACCCTTTTGCGGGCTTTAGACCCCGTGCGGATTTATTCAACAGGGCTGCCTTCGGTGCATGGCACAAAGGATTGAAAGGACCCACGTGGAAAAAAGAAATGGCAAAAAACACATCAAAAACCAGTCTCTTCGTGAAGAGTTCCTGCTATAACTTCGGACACTCATCCCAGGTCACGGCCCCAGCCGCCTCGTCCACGTACAGGTGGAGGTCGTTCAGGTCACCTCAGCTGTGGACTCTGCGCCTCGAGGGCTCCGCCTCCGGGAGCCGCGCTGAGCTTCCAGCTAAAGCCACTGCCCACGCCCCCGAAGAGGAGCATTCCTCCGGTCCCGGCGCGCCACACCGCGGTGTGGTAGTACCGCGGTGTGGGTGCGGTGCCGCTGGGCTGGAGCTGCTGCCATCGGCTCTCCTGCGGGTGCAGCGCGGTCTTCAAGGCCCCAAAAACTCCAGGATCGCCATGATCTTGAAAGAGAATGGCCCGGAGACATCGGGGCATCACACAACATGTGTAGCATTGAAATTTGACGATGTTGCAGCTGAAGCACAGAAGCCAACAAGCTCCAAAGCAAGCAATCAAACGGGCAAGTCAACAAACAAAAAGATACAAAAACATGCAAACCAATCGACAAACAAGCAAACAGGCAAGCGAACGGACAAACAAACCCATGCAAACCTACCTCGAAAGACAGAACCCAACTTGGAGACAAGAAAACTATAAAACCTTTCGTGTTTGAACTCTGAATGGATGTGATCTGTTGCAACCACAGTGTGCCGTGAAGAGGACTGAGCCAAGAGATTTCAAATTCCCACAGCTACTGATCCCAAGAAGCGCTGGAACTGCTTTGAATCAACTCAAAAACCCAAGGACTTGCAAGAAAACCTGGGAAACTGTGCTGCGTTTGCAAGAAAACCTCAACCAACTCCAAACCTTGTCCCTGCCCTGCCCGGCTCCATCCGCCTCGTCCACGTACAGGTGGAGGTCGTTCAGCTCACCTCAGCTGTGGACTCTGCGCCTCGAGGGCTCCGCCTCCGGGAGCCGCGCTGAGCTTCCAGCTACCCCAGTCCTCGTAGCCCCCGAAGACCAGCATTCCGCCGGTCCCCGTGCGCCACACCGCGGTGTGGTCGTCCCGCGGAGTGGGTGGGGTGCCGCTGGGCTGGAGCTGCTCCCACTGCTTTTCCTGCAATGCAGCTCTTGCAAAACATGAAATCCCAAAGTTGGCAGGAAAGAAACCAGGATCACCATGTTGCAAGATAGATGAAGCTCGGTAGAGATCTTGTTAAAATTGTTTTGGTACCGCATTTTCTTCCACAAAGACCTAGAACAGGATGGACGAAAGGCAGGTGTGATTGAGAAGGAAATGGTTCGAGCTGATCATGTGACACACGAGTTATCAGTCTGGTGAATATTGATTGACACTCTTACCTTTCGGAGCCGGTTGAGTAATAGTGCAATGAATGAGCAAACGCCAGCTTAAAAGAAAACATTACTCGTTTAGCGCTAGCTCCACTTTTGCTTGATGTCATCAATCATTGTGAAATCATGAACTCCAGAACTTACTTCGAAAACCATTTATTGAAGCCGCCTAGATTGTTTGCTGTTGTGAAGCTTCAATTGCAATTGCTTTATGGATTTATAGCAAACGATGCAAGCACACCTTTCTGGCAGCAACATGCTCCCCACTAGTACTCTGCAAGGTACTTTCTTCAGGTTCCCGTTGTTTTTTGAGATTCCGCGTCGAGGTATCTGCAGCGGTCTGTCTACAAAATCTGTCTATCTGTCTGGCTTTCTCTCTACATGTCTATGTGTCTTTGTGCTTTGCCTCGCGCCTATCCATGGTTGATCTGTCTGTCAAGTCTTTCCACGGAATCAGCAGAGTTGGATGGACTGTCACACCAAAACTGCCTGGTCCGACTACATGTAGTACTGCCATGCACTGCCAACCAAGCAGCTTTGAAAAACTAGACTAATTGACTGACAAGATCTGACACACACAAGCCACAAGTAATCCCTCAGGTGTGGTAGAAATCGATCAAATATCATCCAACCATGCTGAAGCGTCCAATTTCCAAAAAAATAAAAGTACCCGACTCAAGTTTTTTTGGAAACTTTGCTGCTGACGCTCGTCCCTCCCTGGTCCCTGCCCTGCCCCATCCGCCTCGTCCAGGAAAAGATGCAGGTCGTTGCTGCGACCTCTGCGGCGACCTCAGCTGTGGACTCTGCGCCTCCGAGAGCTCCGTCTCAGTCAGCCGCGCTGAGCTTGCCACTGCTCCCGTCATAGCCCCCGAAGACCAGCATTCCTCCGGTCCCGGCGCGCCACACCGCGCTGTGGCTCTCCCGCGGAGTGGGTGCGGTGCCGCTGGGCTGGAGCTGCTGCCACTGCTTTTCCTGCACAGCGGCTCTTGAAGAAAGGAAATGTAAAAGTTGTCAGGACACGAAACTGGGTCAATGAAACTTGGTGCAGAAATCATCATAGTACCATCTTTCAGTACTGCGATATCTTGCCCTGAAGTACACATATGGAAGCTGTTGACTTTTAGCACGCTAAGTGTTGCTTTGTTGATTTCTAGAAGAACCTCTGCTTTGACGTTCCATTGGGGCAACTTGGCAAACATGGTTGGCTTCAGGTTCCCAGTTCGCGGTGTAGACGAGGGACTGAGGCACCGTGGATTGCCAGCAGAACCACCGTCCAAAGGCAGTACCATGGTGTCATGCATCGCGGTCGCAGTGACATGGTGGCTGATCCGTTCTCTGTGCGCCGTGGGGTGTGCAAGCGCCTGGTGTGTCTGAGCCAAAACTTGAAGGGAACTCTGTCGGGCATCAAAGTGGATCAAAAATGGCGTGCCAACAGAGCCCATGCCGCTCTTCTTTGATCCTAATGTCTGCGCGATTTCTCAGGTTACTGTATGTTGCTTTGATTTGATTTGCTCATCCGCGATGCACTGTCTGCCAAACTAGTCTGTAGCTAGTCATTCACCGGTGGATGACTTCTGGCATCACGTTGCCGCCGTTGTTTGACAAATATCCAGAAACCAGCGTCCAATCCTCCATTAACAATAACCTATTCACCATCATGATCAGTAATAACCTACTAACACTATGATCACCTGCTCATAATCAGTGTCATAGTCAATCTCATGATCATCCATGGCCACTGCAGTTCCACCATGATTGTCACAGCTCCGACACCTTTGCCTTGAGCAGGTGCGCTGGTTCGTAACGCGCGAAAGTGCCCTGGAAACGACCGCAGCCGTGGAAAGAACCGGGGGGTTGGCAATTGTTCATAGCCATGGGTAGCGATAGGAAATGGTGATTTGTGGTGGTGATTTGTGGTGGTTAATCGTGGTTAATGGTGATTAATGATAATAACTGGTAATCTTATAACCCCTTAGAACCAATGGTCCTGGTTAATAGTGGTGATTAAATGGTGGTAAGCAATGGCGGGTGCTTGATAGTAATGGTTCGAAATGGCTACACATCCACAATCAACCATGAGTTTGGATGAACAACCACCATCCACCATGATTATTGCTGGGTTTATCAAACGGCGATCATTGAGGGTATGCATCTATTGGTTGGGCGTCTCAAAAATCAAGATTGATTGTCAAAAATAAATCATGGCTTATGAGCCGCCAAGGGTGACCCCCAGGTGGGATATTTGGCCTACTATTTGGCTATTGGTAGCTGATCCTTCCCCATCAAATAACTGCTGAGTAGTATGGATTTCTACTTTGCCACATTTTTTCTGCTTGTTTGGGCCCTGCCTAAACATGAAAGACATCACATATAAAAATGACATGGTAGCACCAGTGGTTATTGGTTAATACCCACAAGGTAAGCAGAATGATAGCAATTTCCATCTTGGAAATACATCAACTGTGCCAAACCCAAATGCAGCTGTGCTTGACAAAGTGCTGAAACAATCACACTTTCAGAAAAAAGAATCGATCGATCCCAAGCACAGTAATCAGCTCTCTCCAAAACCCTTCGTTCCCATGTTGCTACCTGGTGCGACTCATAATCAGCAGCGGCCAGTCATCATCTCACGACTAGCGTGTGAGTTCACATATGGCTCTAAAAACAGAAACTAATTATGATAATAATGATGATAATAATGGTGATGATGATGGTGATGATGATGGTGATGATGATGGTGATGATGATGGTGATGATGATGGTGATGATGGTGATGATGATGGTGATGGTGGTGATGATGATGGTAGTGATGGTGCTGATCGTGATGATGATGATGATGATGATGATGATGATGATGATGATGATGATGCTGATGGTGATGATGATGATGATGATGATGATGATGATGATGATGGTGATCACAATGATGACAATGATGATGGTGATGATGGTGATGATGGTGATGATGGTGATGATGATGATGATGATCATATTCAGTTTGTACTTAATTGATGGTTAACTATAGGGGATATCTACTTACAATGGGGTATGTAATGGTTGATGATGAAGATGATGTGATATACGGGCACCGTTGGAACACTTGGATTGCCGGCAGACTCCCACGGAGAAGGGATAGAAATGAGGCTGCTTCCGGGGCAAAAAGCGAGATGCAACTCACCGAGCATGGAAGGTTCTTCCGAAGTTACTCCAGTGATTTGGACAAGTCCCTCGTATCACCACTTGAAATACTCACCTGACATCCAGTGATTTGCCAATACTCCAGTGTTTCAGGCGAGTGAAATGACCATTTTTGACCTAGCTCTCGCGGACCAAGCGCTGCGAATCGTCTGGCAGGCTGACGGCTGGTTGCCACCACAGTCCCGCCTGTTCCGCATTGGAGTGAATGGATTGCGCTGACTTGAAGCCGCGCCGACTTGACTGGAGAAAAGGCTTCAAGTCAACACACAAATGTTTGATGATCACCGTGGTAGCTGGTTTCAGAACACTAAACTGTTTGGTGATGGTTCATGGTGAATTCTTATGGCTGATTGCGCGAGGTGAAATTTCTGCGGTTGAAATGCTTTCAGGACAAAATCATAGCAGTATCGTAGCATCATCAATCAGTATCAACCATGATTAAACCACATGTTTAACATTGTTTAACCGTTGTCAAACCACCATTATCAACCATTATAAAATCGTACCTTTAACCATACGTCAACCCATCAAAACAGAAATTCCAAGCACTCCGATGCAGAGCAGCTGCCCCGCAGGTCTTTTGCTGCACCGCGGCGGTCGTCACGTCACTAGCACTTGGGGCCCGTCCACATTCCAACGCCCACGTTGCCGTGCATGCCCAGGTGGTCCTGTGCGCGGTGCCACAAGATGAAGACATGTATCTCTATATCATCTCTACGCATGTATGTGGTCATAGCGTCTTCTCTTATGTCATACTCTGAATCTATGGCGTGTTTGGTTACGCACTAATTGTGGTCGAATTGCACGCGCTTAACCAGCGAAACTCCTAGATATAGGCATCAATATAGGTCAATTAGGGTACCCCATTGACTCACCCAATATCATCGTTTACCAGATATGGATGGTTATTGATCTACCCACTTCTTAAGCATCATTGACCAGCGTGAGCTACCAGTGGTCGCATCGCCATCACTACTTCGTTGGTGGTCTCCGGTCACCCCGTTTCGAACGGCCTTACTGGGCTCTCGGGGAGCAGGTCCTTCAAGCGGTGCTTGTTGAATTTGCGCATGATGAAGTCCTTGGGGCGGCCACACTGCCACATGATGGTTCGAATTATGGCTGAACATATGGTTCAACTGTTCAGCATATAGGTTGACTCATGGTTAGATATGTGGTGCAACAAAAATGATTGATCATTGTTGATGATGGTGAGGTGATGGTTGACCATTGTTAATCACAGTGAAGTGCTGATACGTGTTGATGCTGGCCACAGACGGTTGAAAACTGATCGATCAATAATCATGATGAGATAGATAGATAGATAGATAAATAGAAAACACATAGATAGATAGATAGATGGATAGATGGATAGATGGATAGATGGATAGATGGATAGATGGATAGATGGATAGATAGATGGATGGATAGATTGATAGATAGATAGATTGATTGATTGATAGATTGATAGATGGATAGATAGATAGATGGATGGATGGATGGATGGATGGATAGATGGATGGATAGATAGATAGATCCATAAGATTAGATACGATAAAACAAGATCAGATAAGATAAGATATGATATGATATGATATGATAAGACATGATATACAATATGATATGATATGACTGATATGACCATCATCAACCAAGTTGCTTACCCCCTGGGAGACAAACCTGACAATGGAAAGTCCATCATTTATAGCTGAGTCCCCCGAATCTTCTCAAAAACTCGTGATTTCCCCTTGCCAGCTAAGCTTCCCATCATCAACCATTCACCAACCATTCACCATTAACATCCATCAACCAACCCACAAGCACTAACCAAACACTATCATCTCACCATGATCAACCCATGCTTTCTGAGCTCCCAGGCGCATGCACTTGGAGGCTTGATGTGAATGTGCAGCAACGTCTGGAGTATCGTCGGCGCTGAAGATCAATGGTGATTTTCGTGCTGGGTAATTGATGGTTCAGTGCAGTGATGCTGAAGGGTTAAGTGATGGTCAAGGGATGGTTAAGTGATAATTCAGTATGGTTAATGATGATGGTTAATCAATGATGTTTCACTAATTGGTACTCATTTGTCAAGACACTAATCTAATGCTTGTCTTTCAAGCGGCTGGTAATCAACTGGTATGCCTGCGAAATGGTAACCTGGCGAGATTTCTGGCACAACAGGAAATGGTAACCTGGTGAGATTTCTGGCACAACGGGAATTCTAAGCGGTGATTCTTGACCAACTTTCGTATCAGTGACAGCATAAAGAACCAAAAATACCATTGGTCAATGGTGACTATCAAGCAACAAAAATCCACTATCAAGATTGATCCATTGCAATTGTATTGACATAACCGTTGAAAGAAAGAACATTAGTTAACCAACAGTATAGGTACTACTACCACCTATATACCAACTAGAATCAACCATCAACACTATCAACCGTCAGTGGTGATCAATCGAAACAACGGTACTCGGAGATCCGCAAGACCAATTCATAAGCATCCAGACTTAACGTCCCCAGTTCTTAATCAAATCCCCGTGTTGTTGTTGTTCTTGTTGTTGTTGTTGTTGTTGTTGTTGTTGCCGTTGTGGTTGTTGACATTATCCCTCTTGTCCCGGCCGTTCATGTTGTCATTGTGTCGTTGCCTTAGTCATCCCTGGTCGCCAAGTCACCATGACCCGCTTGTATTGCGCGCGATGGATACGCACCATGTCTTTCAGGCGACGCAAGTGTGCCTGGCGCGGCAGCGGGTGTGGCTGAGAAGTAGCGGCTGACGTTGGTTCATGGTTGGGTACTAAGGTTGGTACGTGGATTGGTTAATGGTTGGTACATGGATTGGTTAATGGTTGGCTAATGATTGGTTAATGGTTGGATATGGTTGGTACAATGGTTGGTAATCTGTTAGTACAGAGTTTGTGAAGCCCTAAAAATTGCCAATTGATGATTAAAAATGGTTGATCCGATTGGCTAAGAATGGTTGATGAGATGTTTTGCTGAAAGGTGAACTTCTGGCTGATAATTCAACCTAATGAACTGGTTGAATAGTAAAGCATTGGTGTTTCGTGCAGGTTGACAGGTTCATGAAAATCTCCTGGTGCACCGTCACCACGCATCCCTATCCCAACAGCGCAGCTCGCGACCGGAGACTTCTTGGACTTCGAGTTGCGCTGACCCCATTGACCTGTGAGATCGGTCACCCTGCCACGGCTAAGCCATCAGAAAGTGCTGACCGTTGGTGGATCATCATGGTGGTTAATGCTGGTTAAATGGTGATTAATGGTAATTCAATCATGTTGCTTGATGCTGGTTACTTGATGGCAAATTCAATGTTCAATGATGGCCCGATACTGGCGAACCATGCACGATTGCTGGTTGATCGCTTGGTTAACTGCTTTGGCTTCACTGCTGGTGATTGTCATTTGCTGGGTTCATTACTGGTTATTTGTTGCTTAACTGCTCAGGCTTAACTGCTTACTCAATTGCTTAACTGCTTGACTGCTGGTTGTTTTGTCCTTTAACTGCTTGCTTCACTGCTTGCTCAACTGCTGGCTTCACTATAGCATCGCCTGCTCAACTGCTGTTCAACTGTTCAGTCCATGCTTCAGCATGGCCCAGCCACAGCTTCAGAGCTTCCGCTGAGTTTCCACACGTCGCCACACGGTGAGACGCCCTGAAGGCTCGTGGCGAATCAAGTAGCGCTGCTTGGCGGCGCTGTTGAGCCTGCGACCCGGCACCCAGGACCATGGGCTCGCGGATGATGACTCATGTTACTAATGATTCTTCTTGGGAAATGGTTGATGACTGATGGCTAATGATGGTCAATAGATGTCCATACTTGTTATGTAATAGTCGAAAATGAGGAAAAATGCCAACAATGATCAGGGTTAATGGTGATTAATCATGATTAGCAGTGGTCAACTCCAATTACTTGTAAAGCATCTCTGTTTGACCAGCTCAATAGCCGGTGTTTTTCTGTGAAATCTGCCCGCACAGCAGGTGCAGACGAGTTCTTCCGATTCAAGCACTAATCGCTAGCGATCCCAAGAGCCAAGTGACTTTAGCTACATGGGCCCTTTTTTTGCAATTGGCAAAATCGAACCAAACCCATGACCAGGAGACTATCTTCGCAGCAAAATTTCCGTTTGGTCCATGAACGAGCATCATCAACATGTTTTACCATCAACAAACCATCATTGACCATGGTTAAGCATCGATTAAGCATTTGTCAACCAGAATCATTTGCAACCATCATATCAACAAGTATTGATCACTGATACCTAGCAACATCAGATTCATCAGCCATCATAGTCCACCACGAATCACCATTGATCGTTATCAACCATCAATTTGCCATAATCAACCATTCATCACTATGAACAACCACCGTTAGTCACCTTCAAGTATCTTTGACCATCAACGAGGCACCATGAAGTCTGCCTTCGTCCTCGCTTCCATTCCTTCAGGGTCCTCTGGGAAATGCGCACGTGTGGCCTGGAGCACACGGAGACAGCACCGTGATGGTTGAAGCATCATTGACGTTGACCAGTCTGGACAGTGGCATTTTTTGCAATCATCAAAAATGATCAAGCAACAATGAGGAACCATGATCAATACTGTTCAACCACTATATCATTGTCAGAGGCGATTACTGGAGTTGAATCTTTCTAACTTTATTTTCCATTGTTGCTTATCAAAAGGGATAGATCTATTAAGTCGATAGAATCATCTATCATTATCAAGTATGTTTGATCATTAATCATGTCAAAATAACCATTAATCATTAAACATCGTCAATCAAACACCACGACAAACCACTCATTCACCATCAATCAGTCACCATCAACGTGCAACCATCATACCCCATCACTAATCATGCTTAAGCAGCTGATCAACCAGGCTGGTCAACCAGCTTCACCGCCTGCGTGGGATCTGTCCCATGACGGTCGGGGACTCCACTTCCATGGCATCCCCCAGCTGCGCCACCAGCAGATTGCTGGAGGACACGTGGGAGGTGCCCTGACCCGCGAAGGGCCTGGAGCGCAAGGGCTGGTGGTGGCCTGTGACTGGTGTGGTGAACGAAGTGGTTGTTGAAACATGTGGTTAATGACAGGCCTTCTTCAGTAAGTTGGTTGAACATAAGCTTCTTGAACATTTGATTGACTTTTACTTTTTTTGGCAATACTTCATGACAGTGGTTAATAGCAGTGATGAATAGCATTTGATTGATTTGATTGCAATAATAACAGTGACTAATGATGTTATATAGGTGGTTCTTGCCAACCATGGCGAAGCTGGTGAATAGATCGCTTTCCTCGGACTTTTGAAAGCTCATGGGCCCTGGTGAATATCCCAAATCAATGAAGAATTCGCCAAGACATCATTAACCATCGACCAGCTTATTGATCAGCTTATCGACATTTACCAATTACACTTGACCAGCTTGCTAACCAGCCTCTTAACCAGCATATTCAAACAACTACCAGCTGGTCCACAGGTTTGGACCAACTGTATCAGTATCAATTTACTGTGCAAAACATGTTTTCCAACATATTCTTGAACCATGGTATTTGACAGCAACCAACTGTATCATTGTCAATCTTGCTGTGCAACCCATTTTTCAAAAGATAATCAGGCATCTTAATTGATATTGTTGCCGTGAAAGACAAAGCCATCCACTGAACCCATGGAGCCAATCAGTGCCCACGGTTGCCGGTGGTGATAGCGGCCAGGAGGTTATGGCCTGCGAGCTAGAGCAACAGCTCCAAGAAGAGCCGCCAAGACGACTCCACCACTTCCTGCAACGTTGGCATCACTGGAGTGATGGCGAGTGGCTTGCTATGTGGCAACCATCATGGGTTCATGATGGTTGGTAAAGGTTGAAAATGGAATTGATGATGGTTTGTGATGCTTAAAGGTATAGCTTCTAGCGGCTGATTGCGATTCATGAAGATGTTGATAATGGCTACTGAACTCGTGATAGTGAATGATGATCAGTGAGGCTACCATGATGCTAGTAGTAACCATAAATAACCACCGTGGTGACCATCAATAGTCATTAATAACCATTACATAATAATCATAAATCACCATCATGGTGACCATGAATAACCATGAATACCTATAGTTATGACGATTATATAATAACCATTATATAACAACCATTAATAACCATCATATCTGGCGCTCGTCTATGAGGCTCACCATCACCACCACCACGAAAGGTCACGCCTGCGCTGTTGCTCTCTTGGCGAAATTCTGTGGGTCCGCGAGTTGGCAATTGCCTCACGGCCGGTGGGTGAAGTGGCGTCCAATGGTCCAGGAGATATATCCCATGGGTCATACGTCATACGTGAGACTTATCCTCAAATTGAATCCCAAGTTATATCCAAGCAAAGTATGGAAAAATGACGATGGCTCTGAGGCTCCGCACGCCCGACGACAACCAGCGTTGGGAACCAGCTGCACGAAGCTCTCACTGGCCTGTCCCAGCAGTTGGTGACCTCCTACGGTGACCTAGGTGCTTAACGATGCTGAGTGTGGTGGACCAGGGTGAACTATGGTTGACCTGGGTGATTATGACATCATCCATCATGGATAACTGGGGGATACAGTACAGTACAGAAGATATGTTTTTCAACATTTCACCATGATTGATCATGTGAGCTAGCAATAGTAAACAATGATGATATAGCACCAGTAGTCGTTTTTCCTGTTTATCAATATGGCTCGTTGCCAATAATGTTGGTGTTTTAAGAATGGAAAGCTGGGTTTGTCGATTTGTTGAATTCATTGACCATAAAAGTAAAAGTTAAAATGTGAGCAAGTTCTGAACCCTAAGCAATTGTTACTGTTACTGTCATTGTCACTGTTGCTGCTGCTGATGCTGCGGTTGATGTTGCTTGCTCTTCTTGCTGTTCTTGTTGTTTTGGCTGTTATTGAGAATCCGCTGAATGACAATACCTAATAAGGACGAACAATAAGATCCTACAAAAAGCTCATTGGTTGCCCCTTGGTCCATTGATAGATCATTGCTATCCATCTCCAAACCATCATACCCAGAAAAAGAGAAAAGGGTCACAGCCAACAATAGCATGCATTATTGGCCACTATTCTTAAGCCGCCATTCCTGGTCATTAACAACCATTCTGCATCATGATCAAACATTGCTGGTGATCAACCATTCTTGGGCAAGACGTTCTTTGATCTGTGCCGTTTTCGGATGTTCAACCAAGGGCTTTTGGCTTTGACCCAGAAGCGGTGCCGCTGGTCAGACCCAACTGTTCCAATCTGGAAACATTCCCAGCTGGTTCTGGCGTCAGGACATGATGGGAAATCCTGTATTTTTGGCTCAAAAGCGTGATGCTTCATGACGGTGAAGGCTGGCACATGACAGTGATTCGAAAGGATCATTGCTTGGATTTTTCATATAACCATTTTTCACTAACAATAAGATCTCTTGACAAGAGCCATCATCATTGTCAAATACCCACCCCAAGCAGATCAAGATCAATACTAACTATTGCACAAACAAGATTTTTGATAATGTTTCACTGTAATCAGGTATCTCACACCATATCATGACGCTTAAATACCAAACCGACCAACCAACATTCCGTTGATGGCCATCATCCAAGCGGTCAACCGTGCCGATGGTTACCGGTGATCTTCCAGGCGCCCTGTGGAGCCTATCGCAACAGCTCCGAGAAGCGCCACGACTCCGCGGCACCTGCGTGGAGCGGCTATCCACAACTGACTGAGCTGCCCGGGGTTTGGTTCACGCAGCTGTGACTTTTGATGACTTGGTTCATTGACAGGGACTTGGTTGACTTGGTTGATGACTTGATTGATGCTTCAGCCACAGGGACTTATGATGACTTGCTACTTGGTTCACTTGAAGCACCTGCGAGAAGCCCCCGGCATCAGCAACAGCGACCGGTAGCAGGCGATCACTGGAAGATCGCCATCGATGACTTGCCTTTTTCGGCTGCTCATTTCGCAGCGGCCAAGTAAGAAACTGAGGGCCACCATCAGCCACTAAGGACCTATCAGCCACTAAGGACCTGAGAGTCAACCTATAGAAATGGTCATCATCATCAATCACTACCCAAACCATTCACGACTGATCCCAAGACATTGTGAACCGTGCTGCTCACAGCCGGGCCGTTGGGCCTGTGCTCTCGCTGTAATGGGCAATGACCTCCAGCTGCGGCTCCCTCCTCGTTGACAGTGCTTGTCCAAAGAGAAAACTGTTCAAAACCAGCAGAGGAATCTCACACCAGCTGCTGTAGGAAGATTTCATGATATTTTATACACATATTACATACGATGATTGTAACAATGGCAACCGGCTCATCATCCAGTACTGTACAAAAGCAACCACTGTTAAGCATCGTTGAGGTGACAACCACATCAAAGGACCATGCCAAACAACAAGCAAAACAACAACAACAACAACAGCAACAACAACAGGCAACAACAACAGGCAACAAGGACGCACACTGACATCAAGGACAAGAACTTCAGTCTGAAGGCGGGCAACCTTGTGATCTCAATGGTCCAATCGTCCGATCGCACTCGGCGACCTGAAGGCGTTGCCGATTCAAACTGTTCTGATGACTGTAGGATACTGTAAGTCGACTCATAAGAAATCTACGTGCTAACAAATTCAGAGCAACCTTTAAATCTTTCCTACCCACTGTGGTGAGACAATGCAAGGCTTAGGACCGTTCAATGCCTAGCACAGAAATTCTTCAGGCCCATAGTGAAGGAGTTTGGCTCTTCATCCGCCTGCTCAAGGGCCCTCTGGGAAAAGATGCGTGACCTTGGTCACAGAAAAGAGCTTTCTACATATTTACCAGGCTTTCCTCGATTTGACAATGGCCTCACTGCATCTTATCAAGACACAAGAGATGGGTTGAGAGCTGTAGTACAGGGGAATACCTTTCTGATCGGAAGCTGAGAGGGAAAGCTCCATGGCTGAGACCAACGAGATTGGAGTTGAACCTCAAATATGTACGAATACCAAACACCAAACTGAGCAGTTCTCATCGAAAGAAACAGCATGGTGCGACTTTCACAACAGGCTCCTGAATCTTAACAGCCCAACGGCCCAACCTCCAACGGGTCCAGTGTACTCCTGATAAGTTCTCACTAGCGGTGTCACCTCCCATCCTTTGATCAAGCAGATATTATCTAACAACAACAGGATCTAAGAGGATCTACCTTGCGCCTGTGGGTCACAGGAGCACCCAGGAAACTGGCATCGGAGATTGGTCAGACTTTGGAAGCTGAGGAAAGTGACCCTGAAACTCAGGGAGTGGCTGAGGACCCTGCCAGTCGTGAGCAACCTGACCAGCCCATCATTCCAAGCAAGTTTAGGTAGCCAATCCACTGGCTCAGGGCTTCGAGCCACCAACAAATGGCACCGCGCTTTTTTCTGCACATGCGTTGCCGCCTGCCCGGATGCACGTGACAAGTTGTTGTGTCGTTATGCACCCTTTGAACGAAAAGCAGCACGCTTCGTAACTGGAACATTGCTGGGCAGCTCCCGCTGATTCTCGGCTGTGGTACAGGTCTGTCCGTTGATTAAAAATGTGTTTCTCTAACGATGTCAATCTGAGGCAACTTTTTCGGTACTCGTGTCACCGTTTTTGCACAAATCAAACTCTGCCATGTACTACAATTTTTTGTAGGCGAGAAACATGCAACAGATCACCACACCAGTCGGCCAAGACATCTTCAGAGGCTGCCAAGATAACTAAAATGCAAAGCGCTTGGATCGCAGGTTGATCTGATGTCAAGGGTCCTTGCCCTTGGGAAAAAATGTTGCAACGAATTGGGTGTGTCCCGTGGCTGATGATGGATGCATTTTCTGGAAGTGTCAGTCCTAACATCACCAGAGGAATAGCTTCAAACCTTTAAGATTTGGTTTCAGGCATCACATATTGGGTGACATCGCAAGATGCTTCTTGAAAATTTGAACATCATGAGCCACCGGCCCAGCGATGCTCGAGCATGTCAGCCGCTGTTTGCTGATGGAAAATAGCTGTGCTTCAGCGCGGCCGCGGCATCAACAGCTCTCGAAACCTGATTTTGGCATGGGCAAATTTGCTGCACGAAATCATGACTTCTGAGCAAACCTTCAAGTTGCGTAGTCAATCAAACAAAGCACTGTATAACTCTTGCTGCAAAAAACAGAGCACTAGCTTTTGATCGCAGTGAGAAGAATCCAAGAGATCCTCAAACAAATGAACTGGGAGGATCCTTGTGCTTATACTGTGCTATCTCTGTCATCTAGGCGCTGGTCCTGAAAATAGTTGACCAGCAACAAATGACACGGCAGGCACAGCAATTTGTGCAATCTTACGGTCTATACAAGTTTACATTCTTCAACGAGAAAGGATTAAGAGCACCGGCCAACCGTCATTCCATGATGGCTATGAATGATGGCTGAATCTTGAGTCTTTGAGTCCTTCATCCCCATGTGAGAATTATCAGCTTGAAGCCATGGAGCAAAACTTCTAGCTCATCTACCAGCTTCGTACGCACGGCATTGTTCACCACATCGAAGCCGATCGTGTTGAGGATGATCTTCTTGATCAAATCCTGGAGTGGAGTCTCACATGAGCTTCAACCTGTTTCCAAAACTCAGATTACACTGGACATAGTGCCCATCAAATGATGAGATTCCAAGTTGATCATTCTTCATCGGTACTTGGAACTGCCTCGTCTTGTTCTGATCCAGCACGGGCGTGGCGCACATTGACTTCTTCCACAGCACGGCTCAGCACATCAATCCTCGGATTCAGCTGGAGAGTCCTCACAGCCACAGCAACCCAACGTGATGGCAAGGCACCCGCCAGCCCGCACAGTTTCTTTGAAGAAACTTTCAGCCGCCGATGGGAGAATTATAGTCATTGGGATCTTTTCTGCTATGCAAACCTCAGTGTCGATGCGGCTTGTCAAAGACTCCTGTGCCAAACGATCAACCGCGAATTATGAAGCCTAACAGTGGGATTGTCACACTTGCTTCAAAGCTAATTGTATCACAATTTTTTGGTTTCGCATGTTTCGCCCGTGACAAAGTATGCTAGAAGCAGTTGAGGCAGTGACATAACTTTCGAAGATGCACCAAGCGCGCGTCACGTATGCTGGACTCCTTGGCACCCGCTGGCAATCTATCACAGCTTGCACCATGAGGTGCACAAATATCCACGTATCCATCAATCAATCTATCAAATCCAATCCAATCCAATCCAATCTTTTCCTATTGATTTTTTCTAGCTTTGAATTCATTTACCTATAATTTATAAATGTATCTATCTATGAATGTATCTATCTATCTATCTATCTATCTATCTATCTATCTATCTATCTATCTATCTATCTATCTATCTATCTATCTATCTATGTCTATCTATCTATCTATCTATCGATCTACCTATCTATCTTATCTATCTATGAATTTACTCATCTATGAATTATTCTATCTATAAATTACTCTATCTATGAATTTGTCTATCTATCTATCAATCAATCTATCTATGAATCATTCTATCTATAATTAATCTATCTATGAATTAATCTATCTGTCTATCTATCTGTCTATCTATCTATCTACCTATCGATCTTATCTATGTATAAATTAATCTATCTGTAAATTAATCTATCTATGAATCATTCTATCTATAAATAATCTATCTATGAATTAATCTATCTGTCTATCTATCTGTCTATCTATCTATCCGAAGCATTCGATCTATTTGAAGCGCTGGTTCCTGCATATGTTGGTCCTGATTCCCAGTGCCACTCCTGCAACTCCTGGCACTGTCAGTTCTGATTTCATCCGTTGAGCTTGGCACCGTCTAAGCCCCTGACGTGATCCTGTCCAGTAACACCAGCATCTGCCCGGCAGCGACGAGGTGGCCTTCGAAGATGTCTTTGAGATCTTCACTGCCGGTCGCCACCGCCTGTCGCCGTGGCAGACTCGCCGTAAGAGAAACCGGGCGACACCAGTGACCCAAAATTCGGAAAATGACCAGAGATCAGCCTGGATTGAAAAAGTATATCGAACCCTAGCTGATTCCACATGCTGTTTGCCACTAATTGCCATCACTTCCCACAAAAACAGCTGGAAGCACATGATTCGAACCAATCTGTAACCGATGACTGGAAAAAATGAAGGGTGGATCAATGGAAGAGCTCATGAAACAGCTTTCTCCATGGAACCTGGTCCATAATGCGGTACTGGTTATTGCAGAAGAAACACATCCAGAGGAAGATGTGCTCTGCACGTTGGGATGACTTCTCTTGCCATCTCGCAACCGCTGTCACCACATCTTCCAGGCGATAGGCCCAGCACCATGAAACAAAGTGCGTGACCTTTCCTCGGGCGCTGAAGCTTTGTATATGCCACTTTTTTGTTCGAAAAACTGATTTCTTACTTCTCCACGGGGTGAAAGGGAAAGAACTGTGGAACCAAAGTCATTGTGACATGCGGAATGTCCTGACCCCAAAAACCTGGTTTCCACCTGATTCCTGGCGCAGGGCGCAAGGTGAAACGTGACGCATGCAGGTAAGGTGCCGCTGTGTGCCTCCTCCAATGCATCTACTATGCTGCAATGCAGCTTGCCATCCCTCGGGCACATTTTGGCATAGCCAATGCCTGGGTAGGACATGTGACATGTCCTGTCAAACCTGTGGATTGCAAGGCATTCTCAGGATCTCTGACAAAGCCAAGTCTTGGAGTGTAGCTTGGCCGAAAGTTAGGATCTATGAAAAAGCCAAGGCACCGGTCAGACCATGGGCCAAGTGTGGGCAGATCTCGTAGAAGTTTGGATCTGCCATGGCCGTCGAGCCTCGAAGGCCAACCGGACGAACCACGAGCTGTCAGGAATCGTTCAACACTTTCGACCAAGTTGCGCTCCGAGACTTCCACAGTTCTGCCAAGGTACTTCGGGCCAACGGCGGGAAAATGTCCAGCAAATAAGATGCAGAAATCCCCAGGGTTGGTGGATCCGGTGGCAGCTCCGCACATGCTGGGCACACATGCACCTGCGAAGGCCAAAAACTTGCGGGACATTGCCTTCACAAGGGGGTGTTGTTGTCTTCTGCAGTTCAGGAGAAATCAGAAAATTGTCTTAAGCTTCAGTTCGTGTCATTTCATGTCGCTTCCAGGTGACATGCAAAAAACAGTAAGTGGAAAACCATAGCTTGACAACATGTACCGATGATAGACAAAAAAAGTATTCACTTCAAACGATCCTGGCTGTGACGTGGTCTGACTTCTGACATATCTGTTGACCTGCAAACATTCAACATGCGTTGTGCCACTCATTCTGACATGTCTGCGATGAAGCCCCGCACAGGACATGTAGGATGATGTCGGGTACGGGATGCACACTTTCCGGAGCCATTGGAGACGGGCATGAGTTGGGGCTCAGGGGCAAGAGGATGAGAAAGCAAACGCGCAGAGAACTTAAAAAGAGAAAATTACTTTACTTCGAGTGATACCCACCATCACATGCAAATCTGACACAGGTTTATCTGGCAAAACTTTTGACGTTCTATCTGGCATAGCTTCTGGCATTTTATCTCGCAAAGCTTTTGGCATTGTATGTGGCATAGCTTTTGGCATTCTATTAGGCGTAGCTTTTGGCATTGTATCTGGCATAGCTTTTGGCATTCTATAGGGCATAGCTTGAGACATTGTATCTGGCATAGCTTTTGGCATTCCATCTGGCATGGCTTTTGGCATTCTATCTGGCGTAGCTTGTGGCATTCTATCTGGCATGGCTTCTGACATTCTATCTGGCATAGCTTTTGGCGTTGTAATATCTGGCATAGCTGGGGACGTGGTTTGACGCTTGGTTCCTTGTCACCCCCTAGCTTCCCCCTATTTCCGGCGTTTGATCGGTTTAGCCGCCGGAGATGTCTGGTGAGCAGCTCGTGCCCCTTAGAGGTTACATCCAGCTGGTTAGCCATATGTAGCAACAAAGTTGGAATGCCCGCGAAGCTGCGCGAAGCTTATGAAATGTGCGACTGAAAGTCAATCTAAAAATCATAAAGTAAGAAGAAAATCTGTGAGCTTACCAGCATCATTAGACTACCAGGACTACAATCATCGTGGGTATCATCATGGCATTGCCATGGTCACTATCATTGTTCGCAATTGTTCCTATCATCATTACCGTACCGCGTTACCGATCACTGACCGTCATCTTCAGAAAGCCGACATCATCCCCACTACTTGCACGATCGGTTTCTTGCTTTGTGGTCATCGCCATCATCGATATTGTACGATGATAAGCATCATCATCATCATCATCACCACCATATACTTACAGCATTAACTCAAATAGTGAATACTCTGAATACTCTAAGACTCTAATACCATCATCGGTCAATCATCGGTCCATGGTCCGTCCATGGTTCCTTGATCTTATCACATCACCATCACCATCATCATCATCATCATCATCATCATCATCATCATCGTTGTATCGGCCCCGGGTCACACGGGCCTCGGCCGCCTCCGCAAGAATTGTTTTACCGGCTATCGGCAGATCAGTGGTTGGATTCACACCAATTTGTCCGTGCCCAATTGTGATGCTCGTTGTACCGAGAAAGCTGTGCACAATCGTGTGGAATCAAAAATGGCCTTAAAAATGGCCCTCTCTCTAACAATTGGCTGTCAATCAATATACGTCATCATGACGATGCTGTGATAATGATATGACAATAATGATGATAGTGATGATGAGCCACAGCATGCTGCACGATGATGCATCCCAGTCCCGGTGAAAGCAAACTTATTGTTGGGTTTGTTGGCATTTTCATGCCAGGCGCCAAGAGGCTACTGGTGCCTTTGGCTGGGTCTTAAAAGGATTGTTGGCATGTTCATGCCTGTAGCCAATAAGCAAAAACAATTGCCACATGGCCGAAACTTATTCACGTTGTTGGCATCGTTGTGCCGAACGCTAAAAAGCAAAATCTGCCGGGATGAAAGGTATTGGACAGGAAAACTTTCAGAAACCGTTACACTGTTATTTCCACAATGGAATTCAAAGAAATTCAATACTACTAATTCTAATTGGCATAGCTTGGCATCACCATATCATTAGCCAACCAACAATCAATAAATCAATGGAGAATTGGTTTGTTGTGAATGCAAGGTAGTGGAAGTAATGTAAGGTAGGCATCAATTTGGTAACCATCTCTTTTTGCTTAAGAAGCGTTACTTTGACCGCTGCTTCGAAAACCTCTCGCTTCATGGGGGTTGTCTCCCAAATCTGTTCGCCAAAGGTTAGGATAAGTTGGCCTAAGATATCCCTCAGACCCTCAGATGTCTATGGTCCATATGTTCTAAACTTATAGTTCGTAACATTCCATGAATTCCATAACATAACATACCTTAACAACATCATATTGATGAAACATAATGTCACATTAACGTGATAGGCGATACCTACTCTCATACAGTGATACAGTGATACTCTGATACACTGATAGACCACATTAAGTAAGAGCAACAACAAATACTAAATACATACACATAATACACACGACATCATGACAAATGACATATGTTTAATTTGTTGTAGTCATACCAAGCCATCCCGACAAATGGTCACAGTTTCCAAAGAGCCAAAGAGTGTTTCCAAACTCATGTGACTCCCCAAAGCCTAGCGCAAAGCATGCTTCAGGAAGGCGGATGAAACTTGAATTTGGTTGTCCTTGTCGGTCTGGTGGACAGGATCCTCCAAGCCATCGAAATAGAAGTCAGCCTCCAATGCCTGCTCACGTTGTTTCTTTTGATGTTGTTTTTCTGATCTTTGCTTCGCTTTCTTCCCAGCCTCAGCAACTACAAGATCTGTCAAAGCCCGGCCCATTTCAATCTTTTTCCACTGGTGTTCAATGGCTGCATTGTCAAGCGTCTTGATGGTGTTAGCTTGGTCAGCGGAAGTGCTGAAGACCAGGAAAGGAAAGGATAGGTCGATCTCAGCGCCGCTGCCGCCTTGAAGCGGATCATGCATTGTGATCTCCTCGTATTTGAGCTTCATGCATCCACCTTTGGTTTTTGGTTTCACAAGCCACGCAGGCACCAGAAGCGGGCTCCTGATGGCCAAGTCTGCTGACTGTTGCTGGGTGATTGGAATCACATAGAGGTCAGCACCGAACTTCTGGAAATAGTTCGACTTCACTCTGATCTTGGTTCTGAATGCTGACGCAGGTTGACCCTGTGGCACAACAATGAGCCGACCAGTCAAGGCCAAACAGATGCCATCAAGTTTGGACTGGAGATTTGCTTCATCTGCCGTGCCTGTCTCAACTCGGAGAGATAGTTTTTTCTTGAAAACGCTCAAGCCTGACAAGTCCTCAGCCACCAACAAATCTGCCCCCGGCCCCTTCATCTTCTCGGGAATGTTGCGACCAGCATAAGCTTGCAAAATCAGAGACGTCGCCATAGCAGCAGCTTGGTGAGCACGCCAATGATTGTTCTCTGAAATCTTCGGCGGGACTTTCAGAATATCAGAGTCTTTCAATGGGGTAGCAGCAATGGCAATGCCAGCATCGCCAGCATCCTTACTTGCCGCAATGGCATCCACCACTCGCTGTTCGAACTCTGCGCAATGCTGCTCCTCTGCCTCTTTCTGGGCCTTCACATCGAAGGATGCGGTGGCATTCGCCAGGAAATCCTTTTTCAAATTGGCCAAGGCATTCTCCAAAGATTCTGCTTCTTTTGTTGCTGTTTTCCAGCAAGTGGCAACCTCTACTGGAAAGTTCGTTGGCAACTCTGAGTTTGGGTCAAGTTTGCCAAGTTGATCTGCCAGGGCTTGGGCAAGTGCTTTGGCACTTCTCTTCATCGCTTTCTTCACTTCAGCTGCATGAAAAACCTGCCAGTCAGATTCAGAGCGTTTCATGGAAGGTCCAGTGATTCCAGCGACGCCGGCCACCATCCTACGCCACATGCTTGCGAGCTGGTCCTCTGCATCAATCTGACGTTGCTCCGCCAATGGAAGTGTCAGGCAACGTTCCTTCAGTGGACAATGAATCAATGAAACAAACACATCAGACAATCCTCAAGTTCTCAGGGTGAACTGGAGCTGGTTGACTAGCCAAATATCACCTATAGGTTTACCGTTCTGCCTGTCTTTGGCCTTTGGGTGTGTTGTGTTGCGGCGTTGAAAAAAAGGCAGAGTTTGAAAGTAGTAAAATAGAAAAAGCTTTGCAAAACCTACATACATTAAAATGGAAGTAAGTCCATACCCGCATAAGACCAATAATCAAATGATGGGCAACGGCAACAATAAACAAGTACTTATAAACTCCACCTGTTCATGCTTAATCAAAAGATTGTAAATAAATAGATAATAAATGAATGAATAAGTATAAAAACATATACATATAATATATGTATATGTAAATATGATACAATGTATCTAGATAGATCTGTGAAATAGAAAACAATTTATATTAGTAAATAGTAAGTGATCATTAGAAAGAAATAACAATTAGTACTTAGTCTACTTAGTAATTAGTACTAGTGATAATGCACAAGTTTACCAATAGACTATAGACCATAATTTAGGATATTATCATCGTAACCCTTACCAAAAAATATGCGCAAATAAAAATGGATGAACGATGTGGACAAGGTTCAACACATTCGGCATCCATGATGGAAGTCTGTTGAACCATCTTTCGCAGCACACTGAGGGCTCCCCTGGTCACTGTCTGGACACCTTCCAAAGCCTGAGTGAGACCACTTACTGCGGGAGGTTTCTTCTTCTGCCTGGCAATGGTCTTGCCCAACTCCTCCTCCATAGATTGCATGCCTCCAAGGATATACACCTCAGAAAGGATTTCACTGAACCAATGGACTGATAGGACCAAATATGGATAACGCAAAACGAAAACCATAGTCATTGAGCACCAGCTACAACAACCGTTCCGACTTTTACAACTGAATTTGATAACTGGGTACTGGCGAAGAATTCAAAGAGCTGAAAATCTCCATTGGAAAACATCCAAATCCAATGCCATTGGCCAAACCAGGCATGGCGCGATGGGCCACAAACTTCGCCACATGTTGCTCTGTCGCTAAGCTTTGAACCAGAACTTTGATGAGCTTGCGGTGAGGATTCAGCAAAGGCATTGAAGTCAAAGTCGAAGGCAACGATTGAAGCTCAACCTGTGCTTGCTGGCAGTAGGAATTCAAGCACATCACAGTGTTGACGAAGGCCGGATCAAAAACAGAGCATGTGGCCTTGATCATGTCACGAATCAGGCCTTCAAGCAACGCATCCTCTGTTGTCAATTCGGAGATTGAAGCAACAAGAGATCGGACTGTCTTCGACACCTTGTTCATTACCAACCTGCTGCCAGGATGAGAATCAATGACAGTGGCAAGCGTGGGAGTTGCCTGCTTTGCATTGGCATCATCTTCATCCAGATCGGATTCTGCTTGATCTTGTTGAAGCTCAGCGAAATTTGCCTCCATGAAAGCAACAAAGGCCTTCTCATTGAATCCCTTCAAATTCTCACCCAAGAAATTGAGGGCCAACCCCTCTGCCTCAACATCAGCATCATCATTATCTGCTTCACCTTTCATTGCATCGTCTGCTCCATTGGTGCCATTGCCTGGAACGCCGAGCTGAGGTAGGTGAGGTACGTCTGGATCAGACAAACGGGCCTGCAAAGAATGCACACGACTGGGAGAGCTTTTGATGTGCTGACGCACTCGTGTCCAAGCATTGAACTTTGCCATTCGAGCTTGGTCCAAGTTACCCTCCAGGACGAACAGCACCGCAAGGTCCAGACTTGCCTGAACATGGTTCTTCTTGTGGTGTTTGAACGGAACTCTCTCCAGGGTATAGTTGATCGCGTTCAGGATGTCGTCCCCCAGCATCGTGAGCCTCACATTGCCCAAGGCGTCTGTCATTTCTGCAGAGAACTGTTCAGAGTCCAACCTAGCCTCATCTGACTGTCTCTTCGGAGCATTGGCCTGAGCATTGCGAGACGTTGACTTTGGTGCTGCTGCTTTCTTCTTCTTTGAAGCTGCTGCCGCTTTCTTGGCAGCTGCTTTCTCCCTGGATTCTTTCAAGAACTCTGGTAACTTCGCTGCCTTGCTCTTGTTCATGGGGGTCAGGAAAGCGTCAACCTTCTCCACATCGGTAGGCTTTGCCAAAGATAGCGGAATCACCCATTCCTACAGGCAAAGACAGAGACCAGCTACCCGGTGAACATTGTCGAAATGTGCGCCTCATACTTTATCTTCCAATCATCAATAATCAAAACCTTTGAGCTACCTTACCTTCAATTCTGCCAAGTTTGGCTTGCACACTTGTGCTCTTCTTGGGATTTTCCAATGTAAAAATGTTTGGCTGATTGTTTGATGTTTCGCATTTCAGAAATTGCCCAATGAATGCATCGGCAAAAACCCAATCTATTGAACCATAACGGGTAACCATGCCACGCCGTACCACATACTGACCACATCACTATCATTCGGCCGTCATGCCTATTCCATCAGCTGCATCAGCCCTCAAAAAAAGGTAAATGACATTTGAACACATGTATGTACTATACATATGTATGCATTATGTAAAAAACAAAAACAAAAACAATTACAATTTTACAATGTTACAGTCATAAATAAATGTGTAATCTGCATGTAATATCATGTACTAAGTACTAGCATTTAAGTTAAAAACGCACGACGCACACACACACACAGCGGGAATTTCCAAGTTGGAATCAAGAAATCAGTAAACCACAAATGTCAAAACAAAGCCTTCACCTTCAACCCCAAAACTAGAACCAATCAGCAGAGGCTCACTTCCGCTGGAACTGGATTCTGCCCGTGGCACAGCAAACTTGAGAGCTGTCATACTTAGAGGATCCGACGTTGCTCAAAGGACATGATTGCCAACAAAAGGCATGATTGATATGCAACGTTGTCGGATGCATACAAGGGTGTCGGATATATACAATCCACATTTCCATAGATGCTATCCAAAATCATTGCACAGTGTCCCGACACAGTCCCAACGTGTTGCAACGGTCGGGCTCCAGCAACAAGATTCCCAGCTGCCCCGACACAGGAGCAACATCGTGCACATAGATTTGGCAACTCACCAACACAGCCACAACATGTTCCAAAAAAATTGTTCAAATCTTTGCCCATAACCGTTCAAACTCTGATCCACCAAAGATTTGCAATTGAGAAAAATAGTTTCAAACAATTTCAGAGTCAGATGGGTCAACAGCGCCCCGACACAGTCCCAACATGTTGCAGCGATCGGGCACCAGCAGCAAGATCTGCAAGTACCCCGACACAGGCGCAACATGTTGCACATTTCGGGCAATGGGGACAAGATTTGGCAACTCACCACAGCCACAACATGTTCCAAAAAAATTGTTCAAATCTTTGCCCATAACCGTTCAAACTCTGATCCACCAAAGATTTGCAATTGAGAAAAATAGTTTCAAACAATTTCAGAGTCAGATGGGTCAACAGCGCCCCGACACAGTCCCAACATGTTGCAGCGATCGGGCACCAGCAGCAAGATCTGCAAGTACCCCGACACAGGCGCAACATGTTGCACATTTCGGGCAATGGGGACAAGATTTGGCAACTCACCAACACAGCCACAAAATGTTCCAAAACATTTGTTCCAATCTTTGCAACATAGCCGCTCAGAGTTTGATCAATGCATGATCAATGGTTTGCAGTTGAGGAAAATATCCCCAAACAATTTCTAGAGTCAGATGGGTGAACAGCGCCCCGACACAGTCCCAACATGTTGCAGCGATCGGGCACCAGCAGCAAGATCTGCAAGTACCCCGACACAGGCGCAACATGTTGCACATTTCGGGCAATGGGGACAAGATTTGGCAACTCACCAACACAGCCACAAAATGTTCCAAAACATTTGTTCCAATCTTTGCAACATAGCCGCTCAGAGTTTGATCAATGCATGATCAATGGTTTGCAGTTGAGGAAAATATTCCCAAACAATTTCTAGAGTCAGATTGGTGAACAGCGCCCGACACAGTCCCAACATGTTGCAGCGATCGGGCTCCAGCAGCAAGATCTGCAAGTACCCCGACACAGGCGCAACATGTTGCACATTTCGGGCAATGGGGACAAGATCTGCAAGCGCCCCGACATTTTTCCAAAACGTGCCATGCATTTTTACATGGCCCTGGAGGTTCCGAAGGTTCTGGAAATACTGGGTGGTGGGGGTGGGCTGTTTGATGTGAAAGTGAAACACCTTCTGTGCTATGGATAGTCCAACTGTAAAAGTAATTTGTTGCCCACCGGGGCTTTCACTTTCGATGCTGCAGAAGTAGAAATTTCCAAACCACGTGCATACTGGCAAGTCAGATCAGCAAGTCAGATTGTGTGTCTTGTTGACTGCAATCATCGCAGCGTTCTGCTCTTAAAGTTGGGCGAACTTGAGCCGGGTTGTAATCATAGTTTTCGAAGACTAGCTTAATACATATATATATATATATATATATAAAAGATGGACATGTACAGTTGCTAAAGTAGACCCCAAAGTATGCCATGGTTCGACAGATCCTCGAAACAGGTCAGCAAACAAAACCCAACCAAACCAAACCACACCAAACCACCAAACCAAACCAACCCAACCCAAACCAAACCAAACCAAACCAAACCAAACCAAGCCAAACCAAACCAACCCAAACCCAAACCAAACCAAGCCAAACCAAACCAAACCAACAACCAAACCAGCAAACCAGCCAACCTGCACCACACCAAGCCAACAAGAAAACAAACCCAACCGCCAAACAAACCACCACAAAACACAACCTGCGCCGCCTGACCATGGCGGCACGCCTGCTGTTGGCTACTTGCCATGGCTCTGTCGCAGCTTCTGTTTTTGCACGGCTGGCTTCGTTCGTTTTGCCGCTTGGCACTGACCCCTGCAGCCATACCCATTGTGCTGATTTGTCGCTGTCGTGAACCCCTTAAGGTAATTAGGTATGTATAAGTTTATTGAAACCTTGTTGGGTCAGGTTGGTTCTGCTACAAATTTCTGAATCAGCACTGCTTTGGGCTGCTAGTCCAAGCTACTAACGTAAGCACATAATTGCAAAAGGTACCTTTCCAGTGCCCGTTTCTGGATCGTCGATCCATGGCATTTGATGGCCACCCTTTTTAGGCGACCAAGAAATTTCTCTTCTTCCCAACAATGTGCGGTTGATGGGTTGAGTCTGGTCAGCCGAGTATCTTCTAAAAGATGAACCAAGTAATGATGTTTGGGGCGCAACTTAAAAGCTAGCAACCTGCCGTGCCAGCAAAATGACCCCAGGAATTCGGAGGCCCTCAGGTGTCTGCGCATCTGCAAGGCAAACTCCTTGGCTAGCGCAGTCACCATAATTGTTTTGCGCTTGTTGCGGTGCCAGATCTTGCCTGACCCCATGACGGCAAAGAAATATGGATAATATAGACGTGACATATAGACATGACGTATTTCAAAATACATGTATATATATATATATGCATACATGTGTATATGTATATATGTATATATGTATATATGTATATATGTATATATGTATATATGTATTTGTATATATATATATATATTTCTTGATGCTTTGCGTTGCTTTGTGGACCACCCCCGGAGTGAACAAGCAAAGTGGCCTTCGAGCTACAATAAGCCGTTGCAATTCTTGCTTGAACCCCAGTAAATCCAGCTGCCTATTCAAGGTTGGTCATCCCATCTTTATTTTTTGGGGGTTCATGCATTGGTTCCAAGCACTTGTACCCAACCATCATGGAAGGTAACCCGTGAATCATGAAAACTTGGGGATACTTTGGGTGCCTGAATTGCGGTAACCCAACGGCATTTCAACTGGGCGACGTTGGCCTGACTGGCTTCCATGATCATCCCACTGCAGTCCATCACTTCCACTGCCTTGGCCAAGGAATAGGCGCAGAGGTCCAGCAATTGGAGAACTGGATCGTCCTGAGACGCTTGCCCCAGAAAATTGCCGGGGTGGGCGCACTGCGTTTCAACGAAACAGGAAAGGTGATCAGAATCATTGGTGATCTTGGTTTGTTGTCATCGCTAGTGGTTGATCCATTTGTCAAGGCTGAGATTCGGTTTGGGCAACGAGTTTTCCAATCTTGTAGGCAACCCACCACACCATCGTCTTGATGTGCTGCGCTTTGAAACGTGATCCTAGCTCACAATAATCTTCCGTGCCAAAAGATGCTGTGTTGGCCATGGTCAAGATTCTGCGTGGCACGTATTTCCTCGTGGCAAAACACAAACGGGTCCTTTATTGGACATGTGTTCCCCACAAAAGCTAACATGTGGGAAGGAAAGAAAAATCGAAACACAGATTTGAGCAGGGCAATGTTAAATCCATCAAGTTATTGATGTTTGCTTATGGGGTCTTACCAGAATAAAGAAATATTTTTCAGGGGACCCAAGTAAAAACATTGCCCAACCCATCGTTACATGTAGAGTGCAAGATGCTTGAACTGCCTGCAATCCTCTTTCATCTCCGAGCTAACCTTTTTCAGAAACTCTTCATCGGTCTCCCCAACATCGTAGTGGAACCCCTTGATCTTCAACAGTTTTAAACACGATGGTACATGGTTCTTGGCTACACCCAGAAATACCAAGTGCATGATGTCGAACGAGAGGGTCTCAAACTGCCATCCTGGGAGCGATGCAAACGGTGACAACCGCCTGCAAGATCGAAGATAGTCGTCGTGATCCTTGCCGGTTGGAGCGTAAGGAGCATTGGGGGACATGTTCTTGTAGCTGAAAAGCTCAAAAGCTGATGTGAAAGGTTGGATGGCTTGGCATCGGTCGCAGCAGCGTCGGCATTTGTAATATTCATCCAGCAAATTGCATTGCATTCTTGCTTTGAGGTCTGCTTTGAAAATGAAATACGCAAGCCTTTTTCAGGGAAACCAAAGAGAGAAAGTTTACCCCTGTTTTTAAAATGTTTCAAACTGGTTCTACTGCATATGAAGAAGTTAGATGAACTCTTTTGCGCATGACTGGGGGCCTGTAGCCACCAGCAATTTGTTGTCCGCACAGTCTCTTTCGGTAGGAGTTATCCTCAAAAGCCTCCCCATAAAAACCATGATGTGGATAAACTCCCACTGCCGCAAAGCGCAATGACCAGGCAATAAGATCAGCGATCGTTCGATTGACCTCTTCACGAACCTTTAGTGGGCAAAAGTGATCACAAACAATAGCGAAATAAGTTGGGGAAATGAAACAAAGCAACGTGGGGAACATCAAATAACCCATGCCCCAAAGCAAAACCACACAAAGGTTGCCAACGCTTGCTGGGAATCCTCCTGAGCCATCATTTGCCTTTCGGCCACCAACAGTATGGGGTACCTGCTGACTAAGACATCATGTCCCCCTGAAGAAGCAAAGGCGCTGGACCAATTCATGACCCAAAACTCGTCATCCCGATACATCTCAGCACCATCGCCATGTAGACAGAATGGAATGGTTCGCTTCAGCTCGTGTGGTGCCAAAGAATGAATCAGAACATGGTACTTGTAGCCAGGCAAGGTCTTGATGTGATTCCAAAATCGTAGAATGGAATCGTCCGTGTGATTGCCACACATCAAAGATTTGAACTGTCAGGGTGTTCAGGATTATCATTCGCAATCGAACCAAATTGGGTTGAAGATCAGCAAAACATAACAGGATTAATGAACCACCACTAAATATAGCCAGCTTTGATTATTGCCCCTGCACTAATTTGTACGTGGAACCAGCATTGGTAACTTTGAAATGGCATATGTGTTTATCTCGGTGTGCTTGTTGGAAATGAGTACTCCATAATGATTAGGATTTCAAATTCTCAAGCCTGCGGTGACCCATGCAGCGCTCCAAACACTTCGTGGGGCAGCAAAACCGAAGCATCGCATAGCTGAGGAATTGGATCTCCTGGTACCTGAGATCAAAGGAGGAGCGCTTGAATCTCGATTGCAAGAATGGTGCTCAATGGCTCACGATACATCTAAAATCATTTAACCATTGCAGTGTTTCTCTCTGTTGGTTTGACGCATCGATCAAACATAAGGAGATGTTCACCTTATACTTCAAACCCGTTTGAAAGAAATCCACCAAATGGAATAGCCAAGAATGGAAAACAATAACATAATGGCTTGGTTTGAAAACCATATTCTTTGCATGACTGAGAGTCTTCGAGTCTCAGCTGGATGGTGTATGGCTCTATGTAGATTCCATGAGCGCCTTTCACCAGCCTGCTAAAATCTCGTTCAGTATTCCCACCACACTCTCCAGAGTTGCCACAACGTGCTAGTTGTCGCAAGCCAGTTGGTAAGGGGCCAATAGTATCCTTTTCCATAGCTCGTGCTATCTCTGCTGCGGTGCTAACATGGCTGGCACCAGTCCCCACAAGTTCCAGCAATTTGTTTAAGGTAGCCCCACCACTGGAAGAGGGCTCGAGATGTAGCTTCCTTCTTGCCAATTGGCCTGGCATGAAGGCACGGTGATGGGATGACTAATGACAAATACGATATAGCGTCAGGTGATGGGATGTGATGGGATGACCAAAGGACACATAAGATATTTGGTCAGCAATGTGTGGGTATGTGATTTTGGGCTGGTGCATATTTCGTTTCAAAACTAATGGTGGCTGGCTGAATGGCAACAGTCTTGCAAACTTTTCCAAGCCACGCCGACAGAGCATGATCCACGATTTCAATCTGAGGAGTACTCACGATTGTTGCAAAAGGAGCTACTGGCATGTTAAAAATCACATGCGCTATGTAGCATCAGAGACCCTAAGAGACATGAGAAATAGACTCTGACTTCACACAGAGTTCACCCAACTTTCTCACGCTTTATCTTTCTTCTCTTTGCGTTTCGCTTTGCTGCCCTTTGAAGAACCGTTGCCTTTCAAGATTCCTTTTGCTGACTCCTGAGAGCGCACTAAGAAACCCCAAGGCTGCCATGGGAACATTATGGAATTTTTTGTATTACTTGAATTTCCATTGCCCAGCACCAACAAAGCTATATAGCCTCCACTGTAGGATCAGCCATCATTGTAGTGGGAAATACTTGGCAATATTCATTGTCACCCAAGATATTGGCCCTGCCTCAGCGGTCTCATGCGCTTTTTTCTTTGCCTCATAGTTTTGAAGCAAGCCTTCAATCTTTGCGTCACATGGTGGATCCTCTTGACATGCGATCTTCAACTTGCCGTAAAGCTCCTCCAATTCTTTGGCCTGGTTCAACATTTGCTTTTCCAGCTCGCTGGTGTAAGCCATTCCCTGCAACTGAATTGCTTTTGTCCTTCCCTTTGAAGCTTTGTCGAGGATTTCAGTCAAAGCTTGTTGCCCACGCCTTGGAGCCGCTGATGGGTGGCTCAATGAATCTTGGCCCAAAGCGAGACTTGGCGGTGGGGCCATGAAGAGATGGGGATTGGGTGGGTATACGATTTGAAAGGTAAAACCTTTGACAATGCTAGTCAGTGATGGAGCCATGGATCATCAAATGGACACACTAGAACCATGTAGAGAACACATTTTGGTGACAAAGCAATTCAGTAGCAAAGTTGTTGGGTTTCTCTTCGGTGAGATGCATGAGTGAGCTGAGCGTTTTTTACCATAGGCACCTGTGATTGTTTTTGAGCTATGGGCTACGACATCCCTTGAGGCCCCCACTGCACAGCAGTCTTTGGACCCACCGATTCTTCTTCTCCCTTTCCCTTCTTTGCTTTGGCTTTTGCTTTTACGACCTGTTTCTTGTCGTCATCCAAGCTTTGAAGCAGAAGTTGCTTGCCACCCTCTGAGGCAGCTTTCACATTTGGCATAGCTCCTGCCTGGAGAGGACCGTCTTCGCCGATCATAGAGTTCAGCATCTCCCTGTTCAATTTCTTTTCGCCTTCAACTTTGAGCTTCTCTTTGGTGATATCGTCCTGCCTGACAGTTCTTCCTCGTGGCATGTAATACCACGTCTCCTTCAGGGTTGAAGGGATGGATAGCGAAAGAGAAGGAGCCCATGTATATGGAAAGATTTTAGAGGATGCCGCATTAAGCAACAAACAATGTTCCAATATTGTTCCTTTACAGCTCAGCGATGATGATGTTGGATCTTAGAACAAAATCATGACTGTATTTTGAACCCCGGTCCATTGGATCTGATGGGTAATCCTCATCAGCGTAGAACAGTCCAGCATCAGTTCTCTTCTTTATGATGTCATTGAACCGTTCTTCGGACATTTCAGCTGCCAATGTTTTGGCTTGAACAGCCATCCATTCTTTGCGGCTCAGGTTGCTGGTTGACTGCTGTCTCTCAACCACACACTTGACTTTGTCCCAATCTTGAGAATTATCAAGCCACAAATTGAAGAGCTCTTGTTTCTTTCTAAGCAGCGTTGGCTTCAAGCTGGGGGGAAAAGTCAAGGCACACTTGGTGGATCGGTCAAATCGGTCCCATTCTTTCTTGTGGGTCTTACCTGGGCCGACTTTGGGAGGAATACAGGAACACCAGGGCAATCATGCTAGGGCCATCTTAAAATCAAGTTCTTATTGGAGTGGTTCCACAAATTTCCAAACTATAAAAAAATTGTATGTAGATGTAAGCTATGGATTACTCTTGTGTAGGAAAGATAGTGATGCCGAAAATGCAAAGTGTTGATCCCATACATACTTAATTGCTGGCCAGCTGCTGTTGCGATTGGTGTTCGTCACTGCTGTGGCCAACGTACCTTTGTCATCGCTGCCATCGTTCTCACCCTTCTCTGCTTCCTCCTGGGCTTCTTCCTCCATATCCTCATCTTCGCTTGCGTTGTCCTCAGAACCTTCATTAGATGAATCACTTTCTCCTTCAGCCTCTTCCTCCTCATCTGAAGCCTCAGACTCGCTTGGCTCATCCTCCTCCTCATCATCTTTGGCCTCGCTAAGAATCTCATCATCAGTCTTGGCCTCCTCCTCTTCTGCCTCTTCTGCATCTTCTGCCTCTTCTGCGTCTGAGCCATTCTCCCCAGCATCGCTCTCACATTTTTCAGCCTCAGCCTCCTTCTGTGGATCCTCCTCCTTCTCCTTCTCCTTTTGTGGATCCTTCTCCTTCTGTGGATCCTCCTCCTTCTGTGGAACACTCACCACCTTGCCATCAACAACTGTCATCGTTCCACTCTTCAACCCCTCCAGAATGGTGTCCATTCCCGGGTTTGCGTCAATGTCTGCCTGCAGTTCTGCTTCCCTCATCGCAGCCGAGAGGTTTTTTCTGATCTTCTCAAAATGCTCTTCTGCTTTCTTCCTGCCCTTGCTGCTATCGTATTGGGAGGAGCTGGCGGTCGTGCTTACCACGCTTTCTGGAGGTGACTTCATTCTATGTCTTTTGTTTGGGGGAGTCCTCGGAGAGACCAGCTTGGTCATCTGGTCTTTCAACTTTTTTACTTTCTCATCTCTTCTCTTCTTGCTTTCGTTCTCCTCGTCATTCTTCTTCCTTCCTTCCTTCTCCTTGTTCTCCTTGGCTTCATTCTCATCCTTCTTTACTTCCTGTTTGACTTTCTTCTCCTTGCTTTCCTTCTCCTTGCTTTCCTTCTCCTTGCTTTCCTTCTCCTTGCTTTCCCTCGTTGCTTCCTTCTCCTTGCTTTTCTTGGCTGCTTCCTTCTCCTTGCTTTTCTTGGCTGCTTCCATCTCCTTGCTTTTCTTCTCCTTGCCTTCCTTCTCCTTGCTTTCCTTCTGCTTGCTTTCCTTCGTTGCTTCCTTCTCCTTGCTTTCCTTTTTGGCTCCCTTCTCCTTGCTTTCCTTCTCGCTTTTCTCCTTCTTGCCTTCCTTCTCCTTGTCATGCTTCTTGTCTTTTGTCTTGGCTGGTGCTTGCTTCTTCTTTGACTTCGATTCCTCCTCGGCTTTAGCTTGCTTTGCTCTCTTCAAGACTTCGGCCTGGATGGATCCTGCTGACTTGCTTTTCTTTGTTTTCGAACATTCCTTCAGCATTTTTTTGGCTAGACTGGCCGGTGTTTGCTTGTCTTTTTTCTTCACGGCATTCTTCAAGATACCATCTCTCTTCCATGGCTGCTCTTTTTTCTTGGCCATGGCCCAAACGAACCAAGAGGGTCAGTAAAGCTACAGCAGCTAAAGTAGGATCGCTGCTTGAACGCAAAACCCTATGTTGGAAATCAGCAGGATTCAGTGATATCTACAAATCGCATGAAGTCGCTCCAAATCGCACGATGGTCTCTCCAAATCGCATGAGTGAAAAAGTATGTTTTTGCTATTTTTTTTTGCATGGCTGTGCTGTTTCCCGCAAAACCACCCATGCACCAGCTAGGCACCAGCCAGGTACCAGCCCACCCCTGACCAGCAGCCCAATTCCATCAGTGGCCTGTTGCTCTTTTCGCAAAGGCTTTCTTCAAAACGAATCTTCCCATGAAATCACCTGCGATGGGATTGAAATTTAATACATATAGTATGGGGCAGCTTGTTGTCGATCGATCTTGAAAGGTAACCAAAGAAAGAGAGAGAGATAGAGAGAGAAGGAGGAAGAGAAAGAGAGAGAGAGAGAGAGAC
>VSDK01001882.1:10776-15776 GCA_009767595.1 Symbiodinium kawagutii | reverse complement strand
CCATTTCCTGTAATTAACAATGTACTTGGAAAATCAAACCATTTCTGGATATTGATCTTGAACCGATAGAATCCACCCCTGAACAATTTTATCATTCACCAGCTATATGAGTTTGTGGAACCCTGTTTAGTAAGCCCTCACCGATGGAGCGCCCATGGCCCTCAAGCCAGCATGGATGGCACTCCGCTGCTTGTGCTTCCATGATGTTCCCTCTCGGCTGCCTTTGGCTTTGTAAGGCTGCCGCTTCAACGAATCGCGCTTGAAAGCAGGAGCCCCCTTCCCCATCTCGCTGGGACTAGAAGATTGGGAAACGCTGAAATCCACTAAAGTCCTGGTGTCCTGGATTCGATCCTTGAACCACCAACCGCATGTTCAGCAATGGATGGGGAAGGAATGCAGATTCGATGGTTTTAAGGTGCTGTCAATGTCACTTGGTGGCCTTGGTAGCCTTACAACTCTTGCCCTGCATGCCAACAAGAACCTCACCAGCCACCACCGCAGCCGTGCAAGGAGGGTTCGCACTTTGAGCTCCTTTGGTCTTCAGGGGCCTGGCCAGCAACAGGATCGTTGGCATGCCTTATAGGATTGGGGCTGTTGCTTCAGGAAAAGGGCCCTTGTTCAAGATCCATTGGCCACGATCAATCATCCACACTATATTCCATTGCCTTGCAATATGTCCCTAAGAATTGTCATGTGTGGGTAGGTAGCCCTCGTGTCCACACTCCCCTTTCCAAAGCTGTAGGGTTGTTTCAAAGTGTTTCTTGGAACTGCTTTCATGTCCCATGGGCACCTCCAGGATGATGACGTAGCTTCTGTAAAACTCGGAGAATGGTCCTTCAGATGTTGCGAAGCAAGAGTATGGACTCGTATTGGTGAAATCTAGAGGGTTGGGACTATGAACAAAGAATCGTACCGGTGTAATCACAAGGGTTGGGACTATGAACAAAGAATCGTACCGGTGTAATCACAAGGGTTGGGACTATGAACAAAGAATCATATCAGTGTAATCTAGAGGAGGTTGGGGCTTCTAAGTTCACACCAATAAAGATTCACCACGTTGCTTGATGTCACGCTATAGGCCAGGGTCAGAACAGAAATGAGCATTGATTCATTGAACTCCCAAGAGCCAGTTGGAGAATGTCAAGGACTGGGATGCCACAAAGCCAGTTTTTTGATAACGTTGAGCGATCTCGATTGTAAACAAATCTTGGTGCCAGTTCAATTCAGAGCAAGGGCAGTCAGTCCTCGAAGGGCGTGGTAAACCCACCAAGCCTGCAAAAGGCTCAGGTACGAGAAATAAACCAATTGGTGATGGTAAGGGTAAAAGATTTCAAATGTGACAATGATTTCCTTGTATGGTGCTTGCCACGTTGGGGGCTATTTCTGAAAACACTCCAAACACAGAATCAGCTGACAATGAATCACAAATCGTCGAAGCATGTTGGGATGTTTTCGAATTAGAGCTTACTGCTCTTCCTCACCAAGATTGGAAACTAATTCATCCTGATTGGATTCGTGCCTCAGCTGTAGGAGTAGGGGCCAGCAGCAAATCACCTGCGCAGCATCCAGCGCTATACACCGCCCAAGGAAAGCTGGAGAGTTCTGGATTCTGCAAGCTGGCGCATTGCATTTTGCATCGAAGCTCAACGCTGCTTGACTGACCAGACGATTAAGTCAGTGCTTCAGCTTCCCCGATTCTAAGTTCATGGTTGGCAGCTGGAACTTGGAAAGCCATCATACGAAACAGGATTATGGGTTGTTGAGCTTGTTTTTTCTTCGCAGTTGTGTTCATCGAAGTTCCACCTGCGCTATCCCAACCCCAGATTCATCTTCGAAATCCACTTCTACATGTCAAGAAGTGTTCATACACCGTGATCAAATGGCTTTCAGCCAATCAATGGTCAGCTGGCCAATTGGCAGCGCTCTGAACTTTATGCCAGCATTCTGCAGGCCCACCATGCTTTGCCCATGTCCATTGCCTCCCTTTCAGGGAGCCCTCCTGCTCCTCCTGACCCCCAATGCGCTTCACCACGAAGCAGCGGTTTCGAAGAATCACTTCCACTGCCTCAGGAAATGGATGAGCACCGATGCTGTGACATGTGAGCCTGGGTCAGAACTTAGCGGCGTGCCAAAATTAGGTTTGTAACATTCTTTTTTTCTAGTGATCATTGGTTCTTGGAAACTATATTTGCATGACTTGTCACGACCTCTCTGAACAGAAGCTAGCTATGAATCATCCAAGAGAAGAGTATTGCGTGGCGACGCTCCCAATGATAAGTGTGGGGGATAAGTGATGAAATAAGAGCACTGCTATATTGATGGACTTTCGGAGGCTATTTGCATGGCTAGTGGCAATCAAAAACCTTCACACAACCAAAAGGTGACTGAATATGAAACAAAATACGGCTCCATTGGCAGCCCTCAGCGTGTAGCTATGAGAGCCAAGATTGGGTCCCTTCTGCGGCCACGCTGACTTTGGAAGGATTGACAGGTCGTACCCTTTAAATTCAGGGGGGCACTCAAAAGCAGGCGCATCATGAGAGAGATCAGCAGGTGGCGCAGGCATATCACCAGGGTGAGCATCTCTTCGCTTTACACCTGATGCACTGGATGGATTTGTCTTTGGTTTCTTCTTGGCAACGCCATCATCCGCTCCTTTCTGATCAGTAGCACGCTTCAATCCTTTAGCCTCAAGGCAGAGGATGGAAACGGTAAACAAAAACAACATAGCTTTACCAAAGTTTTTTGACGAGAGGTATATAAATGGTAAAGGATTGTTTTACCAAATCGTAAATCGATTCCCAACCCCCAAACAAAATTGACGAGAAACAGTTTGGATCCCAACTGGTGGCGGTGTCCACTCTGACTCCAAAAGCTTGCCAACTGAACTTGAAGCGGGAGGTGTGGTAAGAACAGGCAATTTCCCATCCACCTCACCCTTGTAGCACCCCTTCTCCTCCAGAAAAGCGTTCTGGCGCATCAACTTGGCCAAATCACCTTTCCCCTCGTGTCCCTCGGCCTGTCGGACGCATGTTGGAAGTTCCCCCCTTTGAAGCTGAACATGTTTCCTAGAGCATCGCACGGTTTTCTATGATTCATGGGGCATCCCAATGATCGAACACGAACATAATCAACTTTACAAAAACTATTCGTCACACACACAGACGCACACACGCACAGAGACACACACACAAATCAGATTCCAACACACGCCTCCACAGGGTCCAAAGGGGCTTGCTTGGCAAGTCGAATGAGGTGCGATTCAATTTCCCTTCGCATTGGGCTGGATTGGGCGACATAGCGATTCTCCTCTGGTGTCAAAACCTGGGCTGCGGTAAGCGATGAAATGGAAACATAACTGACTGGAAACACGCCTTATGGTATCCCAGCAAAACCAATTCAAAGTGACAATGGAAATGGTTTGTTGAACCATGGAGCTTTGTTTCCACGGCTGCTGGAACGCTCTAGCCAGAATTCAAAGTATTCACGTCGTGACAGCCACGAGCTCGCCCCAACCCCAAAGCGCGCAAAGCTCCATTCGCAGTGGTCCATGTAATTGATCAGCTTGTTGTGCCTCAAGAGCTACAGGCGCTAAACAAACATGTTGTATGGCGAATGCGTGCCACAAACCACAGTAAGAAGTACATCAAACACAGAGATAAACATGTAAAAAAATATGTTGTTAGTATAAAACTTTACTTGAAACAGAACCCAGATTCGTAGCAATGTCGGGATGGTTGTCACCAAAGAAAGTCATCAGCGCAATGCACATCTCAACCAACTCTTCCCGGGGGGGGCCACTGTTTCCACACTTTGGGGATTCCCAGTACCAGTCTCCCAGCGTCTTCTTGTCGGAGTTCGGGGAGGAAACGTTTGAGTCCAAATCAGTCTGAGGATCATCATGGCCATCGGAATCATCAGCTTCATCATCGCTGGACGAGTCAGAAGAATCAACCAATCCACCATTCACGATTTTCTTTGGGGGGTTAGGCCCATCCATCCTCAAGGTGGTCGCCATGCTATCCTGAGTCTGACCTTCTTCCTCATCGTGATCCTCATACCCACTCTCACCATCCTCATTGTCATGCTGATCATCTTCATCCTGACCATCATCCCTGTCCTCACCCTGCGCATCATCCCTGTCCTCATCCTGGCTATCATCCCTATCCTCATCCTGATCATCTTTGCTACCCTCATCCTGACCCTCACCATTCTCAGCGTCCTCAGATTCATGAAGAACTGGGGAACCATGGTCTTCCTGAGATTCATGAAGAACTGGGGAACCAGGGTCTTCCTGAGATTCATGAAGAACTGGGGAACCACGGTCTTCCTGAGTTGAATCATCGTCACCAGCAAGAGTTCGGACTGTACGTTGAATCTTTGCTTCCCCAAACTCAATCTCAGCAGCACCATGGGTCTCGTTGGTTTCCACGGGTTGGGCCTGGCAAAAGCACAAGGAAGGAAAAAATTATGGCTGGGAAATGGGATCATCACATGTTCAATTGTCCTGGCCTTTCTTGACCGGCTTGGAGAGGTTACGAGGTATGACTTCAGCTCCACGATTCGGGGATGGGAACCAGCATCTTTACCTGGGAACTTTAATGACAGCAGTGGACAAATGAAACCAATCTTCAGGTTTTTGAAACGGGCACCCCAATCTACTCAAAAACACACTGCGCAAATAAAATTGATCATAACCAAAGTACTGCTTCTCCAAAGGGCACGGAGGCAGCTGATAAGGTTTTTGATTTTTTTTGCTTCATCAGCCGCAAGGGATTGTTTTGTTTCGCCTTCAGATGTAGGAATCAACAACTTGCCTGCCCACATTCGGTCCATGTAAAGTAAGCAATCAGCCAAGAAGAATCCTGAAGGGACCCTGTCATTAAACTTCATGACAACAGGCTTGATCCAAGTGTAATTCAAGACCAAATCCTCTGCTCGCGCAGATGTGATTGTATCCTCAAGTTGGATCAGCGGCCCCCCATTCCACTCTGAACCGC
>VSDK01001882.1:0-10759 GCA_009767595.1 Symbiodinium kawagutii | reverse complement strand
AGGACTGGCGGATGGCCACTGCCATGGCCTGCACATCTTTGACACTCCACGGAATCTTGCCTGGTCCTTGGCCGAGCAAGCAGCAAACAGCAATTTGAATTGCCCATACTTAAATACAGTATTGTCGTTAATTGATTTGGGTCAGCTTTGCATTCCCCCCCTTCCCCTGAAACAGCTCTAACAAAATTGCAAGCACTTTGAGACTAGCAACGCACACTTTTCCATGGCCCCATAACCGATGCCAGCTTCGATTCTGCCATGGATTCAACGCAGTTTTGGGAAACTGTTCACGCAAACTGCAAAGACACAAGTTGGCTGGAAAGCTTGAGCCTTAAAAAATGCGCGCAACGGTGACAATCGAAAACCCAACCAATCACGCGTTCCCTCTAGACAGGTGAAAGCGGTTTTTTTTGTGAGATGGATCAGAACTTGTGATCATAGCAGAACTTGCGATTCATCACGCAGCTGCAGTCATTGGCACCACTTGTCCCGGCAGGGGGCAGGGGGGCGCACCTGAGTTCTGCTCAGGATTGTTCTCCAGAAGAGCTGCTCGCTGCCATGCACGCTGGTGCACGTGGCCGATCGCGAAAAACACTGGCAGCAAACTGTGGATGGCTGGTGTGGCTGGTGTGGCTCATATCCCTGGTATGGCCGGCATCAAGTGGTCCCAATTTATCCCATTGTGGTGTAGTTAGATTTTTGTTTCTAATTTTTTTGATTCTACGCATCCCTATGTCCACCGTTTCCGTGGAAGAAGAAGCCAAAATGGCTGTTCGAAAACCGGGCTCCATTGAATGGTTCCGACGGGAAACCTGCAAAAAATGTGGCTGAAAACATTGATGACAAATGGGATTGGTACCACCAACCGCATTGATACCCCAACGGCTGTTCTTAAGGGGCGCAAAAGGGTGCCACTGAAACCCAATTCTTATCTAGAAATAACTGACCCTTTAAAAATACATTCTATAAATACGTGTGTGTGTGTGTATTCAAAATATGCACCATGGGCTCCCACCAACCTCTACACATGTAACGCTGGTATGGGTCGAATGGAACCACTTTTTGTTGGTGGGAGCCCATTTTTTTTTAACACAGCACAGTGAGCGCCACACGTAGCTTACGTGCAAAAAAATTTGCCTGGAGCGTGCTTGCTAATCAATGGCTTCACGGCTGCGTGTCTCATTGGCACTGAAAGCGCGCATGCACGCGCTGTTTCGCATTTACCTTTGTATTCTCATGCTCTGCCACTATTGGGCATCCTGCAAGGGCATGGAGTATTATCATCATTTCTAGCGGATATGCATTTGGCAAGGTTTTGCAACAGGAGGCATGCACCGATGTAAGAAGCCAAACCGTTGCCCAAAGGACATCATTGGATCCTCTAAGTACAAAGATCAGACCAGCTGTATTCCATGGACTCGCTAAATTGCCCTTGCTCATCTTTCTGGGTAGGTCATCTCGGTCTTGGCGCCTAGGGGACGGAGATTTCAATTTCAATTCTGCACTCTGAACTGCTTTGAGCTGCATGAAGTGGTGAGGATCAGGAGGGGTGACAATTAACAAACCTTTTTACTGTACCATCACCAGTAGTAATCGCCTTTGCCTTGACTACATTGATCTGTTTTTTGCTTTGGTGGGAAATATCCTTGTTGTTGCTTTTGTTGCAGACTGCCAACATTTTAAACTCGTAGTTTCATAGTTCAAACTAGTACTAGTAGATTAGTATAGTATAGTAGTAAAGTTTAGTTTAGTATTCCGAAAGAGGTGTTCCTGTCCTTGTTTGAAATAAGGCTAGCAAGAAGGCTGGACACACCTGACCTGCCACAACTTCTGGAAGGTTAAGGCTAAGGTGTATTAAGGTGTATTGGACTGCACTTTTTGGTGATGATATGATGATATCATGTTATGATGGTGGTTCTGATATGTGATGGTGGTGATGATGATGATGATGATGACGATGACGATGACGATGATGAGGATCTTGATGACCAAGATAAAAGCTTGAAGGCTGATGAAAGGATCATGAAGGGTGAAGATAATGAACATTGCTGGTGATTGATGGGGGGACTAGATTCCCAATTGAAGCCAAATCCCAAGACTCCCAAGACCATTGTCTTTTACAGAGTATGACAGAGTATATTGTTCAATCCTGCACCGCTGTCCGGCTGTGCGCGAACACTGAAAAATTGAACAGGGCAAATTGAAGTCGAACAAGTGGGATGATGATGCTGAGGGCGATGAAATGGATGGGCCGCAATTTCTTTTGTTTTGCCGGCTGTCGGGGGGTAACAACTACACATATCACATATCCTGATAGTATCACCCATGTTTTGACTGAATGAGATCTTATGTGAAAAACGTAACGTCAAAGCGTCAAAGCGCCAAACCTGAATTGATCTTATAGCCGGGATCCCTAACCAAAACACTAGCCACTAACCCTAGCACATAACAACAGCAAACAGCAAGCCAGTAACCCGCAACTCCCAAACCCAATAGTTGTTTGGGCAATGCGCAACTACTTAGCGCCGTTGAAAAAACATTTACCAGAAAATGTGTATTTAAGTTCAAGCAAAAGACATACGCAAGCATCTTTCGGGAGACAACGTTCAGCATGCGGTAGATATTACCGGCATCCATTTCCCCAGCTTTGCCAAAAACAACGTGATGGTTACAATCATCGATGAAGGCGCTCCAAAAGGCCGTATTCCACCAGCCTGTTTCGGAAAGCCTTGCAGCTCTCTGTAACTGGCGAAGCGACCTGGGAATTTCGAATCCACAAATGCTTTGCAGGTCTTCTCAAACTCTTTGTGGCTCGAACGCATCGGTGGAGTAAAAGAGTCCAGGTATTGGTTGAGGGCTGGTTCGATCCGTTCAAGAGCAAGTAGGTGCTCAATGAAGGAAGCTTTCGATGCTTGCTTGTTGAATTGGTCGCCGAAATCTTTTAGCCACTCTAAGACGTCCTTACTAGTTCGCAAACAAATTGCCAAAGCAGTCAAAACTTCCAGAGCAAACATGAATTAAATACATCGCTCTGGCTCTGGGAAATCACAATGAAATACTTTGTGAAATACCTCAATGACTAAATCCTAGAACTAGGTTCTCTGACGACTCATGACATTTGCATCATTTCATCAAATTGGTCAATCAAGCCTTTCTGGCGCAAAAAAAAACAAAAAGCTTGAGCTAGGATTGAAATGAATGCTATGTCAGGGCTTCAAAGAACAAAGTACATCTTGGACTTGCTCGGGCCAAGCACAGCCGCACCCTTGACACTAGACGTTCAGATTCTGAAGATGCACCCAATGCATTCCGCAGTTTGTTGGTCATAAGTTTCAGGCCCAAGTCTCCCGAGGTGTCCGTTCATGAAACACAGTGACATCGGAGATCCCCTCTTTGACAGACAGGCCGATTTGCGTCTCATAGAAAGCATTCCGCTCCTGATCTCTAGGCAAGGCGAAAGCGGTGGCAAAATCACAATGTTATCGCCTGGTGGTTGTTATACCCAATGCTGGCTGCACTATATTTGTTTTCCCAAGCAAAATGCGGCTGGCAGTTGGGCTGCATGTTTTGCAGTAGCAACCCTTAGAGAGGATGAACGTGTCGCGTTGGCTTTTAATCCAATTTTGGGTTCAATTGTTTCCAAAATTACTTGTCTTCATCAACCGGCAGCAGCACATGAAGTTGATCTGCGGCATTGTCCCTAGAATCCTAAAATCTTCATACAGTGAAAGAGAAATGTTTCGACTCCGGAATTCGGAAATAGTAAAACTAGCAGCATAATATGATATAGTATGGTATGGTTTTGGTTTAGTACAATATGGTAGAGAGTGTATCTAATGTACTATAGAATGGTATCTACAATGCAAATGCAATAAAGTAACTATAGTATGATATCGTAATGTATCGTATCGTACCATATCCTTTAAGGTCTTTAGGGTAGTATAATATAGTATCTTAATATGGATGTGAGAAATCTCCTGGTGGCAAAGGGTTTTGCAACACAATGACGTTCTGAGGTCCCGAGTCCGCCTGTATCCTGTGTTCAGTCAGTGTTTATGTTGGCAGCTTTTGTTAAAGCGTTTCATATTTAAGATCTTTGGGTTTTAGATTTGGAACTGGCCCCGGACATCGCTTAACATCATACATTGTTGATTGACCATCGAGCGATGTATCCGACTGGCAATGATTGAATATTTTACTGGCTTACAAATATAATAACCAAAGTTTTAGTTTCAAACATCATACCATGATTCCCCTTCGTTTCATTGATATGCCGACTGACAAGGTTTGGAAAATGCTGGTTTGTGTTGATCTGCAATCACCCGGCCTGCTCAGCGAACTCGTTGATATTCTTCTTCCCACGCTCTTGCAATTACTCATCAACGGCCTCAAACAATGCTTCGATCAGAGTTGCTGACGTCATCATATGGAGCTCGCATGGCTCCACCCAGTGTCCGTCTGTAGCAGACGAAATCTTCTTGGCAATGACCCACGCATTCCCTCTCACCTCGAATGGATATGACGCCACAATGATGAAATAAGGAATCAGGAACCATTGACTCTACTGCCCCAAGGTGAAGCTAGTGACTGGCTTCAAGGTGTAGGAAAATGAAAAGGCAATGATGTAATACGCAATACGAAATATTCAATAATATGCAATGAATCCAACCTTTTGGTGAGGTTGCAGCTTTGCGAGTGAACTCTTTTCATCAAAAAGAAATCACTACCCCCACTGCGCCTCCCTAAAACGTAAAAGAATTGTTAATTTGGCCTGAAAAAACGACCCTGCCAATTTTTGACAAAAATGGCAAAAAAATGGCAATTTTTGTCAATTTTTGTCTTTTTTTGTTTTTGTTGTCCTGTTTGTAAAAGTTATGTTCTTGTAGAAAAACAATAGACACCGTTGCTTGTTCGAGAAATTTGATTTTTATGTTGATGTTTGACTTGTTTTGCGTAGACTGCTTGGTGGTGCCCATGTTAGACATGCGCGGGCCATTGCTCAAATAACCACAGCTTAAACATAATTTGGGTTTCGTCTAATTTGTAGTAACTTGTGGTTTCGGCGTTTGTTTTTCCACATGTCCTTTGAACCCAACTGCTGACTGCAATTCACTTTCACTTCACTTGACTGCTTTCGTTCGCCGAGTAATTCCAGCGAAGGGCAGGCATGATGAGCTCTTCAGTTTTCATTTAGACCCTTCGGGCGTCCAAGAAAATTCTTTCAGTGGCCTCGGCAGTTTTTGCGTTGAGAATGTTCACTAACTGTGTGTTTAATATGTTTTCAGCTCGTGTCAGGCATGTCGCGGTGTCCTCGTTTAATGATATCATCACCTATTCGGAGATGTTTCCTCTGAGCTTTCAACATGTCAGGATCTTCGCACTCAAAGATTTCACCAATTGCGCAACTGTCTCTCTTTCTCTCTCTCTCCCAGATTCATCTTCGCCCAGTATCTAGATGAGCTTTACAAACAATACCGTATGCCGTGCCTAAATTCAATGTGGGGCTCAAATGGGGGCCAAGGGATAGTTGGGGTTTAGCCATGGGTCCATGGTAGGGGCGTCAAAATATGAGTGAATTAGTTAGGCTATGTTGGGCTCATGTTGGGAAATTGCTAGCCCGCCGCGGGCACGTTGAGCATAAAACCCATTTGTTTTTGCAAAGGGATCGGTTGGGGTTCAGTCTCAAAAGTTTTTCCTTGGGTTTGGTCCATCCTTGTGCTTAGCAGAGGCCAATGGCATACCAAAGGCCAATGGCATACCAAAGAATGCCCATGCAAGAATTCAAAAAACAAATAAGGGGGTTAGTTAGGTTATGTTGGGCTCATGGCGGGCAATTTCTGGAGTGACAGATTGGGTTTAGATGGCGTCTAGAAACAAAACGATTTGCTGTGCCTAAATTCATTGTTGAAATCACATGGCCACGGGTCAATATTAATCAGCCAACGAATGGGGGGATTTCCACCAACAGTAACAAGGAAAACCATGGTTAATGGTGGGGGAACCAGGGGTACAGGGTTTTGACCCACAGCCATATGAAACAATTTTTGGGCTAGATAGGATTAGGGTGGGGTTTAGATGGGTATCAGGAACAATATCTTTTGCAATGGGGTAGAGAAGGTTTAGGCACGGGTCCGTGGACTTGGGTCTGAAAGGTTCGCCTTGGGTTTGTCCTGTCCTTGCGCATTTACAAATGGTGTTTCGATGAGGTTTAGGGACAATTTTTTCTCGGCTTCAGTTCAACCTTGAATTGGGATAAATGGGGATGAGATGAGGCATCTATCCCTCCATTTCAATTCTTCTGTTGGGTTTTTGTTGACCGTGCAAATGTGTTTTTCACATTCTAATCTTTAATTGTTCCATATTCGTTGCGGTCCCATCCTTTATCAACATCTCCATGTCAATTCTTCCTAATTGTTTTTAGACATGTCTGTTTGTCACCAAATTGAAAAAATTCAAAACGCAGGCCATAATGGCACTAAACTGAAAGCGAAAGCCATAGTAGCGCTAACTTGAAAGCGAAGGCCACAATGGCAGTAAACTGAAAGCGAAGGCCACAATGGCAGTAAACTGAAAGCGAAGGCCACAATGGCATTGAAAGCGAAGGCAATAATGGCATTGGAAGCGAAGGCCTTAATGGCATTGAAATCGAAGGCCATAATGGCGCCAGATTTTACCCGTGTTTGATAATTGTTTTTGGACATAATTGCCACTAAATAAAGACGCAGGCCATAATGGCATTAAATTGAAAGCGAAAGCCATAGTAGCGCTAACTTGAAAGCGAAGGCCACAATGGCAGTAAACTGAAAGCGAAGGCCACAATGGCAGTAAACTGAAAGCGAAGGCCACAATGGCATTGAAAGCGAAGGCAATAATGGCATTGGAAGCGAAGGCCTTAATGGCATTGAAATCGAAGGCCATAATGGCGCCAGATTTTACCCGTGTTTGATAATTGTTTTTGGACATAATTGCCACTAAATAAAGACGCAGGCCATAATGGCATTAAATTGAAAACGAAAGTCATAGTAGCGCTGACTTGAAAGCGAAGGCTATAATGGCAGTAAATTGAAAGCGAAGGCAATAATGGCATTGAAATCGAAAATCATAATGGCACGGGAAGCGAAAGCTTTACTGGTACTGAAAGTGAAGGCCATAATGGCGCCAGATTTTACCCGTGTTTGATAATTGTTTTTGGAAATATTTGCCACTAACTTAACAACGCAGGCCACAATGGCGCTAAAACAAAGACACGGACCATAATGGCGCCTATATAGCGACAAAAAAATAAGCGCAAATAGGATCAACAGAAATGAAATATGTATAGTTATCTATTTAGTTTCAACAAAAGACATTCATAGACATAAGTCAAAATGAATGTGTGAATTGTGCTTCGGACTTTACGGTTAAGATATCCTATACCCCGGTTTTGGGTTTTCACGACAACTTGTGTTTGGGGTTCTAATTTCGAAGTTATTTGATGGTCGTTGCTGCATGGATGGTCGCTGCTGCACGGATGACGGTGGTAGTCCTAGAGATAATACACGCATCCAGGCTCGGCTTCACGGAAGGGTTGTGTTGATTAGATGCAGAACTAACCCAGGATCCACCTGATCATGTGGTGATTCAGGATAACCTGAGGAATCGCGTGGCCTTGCCGATGATGCAGCTTTCAAGTTTTTGGCCTATCCGGTTCAACAGTAGGGTGTTGGCCTACCGTAGCAATGACAGGGATCGGAGAATTACGGTTTGATCCTGAAGAGGGAGCTGACGCATATAAGGAAGGCAGCGTAAGTTCCAAACCAATTTTGACACAAGTAGTGATAAAAAAATAGCAATACAGTGCATCCATGTCATGTAATTTGAATGGGTAGAACCTTTTTTTAAAGTATGAATTGGATGTCAAAATTGGCGCCGGCAGCCGCCGGAATTCCAGTTCCAGTAGCATATAAAGTTGTTGCAACTACAAGATTCCCGTTGAGGATGACCGGTCGGCCCTTTGGGTGTGCGTGTGGCTCAGCCTTAACATCTCCTGAAGAACGTATTGCGCTTGGCTGTGTGGTGCGGTGTGTGGGACATGGACCTTGAGGAAATTCAAACGTTTCAAGCAAGAACGCACTTTGAATACACTAGCATGGAATAACAACAGCATAGACAGACAGAAACCTGTTCAACTTGATAACTTGTTTGTTAGAAGGGAACCCGTCACCATTTTTGTTGCAGAACACTGGGGGTATAATATACAAGTATCATACCCACATCCCACAATCCCGGACACACACGCACACACGCGCGCTTACATATACTGTAATATAATTTACATATATATAAATATAAAATACATGAATACATACATATACAATATACAGTTACACCCCTTTTTTGTTTACCCCCCTGTTTGGACAGAAGGGACGTCTTCGCCAACTACGTGGGGAGCCTTTAGGAGGGGTTTCGGATTTTTTAGGATTGTATGTTATATTAAGTTTTTGTGTATGTATTGAGATACACATATATTTTTCTTGGCGTTCTAGGTTCCTGGCACTTGGTTAAACAATACCGCTGTTCGCATCCTCGTTCATCTTGCCGTTCCTCACTAGGTTCGTAGTGAAGGTTCAGGAGGCACTTGGATGATGAGGGGAGCAAAAGAAGAAGTAAGCAGACCCTCACATCCTTGTGTCATCCTTTAGGAAGGGTGAAAAAGGTTTTGACATACATTTTGACGACGACAATGGAAAAGGATGAGGAGACTGTACGATGTAGATTTCAGCGACGACGACGGTGGACTAGGGAAGTTGCAAAATGACAACAGTGGCAGAAACAGTACTTGGATGGAAGTGCATTTTCGTTGGAGCCGGAAGGAAAAACACTTTGAACACCACCCCCAACATCATTGGTATGTCCATAGATGACTGCGTTGTTACGCCCGTAGCTTAGTCGCAGAGCGGTGTTTTGACGTCCTCGTGTTGCGGTTGTAAAGGTTGGCAAACGTAGATGCACGGTTTGGGTTGGTTTATGTTGGGCCCGTGGAAGATCACGTTGGGTCATTGCTATATTGCTTGGCTGACCAACCTTTTGCATACTTGACTTGCTGTGCCTAGACTGCCTTGTCAGCCCATGTCAGATCATCACGGGCCATTGCTCGGATAACCTAGGTTTATAAGATTTGCTGTGCCTAGATTGCCGTGCTCAGATGAGGCCATTGCTGGCGATATGCAGAGAAAAGGCACACTGAATTTGCTGCACTTAGATTGCCATGTTAGGCCCATGTAAGATCAGGCCGTTGCTGGGGTATGCCCTTATTAGGCGCATTGAATTCGATGCGCCTAGATTGCCATGTTGGGTCCAAGTAGCAAAGTCTGGGATGTGCGCCGCTTCGGCGCAGTGAACTTGCTATGTCTATATTGGGTGTTTGGCCCATGTAAGATCACGCTGGGCCATTGCTGGGATATGCGCAATTTGGGCGCTCCCATACCTTCGGCTTTTTGATGTCCAGATGGGCGTGTCATGATGAATCGACTGATGGCAAGCTTACTTGGCCTATGGTTAAAACTAATTCATCAATGATTAGAGGCTTAAAGGTTAACGATTCATTCGCTGGGCTTCGAAAATTGAGCTGCTTCAAAACGACTAATTGCTCTGCTGGGTGAATTGCCGGGGGGTTTGCCGGGATTGCCGGGTAGGATTGCCGGGGGCCACGGCAATCCCGGCAACCCTACCCGGCAATCCCGGCAATCCTACCCGGCAATCCTACCCGGCAATCCCGGCAATCCTACCCGGCAATCTTACCCGGCAATCCCGGCAATCCCCGTCTCTTTGCCGTCCTTTACCGCGCCTTTACCGTGCTTTTACCGTATCCCGGCAATCCTACCCGGCAATCCCGGCAATCCTACCCGGCAATCGCGGCAATCCCCGTCTCTTTGCCGTCCTTTACCGCGCCTTTACCGTGCTTTTACCCTGCCTTTCCTAATGCCTTTCCCCCGTGCCTTCCCCTGCGCCTTTCCCATGTGAATTTCCCCGCTGCTTTGACCGTGCCTGCACCGTGCCTTTACCGTCCCTTTACCGGAAATTGCCCGGCGAAATCTGAGGGAGTTGATTATAGGCGAACACTGTTTTTGCTTATAGTACCGGAACCGTCAATAGTTGAAACAACATAAGTAGCGTTAATCTATGATAGTATTAGTGCGGTTTATTGTGCATACCTGTTGCTTAACTTCACTAGTACGTCTTAGGCCGTCTTAGGTGCCCATGTTTGAAAAAATAGGCGAACGCTGTTTTTGCTTATAGCGCCGGAAGCGTGAGTAATTGGAACAATGTAACCATTAATAATCTATGATAATATTTTTAGCGCTGTGTAGTGTGCATACTTGTTGCTGAACCTTTACTAGCACGTTTTAGGCGCCAAATGTAATTGCAACAATTAGGCAAACACTGCTTTTTCTTATAGTACCGGAACCGTCAGTAATTGAAACAACGCAGGTAATATTAATTGAAGATAGTATTAGTGCGGTGTAGTGTGCATACCTGTTGCTTATTTTTTTTAAGCGCGGCTTAGGCGCCGATGTTTGAAACCACTAGGCAAACACTGTTTTTGCTTAAAGTGCCGGAACCGTCAGTAATTGAAACAACATAGGTAGTATGAGTCTACGATAGTTGTAGCGCGCTGTAGTGTGCATACCTGTTGCTTAAGTTTTACTAGCGCTTCTTAGGCGCCGATGTTTAAAACCATTAGGCAAACACTGTTTTTGCTTATAGTACCGGAACCGTC
>VSDK01001866.1:122868-170381 GCA_009767595.1 Symbiodinium kawagutii | reverse complement strand
GTAACCAGCCGCTCGCATGGCCAAGGTTGCACGTGCGCGTCCAGCGAAGAACTCCACCCACTCATAGGTCTGCACGACCCAGAATGACAAACAAACAATTGGACAAAATCTTGGATCAGTAACAGCTTTGGAGTCAATGACACATTCACAATTTGCAGTGTTTGTTGTCAGAATTAGATGCCCACCCGAAGCTCAAGGCCAAAACCCAGCCTCTTCAATGCCGCCGCTTTCCATGTAGCACATCATCAGCACTGCAAAGATAAAGTCCTGAAGGCCCGAGCATGGGTATGGTATAGTTACCCAAGGTGAAGTTGAAGTAAACCCATGCGGAACCCCCACATCAACCACGCAAGCATGTACATCATGCACGTGTGGCCTCAACCTATTTCAATATACCTAAAGTTCATTTAATTTGTGGCTCATTTAATGTCAAAGCAATCCCATGATGGAGGTGCAAACGAGTGTCCGCTGGTGCTTGAAGAGCGATCAGGCCACATATCACACTGGGGATGGTTTTTGCAACCGGCATTGGTCCACTACTCAACATTCGCTTTGCGCACTCAAGGCACAAACTTGAAGTGGGAAAAACAGCTTCGTTGAACCACGCGAGATATGTGGCTTCAAGCTTCAAAGCAACGGTATGCATAATTCTTATAGTTGCATGCATGCATGCATCGTTATCAACTATATGCTCATGGTGCGCAAGGTCAGCTTCACTGCCCAACTGATCCCAAGTAAAGATAAGCCGGTTTGGCGGGCCACACTCTTCAGGAGCCCGCGCTTAGCAGCCCATGCCTTGCCAGCCACCTTGACCATCAGGTCCAGGCCTCAGAGGTCAGCAGAGTCAGCAGAATACTTTGGGGTCAAGAAGTCCAAAAAGGATCATGGAAGTGCAGTTGATACCAAACCAACTCAACCTCACCAAGTTCACCCAGATTTTGATGCAGTGCTTAATCAAGCCAAAGGGGCACCCAACAACATATAGCGTCAAAGTACAAGATTATTGGTAATCATGTTTTTTTGCCAAAGGGGTGATTGTGACCCAGCAAGGGCATCAAGGGTATTGGATGGTATCGGAGGTGAGTGCCCCAATGATTCAAGTAGCCAGTCAAGTGGTAGTTTGGCGGAGGTCACACAATCCTTTTGTCGCCCGGAGGATGCCAGCAAAGTGCTTGTCAATGGCCATGGTAGGCACGCCAGACTTCGCTCAACCTAACCTCATCAGCTAGTGAAATAGTTTCCCCAAAAGATTGTTGCCACGTGGAACGTGGCAAATGCAGGACACATTCTGGCCTGCAGACGCCCCAAATATATGGAATTAAAAGCTGATGCACTTGGCATGTCAAGGCTTTCCCTGACAATATGCGACGATCATGAGGCACTCAAACAAGCAGCGCTGCCCCAAGGAAAACAATGCTATTATGTTTGAATTGATCTATACACGAAGATGCCTTCATTAAAGATGCACGTATCCAAACATTATTTTTATTCAGTGCGGGTAATTGTTGGACTGATATGGGCAGATCAACTCGTTTGCACCCTCAAATCCCAACGATGCCAATTGGCAGCCGCTCACTCCACTCAGGCCTCAGGTCGATTCGCTTCGTGGTAGGCAGCGATCACCGTTCGGGCCGTGTCCTTCATGCTTTCAATGAAGCTCTGGACTTTCGTGCACCACGGATCAACATCCTCACCAAGATCATCCAGCCATTCAGCCTCAGAGGATCTCAGAGGCATATAGGAATAATATCGGGAGCTTATTCTCTAAGTGGATTGGAACTCAAAAACGAGTAAAGGATTCTGGACTTAATTTAGAAAAAGTGGTGGGGTTGCCAATTGACTTGCTAGTCATTTGCAGGTTTGGTTTGCCCCCCGTCAAGTGAAAAAGAAGCATTGAAAAATGCTGGATTGAAGATAACATTGCTTTGAACATTTGAGATTGATGCGGGACAAAGGTCATACGATCTATTTACTTTGCCAGGGGCTACATGGGGCTACCCAGCTACCAACCATCCACCAGCCAAGTCAAAAGATAGCAGCAACAGTTTATCAACGGCCTGATCAATGTGGAGCACACTGACTGACATCGACCCTGTGGGGATACCTAAACACTGGTTGAATGAATGATGTTCATTGTAGAAGGTGCCATTGGAAAAGGGGAACGCAATCAATGATCCATGAAAAGAAAGAGAACATTCCTGTGTGATCCAACCGAGAAACAGTCATAGTAGCACATTTCATTGCGAAAGCAATGTTGAGAACATCTTTGAGGCTGAAGGAAAAGTAGGCAAACTCTTTGTTGGTGCGAGTGGTTTCGATTTTTGTTTTCAAACCAACAGCAGGTCTTGATAGAAGGTGCCATTGGAAAAGGGGAACGCAATCAATGATCCATGAAAAGAAAGAGAACATTCCTGTGTGATCCAACCGAGAAACAGTCATAGTAGCACATTTCATTGCGAAAGCAATGTTGAGAACATCTTTGAGGCTGAAGGAAAAGTAGGCAAACTCTTTGTTGGTGCGAGTGGTTTCGATTTTTGTTTTCAAACCAACAGCAGGTCTTGAGCGAGTGTAGTAAGCTGACACGCTTGACATGTTGTACGTATGGGTATCAAAGGCGTCCCCTTTGAGCAAAGCCTTGCCCTCTTTGAACCGAAACTCAAGTTCAGCCTTTAAAGCCTGAACATGCTCCGGCGTCACCCTGGCCCGACGGTAGGGTACATCCTCAACCTGTTCCTCAACAGCAGCAGGAGCCGGGGAAGTGGAGGGGCTAGCAGAAGCTTTAGCCTTGGCCTTGCCCTTGGCCTTCGCCTTGGCCTTGGCGCGTGGCTTCGGGGTTGCTTCAGCTTTTGCTTTGGGGGATGCTTTGGCCTTTGCTTTTCCCCTAGTTTTCTTGTCAACCTTTGCATCAGCAGATTCCTTTGTCTCAGGCTCATGGTTTTCCTCGGCAGCATCACCATTGGACTTTGCACTCTTGGTCTTGGCTTTCTTGGGCTTTCCCTCGGAACTATCATCAGGGCCTTCATCAGGTTTCCTTTTGGATGCTTTTCCCCGACCCCTACCCCGACCTTTCCCTTTGCCTTTGCCCTTAGTGGGTACCTCTCCTTTCTCACCTTGATCCTCACCCACCCCGGCATCCTGATTTTCATCATCGCCATCGCATCCCTTCGCTTTGGCCTTCACCTTCAGCTGCTCGCGCTTGAGAATCACCTTAGATTGAGGCTGGGGAGGCAGGGATGCATGGAATGCCAAAGTCAAAACAATTAAGTGAAAATCATGACAAAGCTATATGTGGATCATTGATCACAACCAAAGATTACTTACAAGTAAACCTGCACCCAGGAACCGGGATCTGCGAACTTTCAAGGAAAGGGCCGGCCAATGGTGCTGATGGGGTGTCAGACTTGGGCGGATCATCATTGGGCAAAGCAGGAGCATGTTCAGGCAAAGAATCACCAGGTGGGCAATGTTCTTCTCCATCCATCACTGGGGACATGATCACATCACTATCCTGGAGATCACCAGGATCGGGGTACACTTCCTCGGGTGCCGAACTTGCAGCCTGAGATCCCAAAGCCTGCACCAACAGCGGCTGCGTCTCCACGGTGTCAATCTTCAGGGGATCCATTTGCGGAAGAGAATCTTCAATCACCATCAGGCCTGAAAACAGAGGCAGTGAATTCAAGGCTACATATTGGGGTTTATCAGGAGAGATGAACCGATTGGAACAGGAAAGCTACTAACGTATGATGAGGTAATCACGTTGCACAACTGTTGAACTCTTGGAGTCTTATGGGTTTGCAAGGCATGGTATATGTGCAGAGGAGAGGAGAACATCCAAGAAAGTTCCCGGCCTTCACTGGATGCAGCCCGGACCAACTGTCGTGAATGCTGACGCCTAGTCCAGGAACAACAACGAAGACATGATTTTGATTTCTAGACTAGATCTGAGTAATGATATTGCAATTGCATATGCATTCAAGATCAGAGTAACTATAATTTTGAATACATTAATTCTCCAAGCGTTTGCAGTTGGATGCTCGCAACAACTCGGGTAAATGCACCATTTAAGAAGGTTGAGTGACTCAGCTGAATGTCAACCATTGACATCAATAGAACACAGTGCTCTTGGGTGGCCTCTCCCACTTTTTCTGCAGTCTCTCCAGCTCAGCTTCCAGATTACCTAGGCCGATAGCTGCTTAGGGTAGACCCCGCTTTGATGTTGACAAAATCAGAAGGGAACCATGGGGAACCAAAGGATATTGAAGGTTCGACAAGCATGACAAACCAGGGAACAAATAACAACATAGTTTATCATCTAGTCCGAGCAGCATTGAGGAGGTTCATCATCAGAATCCAACATGATCGCATCATCCAATGGTTCCATTCGACGCAGTGGACGGGCACAAGTGTGCACGAGGTTTGAGGGATCTGGGCAACCTGTCTCGAACTCACCTGCCCCAACCTCATCACCTTTCCCCTCTCCAACCTCATCACCTTTCCCCTCCCCAACCACATCATTCTTACCTTCCTCAACTTTCGCTACCTCACCAAACAATTCTTCCATGAAATCTTCAGCAGGATCCTCAAACACATGCGAAGCTCCTTCCGGAATGGGACCGACGCTTGATGGAACCTCTGGGGAATCATCCATTTCACCATCATCCTCAGCTTCATCATCATTGTCGTTATCCTCACCTGACTCCGCTTCCATATTTCCCTCCTGCATGGGTTGCGGTGATTTTTAATCACCATTTATGCAAACAGACTTTCTTTGATTGAACCAAAAGAACATTTGTTTTTGACAATTCAACTTTAATTGAGGGATGAAACTAAAGAAACCATGTCCTCCTCATCCTCAACATCGTCTTCCAAATCTTCGCGGAACTCTTGAGATTGCTGCAACTGAGTGATTCGCTCCTACAGGGGCCGGATTGTTGAGTGTGGGTTGAGAATAAAAGGCATGGAACTTATCTCAACACACCATATTCGATCAACAAATGATTCAGAATCATAAGTGGGAAACATGCTGCTCATATGCAGCAGTCCTTCAAGTCTGGAAAGTATACGAGGAGAAGCTTGTGGAATCTGGTATCCTTAGCAGAGGTTTAGTGCGAGATTGATTGCAATCTCTGGGGTCTTTCTTGAAACTTGTACTGAACGCTTAATGGATTCCAGTTCTAAGAAAGTCTCAGCTATGCTATATGCTGCCATGGGTCCCTGGTCAACTCTCCCCGACGACCCTTGCGCTTGATAAAGCCACATGCGGCCTTGAAGCCCCAAGACTCGCGTAGCATGGCTTCCTCCGAGCAAGTCAACTGGTTCATCTCGAAGAACTTTTTCAACTGGATCTGGAGGGGTTTCATCTCCGGTAGCTTCAAGCCTTTCCTCAGGTAAAAATATTTGGTTCCACCGAATGAGTCAAACTGAATTCTCTTGCACAGCTGGGCACTCCCAATTAACCAATTAATCTATGGGATGCATATTTGCCCAAGATGTGATTCAGGATGGTCCGAACGTCTATATGATGATATAGGAATGCTTCATGCTTAATGAAAGCAAGGATCTTTGTCAACTCCAAGACCGGTAGGATGGCTTCACAGTGGTTCGAGCACGATTTCACGGTGGCATGAAACGTAGGGGAAGCATTGCACAAAAGCGCATGGGTCGACCGAAGATGTTTCCTACAAACATCATCCTCATCCCAGCGGTCTGCCAGGGATTGAAGGTTGTTTGTAACCTTTCGCCCCATTTTCAAAAGACACCTCGAGCCAAAAAAGTTCTGAACACACCAACGCACTTGCTCCAGGAGCCCCATGTGCCCGAGCTGATCCATGTGAATGACAGCGCAGAAAAGAACACTGTGGCCCCGGGCTGGAGTGTCCACGATGGTGAGGAACAGGTGGCAGCCATCTTTAGGCGGCAAGATGAAGTCATGTAGTGGGCCGTAGTTGGTTAATGAACTTATACCAATGGCTCATGTTGACATCGATCTTAGACTATATGATCCGATACTTCATGAATACATAGCCCATTCACTCGATCGTCAGGATTGTTAAATCAATTAAATGGTATAGATGGTATAATCATTTGAGGATTCAACCAACTTATGGCGTGTGATATGCACTCCAAGTGCAGGATGAATCGCCAATAAGATCGAAACATGTGTTGATCCTTTGGGCAAACATGTTGATCCTTTGCATCCTATATGTGATCCAAAGCGACGGTACAATCATCATCATATTACTATTACCTCGATGTAATGATAATGATAATTATATGGATCTTAACTTCAACCATTGTCAATGGTAACCAGCAATCATCAAGCAAGAACCATCAGTAATCATGGCAGTTCATAAAGAACCATCACCTACCAGCCAACCCTTATTGAACATGTACGTTATAGAGTATATAGTTCATATTATGCACCATGAGTCCTAAATTATCATCATCAATCATCATAAGTATCATCATGTTTATTTTATGTCATCAGAATCAATATATCAGTGCCTAAATGATTCAACCAGTCCGAAACCAGGTTTTTATATAAAAACCAGGTTATTGCATATTGTTTGAATCAAAGACAGGTTATTCAGAATTATCCTTGATTTTTTTGGGTTCCCCGTTCAAGGGGTATGTAAATAATGATGTATGTTTTGTTAGTTCAGTGGTAACAGTAACTTTAGTGATTGCAATTATTTCTGATTTTGAGCGGATGGGCGGGGTGGTCCCGTTTCAATCAACCCAACCCTAGTTGTTTTTCTTTTTTCACTGGAATCAACTGGAATCATTTGGAGCACATCCTGGTGAACCTGTGGTGGTACTACACAAGGGGGTACCCAAGTAAAGGGCTTTCTTACGGTATCAGCACATGTAAACTTCATTGCTTGGAGAAAGACTCATTTGATCTATTCTCACTTTTGTTTTCTTCGTGAATGGCTTCAGACTTCCTTGTGAACTGGCACAAATAAATGCCATGCGGAACCAGTATTTTCCATGCAGCTACGCTCCCAAGACTCGCTGACGGGTGGTTTCTTTGACCGGGGATCGATGACAGTTTCAACCCCCAGTTGGTCACCATGATTTTGAGTACCAAAGGTTTTGAAGATACCAGATTTTGTACACAAACCTTAGGTTTCGGACTAACCCAAGTGACAATGAAACAGCTCAGGTTTTTAGATGTATAAAAAAACCTTTCTTTAGATGTGTGAAAAATCAGTTTTGGGAGTGACCATTCCATGGACAGATCCTCTGTCAACGGCCTCAGGGTGCTTTACTGCTGGGCCTTTCCCATCTTTTGGCGCGGCTACCGCCGCGGCCGCATCGATCTCGCCGATCTTCCACCTGTGCCGTGCAGAGATTGCCGCGCAGCCGCAACAGGATCCCTTGCCCTTGATGTCAGAGCCAGACAACTGGTTGAGAAGTAGAAATCTGAGGAAATTCCATTTGTTAATCGACAATTTTCCAAATGATGTTCTAAGTGAAACTGTCGGATACTATACATATTTGGCTATGGGTCAAAACCCTGTTCATCAACAATTGTTTTCCATATTGAATTTGTTGGTGATTATCTCCACGAGAGTTGGCTGATTAATATTGATCCACCGCTTTTTTCGTGTTCCATAATTAACACGAAGTCACTCTTGGTGTCGTGTCGATGATTGTGATCCTCGTTCTTTAGTTCCTGAGTGAATCCTGGGATTTTTGGGTGGGTAGACGTTGGTAGTCCGCGTGCTTATGACTGCCAATGATGGTAAGCTTAGAAGGGACTGATTACCAACTATTTCCAACAATAGACAATAGCCAACATCTCTCGCTTAAATATGAATTGGTGGGAAAAAAGCAGCAAAATCAACAGATAACGACAACTTTTGAATGGTCAAAATGGCGTTTAAGAACCGATAGCCAATAGCCCGAAAAAAAGGCGAACAAGGCCAAGGTGAACCGAATTGAACCAACATCATCTGACCGTATCGGCTTGGTGATCTCGAGACTTTTTGGCAGAGCCATGCTATGAGCCTCGTTGCTTGGTCGGTTGGTGATCACATCGTTACCTGTGATCATTCACAAGCATCGCTGAACAGCTGAACATAGAACCAATGATCCCCAACCATTATATCAAACATAGGTATATAAACCCATATGAATCCGTTTCTAGACCGCTATCAATTGTTATATCATCCATCAACAATAGTATCATTGATCTGTAGTATTATTGGTCCGCAAGTATCAATCGATTGTACCGAGACCATAAGTGCAATCCCAATGGGGTGATTATAAGAACACTTGTTGTGATTCTACTATGACCACAGTTGCTGCTATAACATGTTCTCACAATGGTTCCAATCATTCTACTTTTAACAATATTTACATATATTTACTTACAATCTATTATAACCACAGTTACTATAGCCACATTGTTACACATTCACTTACATAATCAATCATTCACTATTCACTTTTAGCCACATGTTTACTATAGTCATGTTTACTATAATCATGCTAACTATAGTAACTATATAGTAAATAACTATAATCATGTTTACTATAGCCACATGCTTACTAACTATAAACATGGCCACTAAAACCACAGTTATGATCTTTCTACTATCACTTGTGATGAACCGTCGAGCCACATCTTGACCATCCATCGCCTAGCCGCTCCGCTCGCGGAGATAGGTCCCAGCAGAGTGGCGGAGGACAGAACTGCGGGTGCGTTGGCGTGCCCAGCTTTCACCATGCATCAGTGGAACTAGTTGGTGGATCCATCAACCACAAGCAACTCGTTAAAACATGCTGAGCATGGGCTAAGTTGGATAGGTTTCGTGGAACCTGAGCACATGTGACAACAGATCTGATTGGGTGTTGCTGGTAGTTAACCATATGATTGGCATAAAGTGTCAATATGTTGACATCAATATAATGAAAGTCCTATGCGAATTGAAGATGCCGCTCAAGTGCACTGCTATGAAAGATACGTTTTCGCAGTCCAGGCCTGCAATGGCTCGGAGATCCCATCCCTTGTTGTAAATCAACCATTGGATATGGCTGTGGGTCGAGTCGAGGGTGTTCACTCACATCTTTGGGAACTCAAAGGATGCGGCAAAACGCTGTTGGTAGCTTCTTCACCCAATAAGAAAACATACCCATATCCATATGATCCATTCTTCCTATGACCAACCACCCCTGAAATTGGAAAGAGACCTTGGTGTTAGGAAGCTTTGATTATGTGTGACAGTCTTGCAGCCAACCAGCGCAGGAGATCCGAAATCTTTCTATCACAGAACATCAAAACGAGTCTCAGTGGCTTCGATGGAAGATTTTTAAGGCGCACTTTCTGTTGAGGGCACCAGGGCAATGAGAGGTGGAGGAAGTGTACCGACACTGCCCCTCACGGTGATAAGTTTGATGAGTTTTTTCTTTACTGTGTCAATTGAAGTCCGTTGATCTGCATTATTTTGCAATGGTAACCAGCATTTAGGGTGAAGTTCTGGCATGTCACAGCCGTTGCTAAACACGCTTACACTTTCACTGGCAGTGTATATACATGTCTTGTGTACACGCACAGATACATGCTGCTGTATGACCATTTGGTTATACGCCACTTCTCCTTGTAGCGAATTTTCAGTCCTTTCACCCCTGTGGTCCAGGTGACGCAAGCAAATTTTCTACAAGGTTCCGTTTGCAAGGCGCGGTTTCGCCATCCCTGGGTCTGAGGCATGATGAAACATGTTCATCATTGCTAACATTTTCATCATTTCTAACCTACTGAAAGTTGAGTTGATACACCACCATGAATCCAAATACGGTTGTCGGATGACTCAATGGATGGCGTAGGTTGACGACATGATACAACCACTGGTCGCACTGGTGAGCACCTGGAACAGGGATCTGTTGGTGAACGGCTGGTGGCAGTTCTCCGCTTGTTCCCCATGACCGCATAGGACGGACCCCGCTGGTGCTGGATCATCCATTGTGTATTGGCTACGGGGCCCTGGGAGAGTGATGCAAAACCAATGCAGCCATCGGCGGAAGATGAATTATTTGACCAATAGGTGTCCTTCCCTATTCAAATCTTGGAGGCGGGATCGATGATCATACCCGCATGATGGTCTCCCTTTTGACATTGCGTGGAGTGTATCCCCACCAGTTGTAAGTGTGTGCCATGATTAATTGTTTGTGTGACCAAAACATGTTGACAAACGTGAAACAAACCTAGGCTTTGGGGAGATACTTCCTAATAATCAACCTATTAACCTCTATATAATGTTAATCCAACCAAAGAAATGGTTTGGGGAGATATCCCCCTTAACCAACCAGGGGTTCATTCATCCGGGGGCTAACATTCGTAACATCGCCGGCGAAGCACCAGCACTTGGCCGCGCCTGCCATGTCGTGAGGCCCTGATGTCGGTGTGTTCCCTGGCCCAGCGGTTGGGATTTGGCGCCGCTGTGTCATGAAGTTATCGATTAAGACAATGGCCGCTGAGATCAGAGCTCTGGAGCTATGGCGGTTTCTGGAGCTATGGTGGTTTCTCGAAATGGGGGCACCGAAAAATGGTGTGTTTATTGCTAGTATTGCTTTGAAATGGATGATTTTGGGGGTCCCCGATTTTGAGAAACCACCATATCTAAGATTTGCTTGGTGAAGTCTTCTCGCTGAGTAGTGTCCGAAGTGTTGGTTGCTGATCAACAATCGAACATGATCGTGGTGAATTTTCATGAGCAATTTCAGGGAGATCGGTGATTGTCATCAAACAACGACGAACTGTTGGTTTGGCACATACACAATGACGCTACCTTGGTTCGAGCAAACACTCAGAATCTTCGATGGTCCATGAGTCCATGACAGCACCCATTCACTAGTTTGATAAGTTAAGTTGTGTTTTTTTCTTCTTGCGGCCTTTGTGAACATGCCAACCATTAAATGCAGTCTATCTATGTTCACAGCTTCATTGGAAGCGATCGAGGCAGTCTTGCTGTGAATAACACAGGTGCATGTTTTCCTAGAATAATTTGCTGACCATCAAGTATCCATCACCCACCAAGTATTACAACCGTTCACTTGTTGACAAGTAATCTGTGATTAACCAGATACGAAGGCTAGGACATACAGGATTGGATATGATCTGCCGTTGGTTGTTGTTAGTCACGATAGTCTACCATTGTTGGTTGTTAGCCATTGTGATCAAGCATATACTAAGATATACCAAGACCATGTGAATTCCAAAAGGATTTCCTCAGTCTTCAGCAGAGGTACCTGGCTGCAGCCCATTGTCCTTCACAGTTTACTGGCGCAGCTGAGTATGCCGTTTGATGAGCGGAAGCATCATCTGCAGACCATCCTCCTGCATCTTGCCAGCACCATGGGGTGCTTTAAAGGGTCCTGTAAGGGGAAGGGAATGGTAGCAGTGGTGGAGTGCTCGTGGTTCGAATGATTGTGAGGTGTATTCTTGAAAAACTTGAATATTTATGTGTTTCTTTGAATTTTCATGTTTACATAGTAAGTGCTACATTCGCATCCGTTGAGGAAGTATGTGTGCATAGTGAAGCCTTGTCTGGAAAAAAAACCAAGTGCTCCAACGGGCTGCATGGATTATACAAAAGGTTTCCGCTTTACCACGGACGACCCAAAGGCTGTTCAGCGGTAACGCTATGTTGGTGGCTGTGCTGGTGGAAATCCTTAGCGCCCAAAATGGCACTTATGCTTTCCACAGACTGCTGTCAAGACGCAAGCTGCAGAGTTTGTTAGTTGAACATTGAATGATTTTCACTTGTTATTTTGGTCGCGCTCCAGCAAAAGGTTCTAGATGAGTATCAATCAGAGCGGAATGGCTGCAATGAAGCTTGATCAATCGTCATTTAGGAACTATCTTTTTCTTCTACCGGAAATAATCAAATTGAAATTGTAGTTGTCATAATTTCCGGTAGAAGAAAAACATAATTCCTAAACATTTAGGGAAGACCGTTCAAACTGAAACTGTAGTTGTCATTAGGGCCTGAAGGGTTGGACCCCAAAAAGTACCCCACATCATGCGGATATCAACAGGCGGAGCACAGGTGCCAGGTTCACAGCCTCCCTCGAGACACGTCCCAAGGACTGCTGTGGGTCTTGCCTTCACTGTGACACTTGGACCTGGTAGGGCTGTGAATCTTCCCCAGCAGCGTTTTTGAGAACTTGAGTAAAGACGCACGGTGCCAGTGATGGTTTCGTGGCTCATTGACCAACCAATACGATCAACCAATGGTAATCAGCCAATGCTTAAGTGATTGTTCAACCAGTAATTGATGATTGAATCAACCAACGGATGTTGATCAATTTTGTTTTTCGCTCCACCAATCAACCATTGCTCAACAATTGATCAATCAGACGATGAATGAGCCAGTCACCGGTCGAGCGAGCAAATGTTTCTTTGGAACATAGGAATGGGGCGAGCTGGGTCAATACGAACCAACCAACAATCAGCTAGATGACCATTCCGAAAAAGGACGTTTTGTTTATTTTCGGATGTTCACTGCATATAACTCATCAAAAGTGGGATTCCAGCAGGCAAAGAACCATCAGACAGACATGCCGTCATGAAAGCACAATGGGATTCAGAAACTCTGTAGATTTAGGAACTACAAGCAATTCAGGAATCAGTTGATTTTGCAATATTTTCCGTGAATTAGCTCGTTGAGAAGGGTTTACAATTGGAGGATTTTGTGTTTCAAGCATTGTCATAATCTCCCAATACCGATAGATGTCCGAATTACTGTCAACTATCCAAGAAAGCACCGTAATCAGTTTAGATAATACGAAGCAATAGATCTAGCTACACACAAAACAAGGGGACCGATGCGAAATGAAGGATCACCTCGCTGCAATCATTGCCCTTGTTAGCCGCGGCGGTGTAGCGTTGGCTCAGGATGGCCCAGTGGATCTTTGCCGAGTACTCGTGGACGATGTTCGTTCGAGCTGACTTGCAGGCCCAGGTGTTGCTGCAGCACTTGGTGTACCGCAAGTGTCACTTGGCAGCGGGATCTTGTGCCTCTGCCAGATGGCTTTGGAAGACAGCTGTATTTCTGGTTAACGGACACCCCAAGTCTGGGTGGGTGGAACTACAGGTTGGTCATGGATTGGTCAGGTTGTTTGGAGGTAGAGCTGACCCTTACAACGGAAACCAACTGGTGTCATCACTACGGGTCCAACTCCCCGCCCATTGGTGACTGATGTTGAACGTGGCGGCTCTTGGGGTCAGCCGGACGATAAATCAGCTGCCCACAACTATGGTCAACCAGGACTACGAGTACCCTTTGGTAAGCCAACATGGCAATGCAAAATCCACCAGACATGGATGATTTCCCAGGGTTTTACTAGCAAAATGATGGATGTTCCATTGCCATGTTCGTTTACCAGAGGGATCCAGAGGGCAATTGTTGAATCTTGCTGATGCAGATTTGACAGGAATGATGAAACTGGTAGTCAACAATTACAAAGTATCATATGGACATACCAGTAGTACCGCACAAGGCGGTGGCGGAAGTTTCCAAGATAGGAGCACTATAGGAGTGTGCAGTTGTGGTTGCGACGATTGATTGTCCGAGGGATCCGAGAACTGAACATCACTTGGGCCTGACTTCCTACCAATGTGATCATCGATCTGGCCACTTGACTGGCAGCCTATCTGTCTAGCTATCTTTCTATCAGTGGATCAGTTTTCTTTCTGTCTGTCTGATTGTCTATCTATCTATCTGATGATCTATTCGTTTATCTATCTGCCTGTGTACTTGTCTTTCTATCTACCTCACTATCTATCTCGTCATCTTTCTGTCTATGTATCTATCATTATCTATCTATCTACCTGTCCATCTATCTATTTATCTATCTGCCTATCTATCTATCTGTCTATCTATCTACCGAATTATTTGTCTGATCATCTATGTGTCCATCTGTCTATCTTTCTGTCTATCTACCTGACTATCTATCTACTTTTCTATCTGACTCTCGTTTCGTCTACCTATCTGTCTATCTATCGACCCATCTAGCCATCTGAATCTGGCTATCCAGTTGTCTGTCTATTCCATCTATCTATTCTAGCTATTCTATCTATCTATCTATCTATCCATCTATCTATCCATCTATTCATCCATCGATGCATCTATGTATCTGACTATCCATCTAGCCACCCATCGATCTGACTATCGACTTGTCGATCTATCTGGCTACCTCTTTGTCTAGCCATCTTTCGTCTATCTATTCATTTACCTTCCAAATGTGCTTCGATCATGAAGTGTTTTGCATCTAGGTGTTTGGCCACTTTTGATAATTGGACCTTGCAAAGGTGTTCCGATCATCAAGTGTTTTGCTACTTTTGACCTGCAAATGTGCTTGGCGCGCAAGCGTTGTGCACATTTTGGCCACATAAATCACGAAAAGTGACGCGAAACGCAAGTGTTTTCCTACTTTTGTCTCCTGTGTTCAAAAAGTGTCAAAACGTGCTGTGTTTTGACACATTTGCTTCAAAATGTGCTTCTCGCCCTGGCCGCGTGCACTTTTTCGGACATGCAACTTTCAAAACTTGTTAAAAACCACGAGTTTTTGCGACTTCGGACGTGAGAATGTGCTTCGCGCGCAGGCGGCGTGCCAATTTTCATGATCATATGACATCTCCGAAAAGTGGCCCGAAACGCTAGTAAAATTGCAGTTTTTATTTTGGTACAAGATTTTATCTTAAAAATTTGCCAAAAGTGCTCCGGACCTGACATGTTTTTACGATTTTGACTTCCAAATGTGCTTCGCGCCTAGGTTTCTTCACGATTTTGCAAGTTGCAACTTCCAAAAGTGCTCCGGTGCTCACATGTTTTTACGATTTTGACTTCCAAATGTGCTTCGCGCCCAGGTTTTTTAACGATTTCTGCACACACCTTCCGCCACAGTGGTCCGCACCCGCCGCTTTAGCGAGGTACCCTTCTGGACCCTCATGATGCACAAAACCTTGCAAAACACAGCATTTCGCGACTTTCCTAACATTTTGGTGCACTCGCACTCTCATCTTTCTCACATCTCTTCTTTCTCACGTCTGCATAGGCGATCTGCCCTAGCTGAGTTGTCCATATTGTCGGAAGTTAGACTTCTAAACTTCCTTCGAGAAGGACCCACAACTGGCCCGTCCGAAACCAACCATGATTCACCATGATAAACGTTTTCAACAATGCAGCACGCATAATAACTAGATTAGCAATAGGCAAACATGGTTAGCCAGAAACAACTAACCTCAGCCACGATCATGACAAACCACAAACCGAAACACCCGATATCTATAGAACCAAATCAACCAGTTCCAACATCAAGCGTGTTGAACCATGATTAATCATCATCAATCAAGATAAACCACTATTGACCATCATGATTAATCATTACAAACCACTCTCGCCCAAGATCAACCAATATCCCAACCATTATCCCAACCAATATCCTCATCAGCTTATCATCCTAATCAATGGCAAATATGCTCCCCCAATATCCCAGCCATCGTCCTCCTTTGGTAAACTAACCTGGCAAAGAAAATCCACCCTTTCCAAGCGGTTTCCCAGGGTTTCTGTAAAAAGATGTGGTGCAAGTCCATTTCCAGGTTAGTTTACCAGAGGGTATCCTAATATCCCAGCTGGTTAGTGGTTTTAAACACTTGTTTCCGAAGTATTATGTACCATGATTAACATTAATATAATATGGTTGCTCGGTTGACTGATATGTTTCATGACAGGGTGGTTCAACCACCACCGAGCCAACCATTCTCATTGCTGTCCTTCCCTGCTGGCAACCCTCCGGAACCGAGGTTTATTCCTACGCCTGGATGACTCGCCCTATACGGTGGGCGACCTACAGAATCACTACTCCACGGATTGCACAAAGCTGTGTCCTGGCAAGCCAGAAGAACCACCGTGAACCCACCGTTCGCAATGATATTTCCGGAATTGTTCATGGGTTGCTTGTTGTTCGCCATGAATTATCCACTTTTGACCCAGAATTACTTGTTGTGAACCAGCATTGAATATCCATTGTTCATCATTATTCTGGTATTTTCCCTCTATTGTTGTCAATGGTTCGAAACGTCGCTGTGAGGATTTCTGTGGTTTTTGAATCGCTGGGTGAACAGCTGCCGACTCGAGTTGAGCTTGTCTCTGGGACCATCATAAAACAATCATTGACAATGAAAACTAAAACGATCACTGGCCATCCTCAATCACTAACCATCATGAATCAATCATCATTTTACCCTTTCCAAACCACCACTAAAACATACTAAAACCATGGTAGAAACGATCATTACATGACCATCATGCAGGATCAAGAAGATCATCAAGCATCGACCATTCTAAACCACAACAATTCACCATGACTCTACCCACACCACCACAGACTATCACTATGCTCATCACATCCCATAACTGCTTCCCCTCAGGCAACTCATCGCAGGACTCACATCCCATCACTGCTTAGATCTACACCATCCTATCCAGGACTCACATCCCACTGCTTAGGTCTACCCAGCACTCATCACATCACCACATCGCTATCCAGGACTCGCATCCATCACTCACTGCTTACCCAGCCCCCATCACCATCTCCAGCCTCCAGGAGTCACCACTCGACTGAGGCAACTGAGTTTCTACCATTTTTCGCATTGTCAGCTGGTCCTTGCCTTCGTGACGCTGCTGGTGGTGGCCTGGCACTTGACCACTTTGATCGGCTCCGCGGGCATCGTGGGCATGTCACCTGGCAGCTGTGGCCACGATGGAACCGGGGGCCATCTGATGATCCAATGGATCAACCAGCGTCGCGTGGGTGGTTTCAATCTACTTGGGATGATCGAATTGACAAGCATATTGAGATATTTGAGCTTGTGAACTATCTATGAGAACCAATTGGTTATGTTATATATATATATGTATATTCAAGCACAATTGGTGGACATTTGGTTGTTGCCAGCAACCAGCTATGGATCTCACGTGGATTTCTTGATGCTCGTCATATCGGGTATGTTGGGATGGCTAACAGTGCCAGCGCAGCTCGTCAGCGTAGCCGCAGCAAACCAGTTAGAGGATTCCTCACGGCCTTTGGTTCAAGTTGGGTTGATGATCGTTGATGGGTTCAAGATGGTTCAAGCTCCTTTGGTTCAAGTGCCTCTGCTTCAAGTTGGGTTGAAAACAGGATGCTGTACCTTGAGTACGCCCAAGATATTTGGTGACCGAATATGCCTTGGATTTTTGGTTGTTGACCGAAGTATGTTGCTTTCCTGAGCTATTTGTATGTTTTTTCCAGTCAGTCTAACCGGTATACATATCCAGTATCAGGACATTATATACCTGATACTTGGCAGGTAAGGATATCAAATTGGTCAATACCATCAATACTATACAAATACATACAAATACCATTCTATATTGTCCAAGTTGATTGAGCATGATCAAGTCGCATACTGAACTGTACCATTTGATCGGCCTACAGATGAATGGATGGGCCGCAACGATAGCTTTTGCATACACTCCAGCCAACTAACCTGCTTGCGTCGAAAGTCATAGAAATAGCTTGGATTTCCGACAGAAAACGGTGATCTTCAATGGTTGGGTCCTTGAAAATCACAGAAATAGCTAGATTTGACCAATAAAAACTAGTGATTTTCAGCTTCAGGGACTGCCAGGGGATGCCGACGCCGAACTCACGTTGCCGCTGCCAGGATCACGGTGCTGGTCTTCACGCCACTGCAATACTTCCTGCAGCGGCGCTTGAAGGTTGCGGCCAAGCGGATCCAGGACGCGGGGCGCGGAGCAGGGGGCCAAGCATCATGGCGGGAGGAGCGTCGATGGATGGCGCTGAACCGAAGGGCGCTTCAGCCACCAGAAAGCACTGAATGGCATGGAAATGCCGCATGGAAATGCCTGGAAGATGTTGAGAGACTGGTGATTCACCGATGTTGAGAGAATCACGCCTTGTATTCGCATGGGATTCTATGCCAGAACAAGGCGTGATTATTTTGGGGATTATGAAATCATGTGTACATCAGTCGTTGGCGGCAATAGTTGGAAACCCAGCAAATATACAGTATGCGATTGGTTGCGAACCATTTGCAGGAGAAACGTGGCAAATTCCCAAGACTGACTTGGGGAACCCTGACAGTCTCTGGTTTGCCCTGATCTTCCTCCATGTTGGTTTTCCAGATTTGACAACGCTTGCTTGCAAAGCATGGCTAGAAAGAAGGAACCAATCCTAAGTGAAGGTTTGTCAAGAACATGCACGACAAAAATGTAGACACTTCCATATGCGCTCAAATGACTTGATGGTACACATATCCAGATGTGTAGGACATTTTTCAGAAGACAAATCACCTGAATTCGAGAAATTATTGTTGTAGCCATGCCGCCAAGAACAATAGCTTCTTTTGCTACAAACCAATGACGGTTGTGAATCACTAAGCAAGATTAGCCAACGGCCATCCTATGCCTGTAACAAACTATTGTGATACCTCTTTTGTTATCATGCTACAATTGAACTATTGGTTGTTCGTTGGACTTACGTCTATCGTTGTTCCATGTTGTTTATATTTGTGTTATTATCTCGATTCCTGATGTCACCATTTACTATTGACGTGTATTGACCATTGTTTTGCCAAGCACAAGCAGCCACACATAGCTTGTGTTTCTAATTACAATTCCTTCCCAACTGAAATCAGGTTCCATGCTTGTTGGGATAAGTCTTAAAGATCTTGGTGTTGACTCATTCATTGTACTCAGCGCATCTCAGCGTCAGGAAAGCGATGTTTTGTATCATTCTTTAATTTCTTCATATGATTCATATGGGACCACAAGCACTAGATGGTTGACAAAGCTTTTATCAACCAATTAGTACCAGCCACACACCATCACACATCTGCATCCCCCGTGCATGTGCAGCTGCTTAGCCCTACAATGGCTGGTGGAACTTTTGGTTCACCCGTTCACCACTCGCCTATGCTGATAGCATGGAGGAAGCGCGAGATGTTCGAGGTCGACTTTGCAATCAGTTTCTGTCAGCCATTCGACCCAAGGGTTAGTGCAGTGAGTGCTGTTGGTGCAGTTGTTATTGTTGTTGCTACCGCTGGCAGTTCGAGCTCGCACGAGTGGCGATTTCCGGCAATTTGTGTTAATGATGCTTGATGATAACGGTCCATAACAAGACATAACATAACAGTGGTTCATCAGAGGGGCTTAGTGACCATTGCCAGTAACGACAGGGGTAGATCCAAAGCCAAGTATGTCGAGATGCCTTTTGAATCATGAGGTTGAAGAGGTAAACACATATGGGGGTACCCAAAATAAAGTTGTGTGTCATCAAATTATGCCCACATCAAAGCTGTGTATGATATGGAACACTAATTGCAATCGATGTGAAATCACACAGATCAATCATAGATATAGGAGACTCATCGGTTTGCGGAACATTTATGCGGTTTGTTTAGGTTTTGATCCTCACTACTAGTCGTAGACTACTAGCACCTGTTTTTTGTAAAAAGTCAACACTGGAACGCTGCGATGCGCCATATCATGCTATATCCATCATCACTACGACAACTGTTGCTTAACCGTGTTGCTAAAAGCCAAACTTCACTACTTGGGTTTCACATTCTCCACAGTGAACCACTTTGTTCCTAGCGATGATGAACCACTATGTTTGTGACTGGTTACTGGTTAATCACGGTTTGTTGATTCACGCTGAATCACTACTAAACCACTATCAGTTATAAACCATTGTCAACCAGCAACAATTACTGACCAAGTGACCCTTATCAATGATAAGCCATTGTAAGTGACCACTATGGTACAAAGCAAGGTTCCATTGCTACGGGTAGACCATTCATGATGAACCCCCGCTAGTGCTTCGCCGTTGTGTCTGCGTCCCAGGCCATGCGAGTGGTGAAGTGCTTCTCCTTGGAGGACATGGCGCTGGAGATGCTGAGCCACGCGCGGGCGCTGGAACTGGACGCGCAGTGGTACAAGCGCAAGGCACAGCGAGGGAATGGGTAGGCTGGGTTGCTGGTGGGAGCCAGGGGTATCCCTATGGCCCTTTAAAGGGGGGGCAAGGCCAGGAGGGGCCCCCATGAGTGGCCCAACCTGTGTGAGTCTGGATGATTGAGGAATTTTTGGCCATCAGATAGCCATTCGAAGCTATAAAACGTGGTAGCTTGGTTTTTGTTTTTTTGCCATCAGACCGCCATCGAACAAGTTTATTAATAGATCAGCCATTGATGGTTGATTGCTTAATGATATCGATTACTGTTTCTTTGTACTTTGTTCTTGCCGTTAGATAGCCATCAGATAGCGATAAACCATAGGAGTTGATTGCTGGATTATTCATGGTGTCTAGCTATTGATGGTTGTTGATAATGTTTGTCGATCTCCAATTTAGGTCCACAAATGCCATACTGAAAAACGGCTCTGTAAAGACAAACGCATGTTCAACATCCAAGCTGGACGTGCCAGCAGGACCATCGCAGTCAAATTTTTAGCGATTGGATTCTTTGCCTCGGGTTTCCACGAAAAGCCATTGTGATCTGGTAATCTCTGATAGGTAGCGAAAGAAGATCCACCATTTCTAGTTCACTCAACCAGCTATTACCATCCATTAATCCCTAGCATGAACTCAAAACTCAAATATGGGAAGACACCAGCTTTTTGTGATAGAAATCAAGGAATTGTTTGTTATTGGATTTGTGGTTCAGATTTGTTGTCATTTGATATTATCAATTCTCATTTTGGTTGTCTATCAATCTGTATTCAAACTGGACGCCAATGTATTGGTTCAAATGTAGATACTTTGGTTCAGTGATTCTTTGATGTTTGAAGTTATTTTATTGTATTTTTTTCTTTCGGGGGGAGGCGCCGGTGGTGTTTGTCATTGGTACATGCAATTCCGTTAGCCAGCAATACTGTAATTAGGGGTCAATGCCAATTGTCATTAGGTTAAAACACTTTTTCCACACGTATTTTGCACATGAGTATCCCCACGAGAATAACCTATTTTGTGCATGTTGATGGTGCTCCCCAAAACACAGAGCTTCAATCCATCACCATACGCAAGCGGTTTGCCAGCATCCCAACAACTCGGTGTTATCGCTTGTAGATAGTGCCGCTTGTCTCAAAGATACGGATATGCTGCAACTCTTTGAACTTCACCGTTTTCCCAGAAACCGTTGTTGAGAACATCTACCGGAAAGGCCGCGAAAGCTTGGTGGTTAAAACCTCCGGGATTCTAACAAGTCGATTGTCCCAGCCACCAACCCAGTGCAGTCGTTGGTTTGGGCCCACAGGTTTTTCCTCTTCTGAATTTCTTGGGCAGCACAGACACTTGGGTGCATTACTGGCTGAAAAGCATGAGATATATTTGTGGATGGTGAATTAATTGCCAAATTCACGGTGCTACCATTGTCAATGAATGGTCAGTTGGTTCATGGATAATCCATGTGAAACCATGGTTCAATCATTGGTAGACAATTGTCAAATCATGATCGGCAATGATTCATGCTCGGCCCATGATGTGTCCATACTACCGATGGATGTATGATGTGGAGCGAGACGTGATATGTGAACCCGCCAATCAGTTTGATGAGCACTGATTCATTCAGGCTATCCTCATCAAGCGTGTTTATGATAGTGACCCAAGAATGCACACAGCTTGTTTCTCACTGAGTAGTTCCTAAGGAGCATGTCTACCGCGTGCTTGTGAAGCCAGTAGGTATATGGGCAGATTCCTGATTTGTGTGGACCACGCATATAGCCACAGCTCCATTGTTCCTTGCAATCATAGTGCTTCAGAACAGTGGGGTGCAAGTTTCTTAACCACAGGTAGTCTGTCATACTTGGTCGAACGAACTCAACAAGATCAACCGGCTGTAGAACCTTTGTCCAGTGGGATGTCACTGAAGAAGAAGAAGAAGAAGAAGAAGAAGAAGAAGAAGAAGAAGAAGAAGAAGTGAGAGTTCTTAACAAGTATATCATGGCTAGTAAATGTTCTGGATATACTTAACCTATACTTGGCCTTAAACACGGTAATTATGTTATAAACTTGGAAATTGGGCGGTTGCAATGTTGATGCAGCGCAGGAAAGCAGACAACCAGCCAACGAGACATACCAAAGCAACAAACCAACCAAGCAACAACGATCTCTCTCTCTCTCTCGAATTTTCAGCAGTGTCCCCTGGCCCCCAGTGGCTCTTGATCTATGCAACAAAGAGCTGTTGCCTCAGGTCAGTTTGTTTGGAAGGTAGAGTTGGAACTCCAACCAACTCCAACCAACTCTAACCAACTCTAACCAACTCGAACCACACTCAGGTCAGTTTGTTTGGAACCATCACTTCCTTCATGTGGTTAGAGTTGGTCCTGGATCGTCCAGTCGATGCGGCGATTGCCTTCACAGTACCTGGGCTCCGACAACAACCAGCGGCCACACCTATGGAAACTGCCGTGTCAATGGGTGGTTGTTGGTTAAGAATGGTTAGTAATTGTTGGTTAGTAATGGTTAATTAATGGTTAGTTTGCGGTTTCCCTTCTTGATGTTGGTTAAGAATTAGAAATTGGCTAGGTTTTTTCAATGATGGTTCGGTAGTCCCAGAGTTTTGGGTCACTGAGGTGTCAGTGAATTTGGTTTGTCCAGGATGGATCATGCTACTGGCAACAAGTCAACCTGGTTTTGAACATTTGCAATTGTGTTCCTTTTGTGGTGAATGATCCCCATGCTGTAATTTTGGATGATCCATTATGATGCTATGAGACATTCAGGTTGCAGATAGCTAGATAGCTCCAGTTCTTTGTTTCTGTGCAGATGCACAAGCAACGACTGTGCTCCATCCTTGCATCTACGGGATCGCATGATGTGGGGATCGTGTCATGAAGCAATTGGATTGCAGGAACAAGGCCCTTGGCAATACAAAACTGCTCAATCAAGGTACACCATGTACCATATAATGTATGCAATCCAGTCAAATGGATGGAAGTATATCGATCGCGTCAATGCATGCTAAATGCGTATAGTATATAGTGTAGTTATATCTATACACAAATGTATATGACAGCGTGATATGTAAAATAGGCATTCACACATCAATGCTATACCACCGAGCGCCAGGTCCTGTCATGGAGTTCTTTGCTGAAGGAGAATCTCATGTCGGTGCCCAACCAAATCGCTACATTGCTGGACTGTTACGTCAGCATCGTTCGCGTGCAAGATCTACTGACCTGTCAGGTGGACCGGCAGTTGGAGTTCCAATGAAGATGTGTCACCAAGAAGTTCCTTGAGTCAACAGCAACTACGAGCAAATCAGCAAGAAACACCACCTATCTCGTACTCCAAACAGAATAAACTACGAGCAAATCAACAGGTTGTAGAGTTTGGTAAGTCCCTGGTACTCCAAACAACCCTAAATGATCCTAGGGGTCTGCCAGGATTCTTCTGGTTGTGCATTCAACCAATGATTTTTGGTTGTCTGTCAGGTCCTGCCTCGCACATCCATCGATGCTATCGACATTTGTGGTTGTTGATTGTCCCAGGTTGTGTTACTTCAATGACCCTCAAAACAAACATAGAATTGCAACAGGCCAGGTCAATCTTGCCTAGCGCTTTAGGGCGTTCGTTCACCGAGGAAGTTTATTGAACCTTGGTACACCAAGAAACATGCCTGACAAGGAAAGTGGAATCACTCCCCTCACCCCTTACGTTTTGCATATTAGTTTTGGCAAAAAAATCCTGACATTTGTTTAATTCTGGATGTGCCCTCGACAACGGTATGTCGGTCTTGCACCAACCGGATCAGACTTACTATCATAGGTTGATTATGTTGATTGAACATGATTGGACCATATGTTTGTATCTGGAAGCTAGAATAAGATACCGCAACACGACACAACACGACAAAAGACGACACAACACAACATACGCACATCCGTGGCATCACGAACGTAACGTCACAAAAATATTACATGACATCAATTACGTGAGTTTGGCGTTTGGACTCGGCATGATATGGCAGGTCGCAACATAACATAATATGACACAGCTTGCATAAAATACTACTTGTATCTACTTGTGCAGAAAGCATATACAAAGAACATAATGTACGCATATTTCTGCAAGTCCAATTGAGCCTTGCAATAGTACAATCATGCGTATCAAGCAGTATACAATGTCAGCCACTAGTACAACTATAAGCTCCATGTATATGGCTGTGGGTCAAAACCCTGTACCTCTGGTCCCCCCACCATTTACCATTGATTTCCCTGTTATTGTTGGTGGAAATCCCCCATGAGCGTTGGTTGATTGATATTGACCCATAGCCAATCATAGCCGTTGCCATCCAGTAATGATCCAGATCAAACAACGATCCACATGAGCATCGCTGAGCTTGTGAGGCGGATGAAACTACCTGGTTACAGCCGGATGGTAAAGAGGCCAGGTCAGCCAGGGGTCGTGGTGAGCCATGATGATACATGGCGATGAGCCAATTGTGGATGTTTTGGGGGATGATGATGGTGGTTGAAGCTGGTTGAATACGATTGATGGTTGAATATGGTTGATGGTGATGATGATGATGATGATGATGATGATGATGATGATGATGATGATGAACCGTTGGAAAGGATTAGTAAGAATTGTCAACCACGGTTTATGACGGTTTGGCTGGTGATCATGAATGATCAATCATGAGAAATGATGGTTTGTACTGTGCTGGATGAAATTGTTTCATCATGTCTACTAACCCTGATTTACTCATTACTACCATAGAACTGGTATGTTTGTGAATTAATCGTTAATGGAGCCGGTGATGGTGAATCTTGAGGAGCAAGCTATTTGTGGGGACGGTCAGCTGATTAAGGGATGGGGATCGTTGACCAAACGATAAGTGCCTTGGAACAGCCAGGAATCTGGAATCTGATTGGTGCCAGCGGGGTGTAGCTTTGCTTCAGGGAATAACCATAACAATCAAGCTACGGGTTTTCAACGACAAGAAACCAAGCAACCTCTGGTGACCTGCAAATGGAAAATATAATGCCATTCATAGATGGATTACCTATCAATTTAAAAATTCTAGTTGTGATTTGTCAACTTTTAGGTTTCCCGGAGCATTTCTATGGTCCATTTCGACGAGGCTTCTCATTCTGGGCCCCCTTGGAGCTGGTCATGAGCTACCGGAAACCAAGCTGCTGAAGCACCAGATTTCATCATGCCAGGGTGGCAGTTTGTTTGGATTGATAAGCCATGAATCGTCTTGGTATAGCAGCATGTCAAGGGTAAGTTGCCATCATTCTAAGTTCCCATGTCAACTTAGACTTATTTGTTTGGGTTTGCCCGCCATGAATCACCTTGGCTTACACTTGCAAAAGCATGCTTTTCAGCCAAAGGGCGAGATGTTGGATGAAAAAACTCGCAAATGTCTTGAACGGCTTTCAAGCAAATGTTGGTTTCTCAAAATAGGGGATCCCCAAAAATGATTGGCTTATTCTCATTAATGATTGACAATGAATGATTTAGGGTACAGTACCCCGATTCTGAGAAATACCCAAGGCGGCGATTGGGTCAGGATATCACAAGCATTGACTCAATCCTTGAATTTAATACTCACAGCCTCGAATGTTAGTCCGAAACTACGACCATGGGTTGTTTGCAGTGGATTGACTTTGGCATATGCTGTTGCTGCTTCTGATGCTGTTGTTGTTATTTTTGTTGTTCTTGTCCACATTTCTTGTTTGTTTTCATCCTTGGTGACATTTGCCAGCTCGCATCCGTTTTCTGCCTGTTCAGGAACAGCCCGATGAAATGTCTTGCGATGATGCTGACTTCCTCTTGCAGGAGAGTGAACAGACTTTGGGCCGGAAGAGAAATTCACCATATGGTGGTTTCTCAAAATAGGGGTACCCTCAAATCATCCAATAGTATTCATTTGTAGTAGTAAACCAACCAGTTTTACCCCTATTTTGAGAAACACCCATATAGAGAATAGAGTAGAAATATTTCAGTTGTTTGGTGATATTAGTTGAGAAATGTTGAGAATTCAATCCAGGTCCATTCAACCATATGATGGTTTCTCAAAATAGGGGACCCCCAAATCATCCACTAGGAAAACCATCTGTAGGTAATGAACCAACCATTTTTGGGGTCCCAAATTTTGAGAAACCACCATATTGTTCTTGAAGAGACGCTGGCATGTTACGACTGCTTTGGCCTCAGTACGGTACACAGAATTACAGGAGGTTGCTGCAAGTCACCACCCGAAGATCGTTTTTGCAAAGCAGCCATTTCAGGGCCTTGAATATACCTGGCTATGGGTCAATATTAACGATCAATATTAAACAACAATAATGGGGAAACCAATGGTTAATGATGGGGAACCAGGGGTACGGGGTTTTGACCCACAGCCACCTATGAGGGGGCATATTGCTCAGGATAGTTACAAGACGCAAATCTGTGACTAGTGATCACCGAGCGTTCCAGAGCAGCGAGACATTTATCCTTTGGATGTGCTTGGACACTATTCGGTTGGTATGTTTTTTTTTTTTTTTTTTTCGAAATGACTTTCGGATAGCGCACATGTAGTATGTGTCCAGTATTTGATAGCTCTATAAATCTATAAGCATTGGACATGGAGTTGTCGGTGATTCACGAAGGTTAGTACTCATTCGAACATCTAGCTTGTGATGGCTGGCATGTGTATGGCCTGGCATCTACCTTAGATTATAATCAAAAATTTGTGTTGAAACATTTGCATCTTAAGAATTTACATGGTCTGTGGCCAACTGTTCACCGCTCCATGGAAATGACACAGGACTGTGACATCGGATGGCGGGTGAACAGCATCCCCAACGGCGCCAGCGGGAACCTCAACGTTGGCAACGGTGCCGAAGTCGGCGTGCGCGGAGTGCAGAAGTTGTCGCTCAAGGTGAAACCCAAGGAACTCTTGTTCCTTGGCACCTGGTTGTACCGACAGCCGGCTGCTTGATCAGAACAGTGAACTATCTCAGAGTGGTCCATAGTGGTTCATGGGTTGATCACCATACAAACCACGATGGTCAGAGGACATCGTAATCATATAGTTTATAAGCTGATTAACGGTGAATCATCAACTTGTGATGAGTCATGACGGTGATCAATGGGAGGTTCCTATTCAGAAACTCACTAAAGGTCGCAATTTTACTGTGAGATAGATGGTGATATATAGATCTCCCACTGACCGTGATAAGAACTCGTGGCAAAGCATGTTCCTGGGTGCCCATGTGGATTTGTTTTTTGCCATGAACCTTTGGATAAGAGGATCCATGCCCCAACGGTCCAACGCACCAAAGCACAACAACATTCAGCTGGATGATCGTCCCAGCCTCTATGGTTCGGTGTCCACAACGGAAGGAAAGTATGGATCTCGACGTTGGCCCAGTGATCCCAGTGTTCCAAGCGTTGCAGAGACGACCACAGGGCAAGAAAGGGTGCTTGCCATGATCAACCTTTCACCTCCATGACTCCCTGAAAAATTGGCTGAACTAGCAATTCTTAAGCATCCAACCTTTGTTAATTAACTACTGCTGGCCAGTAAAGAATCAAATAATTCACCATTAACCATCACAAAACATCATCATCCACCAGTCTCAACCAGTCTACCATGGCCACCCTTCCCCCTGGCCTTAGCCATCACCATGGGCGCGGCTTATCATGGCCACCCTTCCCAGGCTGATTTCAGGGCCCATCGGCAGCGGCAAAAGCACCTTGCTGGAAGGGCTCACCGGGACGCGACCGCCGCTGCACGGCACCCTGTGCCGCAAGCGAGGCGCGGGAGCCGGGAGCGGTGCTGGGGAGGCGGGGAAGCTCCAGGTGGTGAGCCATGGAAGGGTGCTATGATGGTGAGGAGTGGGGGGAATTCATGGGAAATCACATCATGAATTGATGGTTGTAAAATGGCGAACTGAGAAATCGTGGTGAAGTTTATGGGTTATGAGGGTCAAATGCATGTTTATGATGGAAAAAATGAATGTAGCTGTATTTTAGGAAGACATGATTGATATGGATATGCCGCATATGCTTAAAAATATGGTCAATAAGTCTTATGGTTGAATACGAGGGCAATGAGGAACACTTAGGATATGCCGCATGCCAACTAATTGCTGGTTGTCCTAATTCCTGATTATTTGCTGGTTGATTGTAGTTTGCCAGCAACTACAACCTGCTGGTCAAGCAATGATTTCCACGGCATTTGGTGACCACGACAAGTTGTGTAGACTCCAGCCATGTCCCTACCGCGACCCGCTCCTTCCAGTTGTGGTCCATTGCTGCTGAGCTCTTACAAAATGCATGTTGTTGCCCTGCGATTCCATAGTTTCATGACCCAAATAAACGTAATAACATAAAAGCAATATGTTCAGTGGCAGCTTGATAGTGGTTGGCTAACGATAACATATAGCAACTGTATGCTTGATCAATCACGACAAAACCTAGCAACGGCTCAATCGTTACATTAGTGGGTTGATGATAGTTTCTTGGCAGTGCTGAACACTGGTGGGTTTTTGATGGTCGGGACCAATAATGATTGTTGGTTCACGCTGGTCAATTATCTTGGCTAACGATGCTAACGGGCTAATGACGGTCAGAAGTAATGGGTGATTAGTGTTGATTTGATTTATCATACTGAATGCTTTCAATGATGGCTCGTGATGTTTGAATATTGATTTGTCGATCAGCGATGGTAATGTGCTTCATGGTCAAAGATGGGGTAGGAAATGGTTGATGTTGGTAGATGACTGGTATTTATGGTTTTGAATGCTTTTGCCCAGAAAGTATGCGGCAAGAATTAACGGCCTTTAGACAATATCTTTACAGTCAACGCTGGCCAGTTTTGGAGCGGCACGCACAGTTTTGTTTGTTGGGTTTAGAACCATTTAGTTCTACTTATATTTGCCAGACGGGGTACCAACTATACCAGCTCATCTTGCAGATGATGTTTGCCCGTTATGTAAGCATCGGTGATAAACCAACACTAGACTCACATTGGGGATCGGCTGGACGTGATCAACGCTCAGACTGTTCTCTTTCCCACTAAAGCTACGATCATTTGTTAGGTCATTGGCTACCCTTAAGTGGGAGTCCGCTGAACTGGCAGGTGGCTGCCTTCTTTCGGGACTGAACACCAGCATGAAACTGATACTTCGTGGGTACAGCCATAGTTGACTAATCTTCCTAGCTTCACTAGGGACGATGTGGCTTCCAGCCTTATGTGGTGACATTGCGACTGTGGTGACCTTTGGTTTCGGGACGAAAACATTGAGTACGGCAAGCATTTTGCATCGGCAAGATTGAGCGCAAACTGAACATGGTCGAAAATATCAAAAACTCCTTCTGCGCTCGAAAATGCTTTGTCCCTGGCAGGTGCTTCGATGGCTTATGTGGCACAGAGGCCATGGTTCCTTTGAATTGAACCATTGAAGGCATCCTTTTGGGGTGTTGGGGTGGTGGTGGTTGTAGTCATTTTTCTTGCTGTAGTAGTAGACTGACATTTGCCACCCCACCCTTTTTTGTTGGTTAGATGTGTGGTTGGTGGTTGTAGTCATGTTCTTTGCCTTTGCAAAAAATAAGGATGTTGAACGGCACCTTCTTGGAGAACATCCTCTTTGGTCAGCCAGAAGATGCCCAGAAACTGCAAGAAACGCTGGAGAGTTGTGCTCTGCTGCAGGACGAGGGCTGCGCTTCACAGGGTGACTTGTAACAGAAAAACACAATAGCAGGTGGGTAACAAGGATGATTAGAGGCGTGGTTAGTGATGGATTATCATTGTTGATGATTTGTTTAACATGCTTGAGAATGGTTGGCAATTGTTGATGTTGGTTAGGCGTGGTTAAGGATGGCTAAGGATGGTGAAGAGCTGCTCGTTGGCAATCAATGATGCTTGACCATGGTTAGTGACGTGGTTGATGATGGTCCATGACAGCTAAAGATTAAGAGATGAAACAATGGCTCCATAGTGGTTTGTATATAATCGTTCATTGAAAATTTGACTACTTGATGGCAAATGATATGGTTGATAGCGGTTGATATATCGCGCCCCCTCATATTCAATTTCCCCCAGGCTCGGGTTTCGCCATCAATCTACAGATCTTATGGAGACCGGCAACAATCATGTTTGACATGTTTGAAAGTTGACTATTCATGTGGATTCAGTCTCAATGTAGGAAAACATCGGTGTGTTGAGCCGCTAACTATCAAACAGCCAATTGATGATCAACACTGGTGGCGGCTGATGACACGAGATGATGATAGCTAGTACATCTTAGTGAAATCCCGAACAATAATTCAATATCACCCCGTCAACTACATTTGACCAGTTAAACCCGCTGTTCACAACTATCATTCACCATGTCATAGTAGTAAGAAATCGGGGACGGCCACCGCAAAAGCAAAAACATCATTGTGCTTCCCAGTGCCATGCAGGTTGCCATAGCATTCCGGCTTGGAAAATCTGGAAGCATGCTAGAACGCTTACTGTAATCCTGGCTGTGGCAAATACTGATGCATAGACTACTTGAACATGATTCATAAGGGCCTAGTAATGCCGAAACATCTCCACAATGTTGTTGATTCTAGTTGACATTGGACCGTGGGTGGTTATACAGATTTGAATGCAGTTGATAATGATGATTGGACGGATAGGTGTATCCATTGATCATGGCCATTTGTACCAGCCAATGCCGTCCTCTAAAGGGGCGCCAGTATTCAAAGACACACACACAGACACACACACACACATTTTACTGGAGGCACTCGCTGCCACCTGCTGGTGGTGTTTCTATGGTTCCCTGAAGAAAGATATCACTTTCATTAAGCATCGGCCATTCAACTATTAATTCACCATTACTTAGCCTTTGACTAAGCGATATGTAGCCATTAACTGCCTATGAAGCCATGAAATCATAGCAACTTAAGTTTTATATAAGTTTTAAGTAATTGTTGATGATTGATTAAGCATTGTGTAATCAACCATGACACTCAAGTATGACAATCACCTTCTGATCAACGAAGTCAACCATGATCCATCAACCATGACAATGTCAATCATGATCATCCATTGACTAACCATTGACTAGCCATAGAGCAACCAAATCATAATAATCATCAACAAACCATGAGAAATAACTGACAACATTCACCATTAATCAACCACGACAATCAACCACAACAACAAACCATGACAATGTCAAGCATTTCACCATCAAACAACCATGATCACTGATGATCAACAAGTTTATGTCAATCATGATCAACCTAGTTAGCCATGATAATCAACCATTATCAACCATTGACCAATCATTATAATTCACCATTCATTCACCATGACAACCAAGCCAACCAAGCCAACCAAGTCAACCAAGTCAACCAAGTCAACCGACTCAACCAACTCAGTCAACCATCAACCAAGCAATTTGCTAACCAATCAACCCAAGTCAACCAAGTCAACCAAGTCATCAACCATGACACAATTCCCTTCTGATCAACCAAGTCAACCAAGTCAACCATGACACACTCACCTGATCAACCAAGTCAACCATGATCTATCAACCATGACAATGTCAATCATGATCCATCAATTTGATAATTAATTCATCCTTATGTAACCAATTATTATCATCCATTGACAAACCATGGACTAACCATTTGATTCTTAACTCATCCTTATGTAACTATGATAACATCAAGCAAGTCAACCATGATCCCTCAACCATGACAATTAACCATGACAATGTCAACCATTGACTAACCATCGCCACAGAGCAACCAAATCATAATAATCACAATATTAACCATTGACTAACACATCAAGCAAGTCAACCGTGATCCCTCAACCATGACAATTAACCATAATTAACCACGAGAATCTTACGCCAATGAACCAAGCCTCCCAGTCGCCAACGATGCCCATCTCCCGCAGGACTTGGCTTCGCTGCCCTCGGCCCTGTCCACCTTGGTGGGCGAAGAGGGCGTCCAGCTGTCGGGCGGACAGAAGCAACGCGTGGCGCTGGCGAGGGCCGTGTACAGCGGCGCCCGGGTGACTTGGCGGTCCACGTGGCGTGTGGTTCGTTGGTGGATGGTTAGTGGATGGTTAGTTACTGGATGGTTAGTTAGTGGATGGATAGTGGTTAGTTAGTGATTGGTTAAGGAATATGGTTCATTATGATATTTGTGGTTAGTTGGTCAATGGTGGTTCATGAATTTGGTTCAAAGCATACATAGGGGGAATAGTGAAGTTAGTGGATGGGTTGTGAATATGACAGATGTTTATGGTTAGTTGTATGATGGTTAGTGAAGTCAGTGGTTAGTGGTTGGTGACTGCTTAATTAGTTGATGATTAATGATTGGTTGGTTTATGTTGCTTCATGGTTAATGAGGGTTTTGTGAATTGGTTTGTGAATGGTTAGCTAGTTGTTAATATCTCGCATGCTTTAACTCAATGGTTAGCTAACGACTTTTAGATGATCAGTTCATGGTTCAAGAAGGGTTGGTGAATGCTTAGATAATGGTCAACGAAGGGTTAGTTGATGGTAAGCTACTACTTAATAATGATGAATGGTTGCTTAATGATGCTTAACAGCGGTTCAATAGGTGATCATGATTAACTCATGTGCGATGATGGTTAATAGTTGATTAGTACATAGTCAATCAGAGTGATTCATTCTATAATGGTGGTTGACATGGGGAAAACAACGCTTAATGATGATCAATCTATACTGGCTAGTGAAGGTGAATATCTATATGTTCATTTTTCTAGTGGTTCTGCAACCTTTAATGCACTTAAACAGTGGCCACTGATTCATAAATCAACAGTTGATGATGGTTGATGATAGATCGTTGTGAATCTCTATTGATCAGGTTGACACTGGTGAATCTCTAGTGGCCACTCAGAATTTGCATCTGTAATGATGGTATCAATGATGGTTTACAGTGGCGCATGGCAATTTATTTTGGGTAGGGGTGGTTAATGATGAATCTATGACAGTGAATGATAGTTGACAAGTCTTACCAGCGGTGAATGATGGTCAATAATGACAATTGTGATTTATATCGGTTGTGTGTCATTGCTATGGATTGACCTTGCCGATGGGTTGGTATTCATGCATACTATTTCATGAGGACTACTCAGGGCTATATAATTGTGCTTAATTAATGTATATAGTCTATGTCGGTGAATGGTTGATCGTATGCATTAAGAAATCTGGAATGGCTCATGGTCCTTGACCGTAACTACTTATTAGCAATGATGAAGGCTGCTAAAGGATGATGCAGGTTGCCTGAAAATCATTTGTGGACCTATAGTAGCTAATGATGGTTCTGACTGGTAAGTGGTGGTTTTGCTGCAAACAATTCTTTCACATCGCTTGGAAATTGCTTGTTGCAGAGTGCTACCTGGCTGATTTATGTTGTGTTTCTTAATGTTTGTGAGGAGTTACTATTAATCGTATTAGCATGTTTGTTTCTTGTTCTTGGTGGCCATGTGCAATGAGTGTATCTAACCAACTTAAAGATCAAACTAGTTGCTGTTAAGAAATAAGAACAACGATATTCATTGATCAGCCATCAAATTGCATGGCAACTAACAATGACTAAGAATATCTAGCAACCATCCAAAACCAGCAATAACCATCCCCCAGTATCAACCACCAGCAGCCACAGCTGTGTGGGTAGCATTCCATCATGATGGTCATGGGACGAAGAACCGATCACAGAACTATCAGGAAATGTTACAGATGCTGCGTAAGTTACATCTTGAAGTAAAGCAACAATTAAGAGTGATCATGCACCACCAAATTGCAGAAGCGATTAAAAAAAGCAAATCATCATTGTGAACGATTATTAGAATAGGTACACTACAAACTATTTTGGTGGCAATATTCACAAAAACTTATCCGGGTTTGAATCCAAGTTTCTACAAAAAAACATAACCTATGTAAACAACTGCAACCAGTGAAACCAGTGTTTGTGGCGCATAGGCTTACGTGAATTCCGTGAGAATTCTGGCTGGTGTATCTTTGACATTCACCGCTCTTGTGAAGATCTACGTTCCTATTCACTACATTTCACTACCGAGTTTTTCGGTTTTGGGGATTTTCAACCAACAAAACATCCATCTACCAAAGATTTTTCGAAGATAAAACACGTATCCAACCAACAAAAACATTCATTCACAGCAACGATATGTTTCCATGAAAAACAGCACACCACAATGAGTTGTTCGTTTTTTCGCTCAGGTCGTCTTGATGGATGACGTGCTAAGCGCTTTGGATGCTCATGTGGGTCGTCACGTCTTCGAGGAGGTGATCTGCAGGAAGCTGCATGGCAAGACGCGGATCCTTGTGACGCACCAGATCCAGTACTGGTCGCACCCCACGGTCAGCAGGAGCCGGGGTGACACGTAGGGGGGCATGGGAGTTGGGCTGAAGCTGTTGGTTGGCAGATGGGGGTGGCATGGTGTTGATTGGATACCTTGGATTGACATGTTGCCTTCCACTATCCATGAATGATGCACCGCTGCTGTGTATATACATCAAGGCCGATTGCTGGCCCCTACGGTGTGTGCGACGTGCAATGGAAAATAGCTGTTGAGTCAGGGTGAAGCCAGGTCTTTACCTATCCTACTCTACGGCTCGTGAGCCCAATCTTTCAACTGTTTGGTTGACCAGTATCTTTACTGACATCTGGACCACTTCGTTGCCAGTGTCAAACCGACACTGGTAGCGGAGCCTGAACGAAGAAGGGACCGCATGGGAGAAGAGAACAACCATCGTTTACCTACCTGGAATGGGGATTGGTCAACGTTCAAGGTCTTTGAAACCCGTGTGAGCCTGGAAATCGATGGAACGAAGAAGGATGATCGACCTTTGTTAGGACCACGAATAGCGAAGACACTGTCGGCAAAGGCATGGGAAATGCTGGAGACGATGGACAGAGAAAAACTCAAAGCCAATGATGGAGCTGAGTACTTAGTTGACTTCTTGAAGAAACAACGTGGCAAGGACAAGGTTGACCTCCTTGGTGATGCGATGAGAGACCTCCTGAACAAGTCGGATGCCCTACGCAATGATGGTGAGGAAGTGATGGACTACCTACCAAGGTACAAGACCTTCGTGAAAGCAATCCAAACAGCCTTTGAGGAGATCGAAAAGAAGGATGCTATGCCTGAGGAGTTCTTTGGATGGCACCTTTTGACAGTGGGGGTACGTTTGGACCCATCGGATGTGGCCAATGTGAAGGCCAAAGCTGGCGGGTATCGCTTAGAGAAGGTTGAGAACACATTGAAACTGATGTGGAGTGGGGGTGGTCTAGCCCAAAAAGATGCCGAACGAAAGAAGATGAAGACCATAGGCAAGGGCTACTTGACAATGGAGGAGGCAGCAGCGCAGGCAGCAATCTATGAAGCTGGTGAGTTTGAGGATGAGGACCTGGGAGAAGATGATGACCAGGACCAATTCGAAGAACTCGCAAGTCAAATGCTGGAACATCCAGATGATGAAGCTTTGATGATTGCCTACCAAGACGCCAAGAAGAAGATGCAATACCGAGATGCAAGACGAATGCTCGCCCGTTCACGAACCTCTCGTGACTTCTATCCTATGAAGAGACCTGGAGACAGAGATCGTGACAAGGGCATGGGAAAAGGGAAGATTCCTGAGTTCAATGGTGATTGTATGAGATGTGGCAAATACGGCCACAAAGCAAGACACTGTCCACAGAAAGAACAAAAGAGAGATGGAAACAAGGGCAGTGCAAACTATGTTGAGGGCGGCCATGAAACAAGCTATGTATGTGTGGACAACATGCATGTGGGGAACATCTACTCCTTGGGTGCGGCAGAGACGGACTTCAAGGCGATTCTGGACTCTGGTGCTTCGGAGACGATTGTGGGGGTTGACACCCTACAAGAATTGTGGGGCATGATGGAATCCCTAGGCTTTGACGCCCGACAAGAGATCAAGGTGGACCGGGAACTTCGAAAGACATTCGTCTTTGGCAACAGTGCCACAAGTGAAGCGATTGGACTGGCTCGAGTGACGGTTGGACTCTTCGGAAAGGAACGACAAATCGAAGTACATGTGATCGATGGATCAGCACCACTGCTACTATCGTCGAAGTTCATGTACGAGAACAACATCATCGTTGACTTTCGTGAAGGGATGGTGACCATGAATGATGGTGATGGTGATGAACTTCAATGGACGAAACTGGAGAGAGCACCTAGTTACCATCTACTGATGTCAATCCTCGACTTCCCAGGACGAACGAAGCATGACAATCAGGAGCAGGATGAGAAGATGAACGGTCTTGAGCATGGGAGATCACACACCAGTACTGAGGGGGGCCAGCATGCTGAGTAGGGACAGCTCCACCTGGGTCAGAATGGTAGCGGTAGGAAAACCCAGAGTGGAAGTTGTTTTGTAGCCTACCAATCAAATGATGTACAGCTCAACGATGCTTCGGTTTCAGAAGGTTTGGACACCAAGGAAGAATGTGATTTTGTTGATGTCAACAGTGAGAACCAAGGTGGAACTTATTTGAACTCGCGGGAGAAGGAAGAGTTGTCAAAACACCATGAACATTTGAGCAACGACACCATGGAAGCCTGGTACAAGTTGATCGGAAAACGGGTTGACTTGTTGGAGATTTGTACTACTTGGGATTCCCCTTTGGGAAAGGCTGTTGAACAACATGGTGGTGTGGTGTTGAGAATGGGACCCCACAATGGGTTTGACTTATCCAAACGAGAAGGGTTTCTCAAGGCTTGTTCGGTGATTCGGAAACTGAAACCTCGGAACCTTCATTTTTCTCCCCCATGTTTTCCTTGGTCACCTTTGCAAAACCTGAACCAAAACACACCTCAACAATGTGCTGACTTGGAGGAAAAACGGTTTCTTGGTCGCAAGATTTTGAAACACCTCTTCCGACTCGCTGAAATCCAATTTCATGAGCTACTCGGCGACTACAGTGGCGAACAACCTCTGCGAGCTTCGTCTTGGAATGAGAAACCATGGAACTCACTAGCCAAGAAGGCGGGTGGTCGGTTTAGAGTTGATGGGTGTAGGTTTGGTTTGAGAGACCCCAAGACGAAAAAGTTGATGCAAAAAGGTTGGGGTTTCTTTGCTACTAAAGCAGAGTTGAGGAAAGCTCTCTTTCGAACCTGTAACCATCGACCTGAGGAACACATCAGGATCGAAGGCAGGTTGACGGCGCTGTCCGCAATATATCCAAAAGATTTGTGTACAGCTTTTGCCAAAGCGATTTTGAATCATGAGACGGCTTACAAACAGTTGTGTGTTGATGTTTGTCACGCTGTTTCCTTTTGTGGTGCTGTTGGTGATGTTGAAGTTGAGAATGATGAACACAATGAGCCGATCTTTGATGATGATTTCTTAGAAGATGGTGACACTGGCGATGACCATGTAGTTCCCAATGACGCTGTTGAACCTCCGCAACCTCCTGAAAGAGAGGGATTTGAGGAGCCTGAGGGGGAAGATGATGGCGATGTTGATGGGGTGAGTCCGGAAGAGAAGGGTCTCTTGCGTAAAATTCACCGCAATTTGGGTCATCCAAATCCCCAAAGCCTACAAAAGGTTCTGAGGCAAGCCGGAGCACCAGCCAAGTTTATTCATGCTGCAGGAAAACTGCAGTGTGATGTTTGCATCAAGCAAGCACAGAGGAAACCTGTGCTACCAGCAAACACCAGTGCTCCTCAAACAAAGTGGGAGACGATTTCCGTTGACACGTTTTACTGGCAGAACCCGTGCAATGACAAAGACGGACAGGAGCGACACCTGCTTGGCATTAGTTATTTTGACGAAGCCACTGACTTGCATGTTGCTAGCATTGTACGGGAGGGGAAACAGCTTCAAGGAAGTATGCGTGCTGAAGAGTTCAAACACCGGTTCTTGGATGATTGGTTGAAATGTTTGCCTAAACCCAAGATGATTCGGTTCGACACGGAGGGTTGTTTTAGGAGTGATGATCTGAAGCATTGGTTGGAAGAAAACATGATTCAAATTGCTCCTATTGCGGGTGAAGCGTACTGGCAAACGGGAAAACACTCACGTCACCTTCACACCCTCAAACAACAGATGGTGAAGTTGGCTGCTGATTTGGGGAATGATGTTAGCAACAAAGAAGTTCTTGCCTTGTGCATTTCTGCGAAGAATGAAGTTCACCAAATCAAGGGATACTCACCAAATCAATGGGCTTTTGGGCAAAACAGTGATCGTGTCTTTTCCACGTTGAATTGCTACAAACACCTTCCGAACATGAGTAGTCAGGATCCTACGTTTCATGACAACATCGCGAAGATGGCCAAAGCCAGGGAGATGTTCATTAAGGTTGATAGCTGTCGACGGTTGGAAAGAGCTGCTGTGTTGAAGAGTAGGAAGCAACAGGAATTCCAGGTTGGTGATCTTGTCTACTACTTTAGAAAAGGTAGGGGACGTGGTGCGAAACAAAGAGGACAGTGGCATGGACCAGCGAGGGTTCTTTTTGTTGAAAAGACCACCAATGAAGAGAGGGGATATCCTGGTTCGATCATTTGGGTTGGACATGGACTTGTGTTGCTTCGATGTGCTCCGGAACACCTTCAACATGTCAGTAGGGATCTTCGAATGATTGATGATGAAATCAACGGACCTTTCTCTCCTGATGAGTTTCTTAAGGGGAAACACCTGTACCAGGATTTGTTCAAGGAAAGGGAAACCATTGAAGAAGTGGCTACGGGGGTTGAAGATACGGCTTGGTTGTATGATCCCAACAATATGGAGTTGAGGAAAGACCAAAGCATGGAAACAAATACACCTGGACCGGAAACCAACACTAGGCTCAATTCGAAACAAGCTATCCCAAGTTCGCTTATCGACCGTGTCGTTGGACAGCCCAGCCATATCCAAGATGAGCAGCTTGGCAGACCAGATCAAGAAACTCAACAAGGCGAAGAAGCAGCAGGAGATGGGCGACTACAAGAAGATGACAGCAGAGGAGTTGGGTCAAAGAGTGCACCGTCTGGGATCAACCCACACGGGCAAGACCTACCAGGAGCTCTGGGAGACCGAAGGGGATTACTGCCAATGGGTCGCGAGCAACAAGAAGGACTCAGAGGATTGGAAGCCCCTCGTTCACTATCTCCAACTCAAGGTGAACCAACTCGTGCAGCCAGACGAGAAGACCAAGAAGGACAAGAAGAAGGGCAAGGCATCTACAGACCTATGCGACAGCCCCAGCATGTCGAGCGACGAAACTGGTTGGGAACCAGTGCCAAAAGAGTACAAGGAGGCAGAGCAGACCCAGATGGAAGGCATGATGAACGAAATGGTGCGGGTGATGAACAACCTCAGCGAACGCCTGCAGAACCTCGAAGTGGCTCAGCAGCGGAACCAAGGAGCCATCGTACCGGGGTACCCGAACCAGCCGATGTGAGGGGTGATGATCGAGAACATCACAAACGAGCTCTGAGTGGCAATCGCGAATCAGGACAAGGGACTGAAAAGAAACCAAAAGTTCATTTCAATCTTTCTCAGGAAGTTTGTGAAATTGTTCTGCATGTTGGACCCAAGGATGTTCATTATCAACGAAAGGGTAAAGATGGATGTTGGATGATCAATCAAAAGGTCAAGCGAGGTGCTGAGGTCAACTTCAGAGATCTTAACCCAGAGGAACAGGAACAATTCAAACTTGCCAAACAAAAGGAGATTGATTCATACATGGAACGAACTGCGGTTGAGATTGCTACCAAAGTTGGTGTTGATGAAGAACGAATTATGGGGATGAGATGGATCTTGGTTTGGAAAAATCTGGTGAATGATGATGGTGAAGTGATTGGAAAGAAGCCAAAAGCCAGGTTGATCATCAAAGGTTTTCAGGACCCGGACTTATTAGAGATTGAAAGGGATGCCCCTACTTTAAGCACGATTGGTAGAAACATGATCTTTGCGTTGACCAGCAAAAGGAAATGGAGAATGGCTTTAGGGGATATCAAAACGGCCTTTTTGAACGGAGATGACACGGAGTATGCTCGGAAAATCTATGGGGAACCACCGGATGATGTCAAAGAGTACTTGGGTATGTCCCCCAAAGAACTGTTTCGGGTGAAAAAGGCTATTTACGGGTTGCTGAACGCTCCACGAAAATGGGTTGAAAAGCTTTGGAAAGAACTCAGGGTTGACGGATGGGTTCAAAGCACTCTGGAACCATGTGTGTGGCGGCTGTTTGATGGAAACCAATTGGTTGGCTTATTGGGGATTCACGTGGATGACATTATCACTTCGGGAGAAGGACGGTTGTATGATCAAAAGATTCAGCATTTACAACAAGTGTTTCCTTTTGGTTCATGGAAGAATGTTGGTGAAGAAAAGGCTGTCTTCTGCGGTTGCGAACTCCACCAAACCAAGGATGGTTGTATTTGGTTGGGTCAAGAACAATACTCGTTGGGCCTGAATGAAATTCCCTTGGAGAGAGAGAGAAAACAAGAAGAGAGTTCCAATGCTACTGAAAAAGAAAAGAAACATATGAAAGGTCTCTTGGGTGCAGTTGCGTGGAGAGCCACTCAATCAGCTCCGTGGCTTTCAGCCACGACTTCAATTCTCCAAGGAAGTAACCAGTCTGCTACAGTCAAAGAGTTGTTGTTGTGTAACAAGCTGTGTCGTTTACAAAGGGCGAAGTCTTCTGTTGGTTTGTGTTTTTCGAGTAACATTGATGAGAGTGTTGTTATTACCTTTTCTGATGCTAGTCATGCTAATAGATATGATGGATCATCTCAAGGCGGATCGGTTACAATTTTGACGGATGCCAGGGTCTTGAGGGGAGAGAAAGCTGAGTTCTCCATCATTTCATGGCACAGCAAGAAATTGAAACGAGTGTGTCGGTCTTCAACCAGTGCGGAAATCCAAGCTTGTGCAAACGCATACGATGAAAACGAATTTGTTAGGCAAATGATGTTTGAGTTTGAAAATCCTCAAGGGATCCAGGCAGCAAACTCTGATGAAGCAGTAGCAAGCATCTCGGCAGCAGTTGTGTGTGACGCAAAGAACCTGTATGACTCTGTCACAAGAATCTCTTCCTCGGGGCTTCAACTCGAAGAAAAACGACTGTGTTTGGAAATTTTGTCCATTCGTGAACGGGCGAAACAAACGAACTGTTCTCTTCGATGGGTGAATAGTGACCAACAAGTGGCTGATGACACCACCAAACTTTTTGAGGTTGACAAACTTTTGAATCTGATTCATAGTCGTCAAGTGGGATTGGTGTTCGATGACACTTTCACTTCCGCGAAGAAAAAGAGGAAAGAGAGATCTGCGAACAAACCTTCTGCTAACCAAAATGGACAGTGGAAGCAAGAAGAGGTTTTTACTTGTGTTGATTGGATACCTTGGATTGACATGTTGCCTTCCACTATCCATGAATGATGCACCGCTGCTGTGTATATACATCAAGGCCGATTGCTGGCCCCTACGGTGTGTGCGACGTGCAATGGAAAATAGCTGTTGAGTCAGGGTGAAGCCAGGTCTTTACCTATCCTACTCTACGGCTCGTGAGCCCAATCTTTCAACTGTTTGGTTGACCAGTATCTTTACTGACATCTGGACCACTTCGTTGCCAGTGTCAAACCGACACATGGGGTGGCATAAGCGGATCATGAAATGAGATGGTTGTTTCTCAAAATAGGGGACCGACCCCCCAAAATGGTTGGTTTAGTATCGTAAATGGTGAATATTTCATGATTTGGGGGTAGCCCGATGTTGAGAAACCGCCAAAGGTTGCTGAAGTTCTGAAAATTGAACAGTTTGCGGTTTCTAGGGACTCCATAGGTGAAGAGCTATAAGGATAAATCCAAATGCAGAGAGAGAGAGAGAGAGAGAGAGAGTTCGCTCCCTTTGGACGAAGAAACGCGTCAACTTCAGCATTGGTCATTGGTCAAAACGAAACCTGCAGTTTGAGAGGGTCTTGCAGCTGCTCGGGACTTGGGTGTCAACAAGGTTGGACAAATCCTTGGATGCTTGGGAGGGCCCAACTGGTTGTCGACCAGCATTTGCCATAGTTACCAGCGACCAGGGAGGTTCCGAAACATGGCAGTGGTGGTTGATGCACCAGCTATTACCATACCAGCACCGGCTAATCAGTAGCTAATCAGCTGTTGATATCCATCACTGACAATAATGCGGCGCCACCAATTATCGATCGCTGTTGGTCATTACTCATGATCGGTCATCCTTTATATTAGCAAATTGTAGTAATGGACCAGCCTATTGTTAGGTTTTTGTTTCCTCATCTAGATCTGGTGGCCCTATTGAAGTCTTTGCCGGGTTTCCCTATAATTAGTGTTTTTTGTTTCCCTATTGACAGAAACCACTCCATGTGTTTCAACTCACGGGAAATCTGCGATACATCCATCCCTTGGGTGTGGAGGATCCTGCTGTTGCGCGCCGATGGCCCCTGCCACTTCTTGGGAACTTACGAGCAGTTGGCCGCCAGCGGCATCCCCACGCCGCCCCTAGGCAGTGGCTGGTTGCGGGGAGGTTCGGGGATGCCATGTGTGGATCAAGGTGGTGAGGTTGGCTCCTGAAATGATGGTGATATGGCTATGGGTCAATATGACAGTGATGGCGCTCATGTCTTGGACAACCTTGCTCACACTCCCTTGGGTAGCGCGTTCTGGTTCCTTAAAATGAGGATACCCCTAAATTTCATCACATTGGTAGCGCGTTCTGGTCTGGTATTTTGCCGTTAGGCAGCCAGCTACCCAGCCACGGTGGCGGAATCAGCCAGCCAGCCAGCCACCCAGCCAGCCAGCTAGAATGAACCAGAGCCAGCCAACCAGCCACAGCTACCCAGCCAGCCAGCTAGAATTAACCAGCCAGCCAGCCAACCAGCCAACCAGCCACGGTGGGGGAATCAGCCAGCCAGCCACCCAGCCAGCCAGCTAGAATTGACCAGCCAGCCAGCCAACCAGCCACAGTGGCGGAATCAGCCAGCCAGCCACCCAGCCAGCCAGCTACAAGTGATTAACTGGCCAAGCGAATTGTGGAGTCAATCAAGGCCGGCATCAGCGAACATCAGAATTTGTGGCATTGGTTGAAACGGTCTCCAGCGCTGGAATAACACAAGCTGAAAACACTCCCCGTGGTTGAGCGGGATAGGTGCCTGCATGGAATCCAAGGTATCATAATTGGCAAGGACCACTGTGTGAAGTTGCGGGCTGCCGCCATGAACGCTATGGGGCGGAACTGCAAAGGAGCAAATCCCTTGATCCAACTTGGCCTTTCCCTGAAGCCAACCACGGGCCCAGAGTTCTAATGTTTACCTAACAATAGTAAAAACCCCCCTCCCTCTATTTTTTTTAGGGGGGTGTTTGCTTCGCAATGGTATATCTGAAATCTGGACTCTCCCCAAGGCTCTCCCCAAAGGCTTCTCTTTTTTCTTTTTTGCCATTCATTCCTTTTTTTCCTTTCTTTCCTTTTTTCCTTTTTTCCTTTCTTTCCTTTCCTTTCCTTTCTTTTTTCTTTCCTTTCCTTTTCTTTTCCTTTCCTTTCCTTTCCTTTCCTTTAACCACAGCTGAAACCATTTATCCAAAATTAAAAAGCAATAAGGAAGAAAAAGCATACAAATGAGCCCGGAAAGTTGTTTCTTAAAGCAATTGCTGATTCCAATTTACAATTGCAAATGCAAGGGCCTGCAAAGGGGTACCCTTTATGGATTAGTTTTTTGCATTTTTTTCAAAAAATAAAAAGAAAACAGCTGCTTAAGGTCAAATTTTTTTTAGTGTGTAAAGGCTTGTTTTGCTTAATTTGGCTTTTAAAAAGAACGCAATCACAATTAGAAACATTAATTGCTAGTTTTGAATTGGTTTTCTGGACCAATACTAAATCTAAATTAGCCCTTCTACAATTAAGTAAGGGAAAATCTGATAGATTTTGCATTTTTATGGAAAATATTTGCAGCTATTGTGAATGTTGCGCTATTATAGCAGCTGTTTTGGAGCAAGTTGGCATTTTGTTATTTGAAATTAAAAAGGGCTAATTTATATTCAGTAAGGGCTGAAAGATCCAGATCTGGAAAATAATTGCAACTATTGCAAGCGCTTTATTATTGTTCTCACAACATTATGTTATCAGGGTGACTTTCATGACAGCGAGGAACCTAACAGGTTGCAGTATGCTTTTCCCAATCGTCGACTCCATAGGTTCGGCAAACCCAATGTTCCAACCGGGCCTTGCGACTCCTTCAGCAAACTGCACAAGGGTGGATCTTTGATGGCCACGCGAGCAGTTGGAATGGCTGTGTGACTCGCCTCTTCAGTGGTTGCGAGGTTGGAGCATGCATGGTATCGATAGCTCTCAAGTCACCGGATGGAGCTCGCAGGCCTTCAGTGTGACGTTCCAATCACTCAGCAGTCGAACAAGTGGGCCCCCCAGGAAAAAGGTACCATGAGAGCGCTCTTGAATGGGACTGTCTTCACACTTGATAAACAATTCCACTCTGGGGGTTTTGTGCGCAAGCAGTGCCTGTTTTGCCATGCAGAAGACTCAGTTGAGCATCGGCACTAGTCGTGCCCAGGCCTTGCTGAGCAAAAGAGAAACAGCTTTTTCGCAGCCAGATTGTTTGAAGCGTCATAGATGGAGTGTCAAGACCCTATCCCCTCCCAAGCTTAGAGCCGAATCTTGTCGTCTACTTGATCTGACTCACGCCCTTCAGTTTTGTCAACATGATGGGGGACCCATTTATTTTTTCACGGATGGTGATTCAGGTGATGGATGCTGTTTGAGGCCATTGTGATATCTCTGCGTGACAGTGAGACGCTACTTTTTGAGAGAGTTTGGCTCAAATAATCTCAGAGATTTTGATTCCCTGGACGTAGCGCGGTGATGCCTATGCGCAAGGCCAGCATAACTGAGTGGGCCAAGAACCCATTCGATTCATCCCCATATGATTCATTTGATGTCCTAATATTTAGGAGCAAGATCCCGAATGCATTCCAAGTTCTGATGCCACTGTGTTTTGTAGAAAGCGTTTGTCTTCGTTGGCGGATTCTCTTAAGTAGCACTGGTACAGGTTTACCGACGTCCCGGTTACGATGGTATGGTTAATGATTAATATTGGTAGACCATAGTTCATAGCGGAATTGACGACCCCAGCCGCTTCAAAGAGCTGTGCCGGCAGCCGGTGCCCTGCTGACAAATCTTGCCAGCAACACTTATCACATATGCCTTTGTAGACATATCATCATTTTGAATATTTCGCTTAGAATATGCTTTCAGAAACGGCAGCGCAGGAAGAACAACAGCAGGAGCAAAACAAGCAAAGAAAAAGCGCCAAAGCAGAAGCGACAGCAAAGGAACAACACCAGAAAAGAAAAAAGTTAAGGAAAACATTGAAGGAAAAACGCCAAAGCAGACATGCCAGCAAAGAAAACAGGCCAGATAAGTGTTTTACTTCAAGTGACCCCCGCCATGGCGTAACATGGTGAGGATCACATTGATACATTGTTGACATGCATGTCAATCAGCCGCGCCCATTGCAAGCAAGCCATTGCGTTCTTTTGGTTACGTAGATACGTACTTCAATACATGTAAATGTACATGCTTATATACTTACTGTCTTACACACCTACAAACATACAAACTCATACCCGCCCAGGGCGCACGCACGCCCACACACAAACACATGGACATATACATACACATGCACATAGGCATACGCATACGCGTACACATACACGCGCGCACACACACGCATGCACAAACACATGCGCAAAGCATACAAATACACATACGCAGACACATAAACATACACGAAATCATGCGCATGCACATGCGCATGGCCAAGAGAAGCACCAACAGATAGAACGCAGCAAGGAGACAGTCCAGAGAAAAACCACCCGTAAAGTAGGTGACACCGACAAATATCACCAGCAAAGGAACGACCGCCAACGCAAAAAAACACCAGAGCCAAAACATCATCCAATGAAAATCGTCGCTGGAGAAACGCTGCGGAAAACGAACGCATCAGAGAGCGCGAGAGAGAAGCACGCCAGAGAAACACCAGAGAAAAGCACAAGCAAAGAAACAACACCAGATCAAAAACGCCAGCCCAGGAAAACCAAACCCGTGAAACATCACCAGTGAGAAGTACCGGAATAGGAAAAGTGCCGAAGAAAACGCCAAGCCAGGACAACGCACTAGAGAGGAGAGAGCAGCAGAAAGAAGACACAAACAAGAAAAGCACAGCAAATATATACAAGAAACATATAGCAACACCAGGGCCCCCACCGCAGTACCATAATCACCATCACCATCGTCGTCAGCATGATCGGCATGATCTGCATTATGGGGATTGACAGATTATCATGGCCATCTTGACTGGGTATCTACGAAATCGCAGCATACACGTCAGAAAAGGTAGATAGATGGTATTTTGTCTTAACCAGCTTCTATTCGTACACATTCTTGTGTACTGACCAAGCACCCTAGGAACCGGAGAAGCATCCTCACTCCCTCCGGTGGGGCACGAGGGATGCCATCCTGCGGGGTGGGCGTCGCTTCTTGGCGGCCGTTGACCTCGCTGCCAAAAAGCCGCTTGCCGACTTTGATGGTTTTGCCTTCCAGGCAAAGGTTTTACCTGATAAGTGGATCTGGCTGGGTGACCGCCAGTGCATTGTGCCCCAGGACGGCAAAGTTGTGGTCCGTGGCAAGGCAAGCCAACATACATTTTTTTTGAGTAGGCTGGAGACAATTTTATTGTTGCTTATTCTTAACAGCGGAAAACTTGGGTGTCAATCTTTGCGGTTAAGGTATTTTTGTCCAGCCCAAAAACCGGAACGGAACCCAGGTGTGTTTACCGGCCATATAGCCAATCGTAGTAGTTGTTATGCTTTTAAATCCTGCGCGCTAACGGTCAATTATGGTCAATGACAGTTATCATTCTTTCGCTCTGCAACTTCCGGTGCCACCCTGTCGTAGCAAATGGCAAATGGTTCATGCTGGTTCAAAATTCGTCCGATCATGGTTGCCAACACTAAAACAGCATGGTTTCTTGTGGTTCGTATTCTGCTGGTATGTGAGAAGCCTGGATGCTCCTTATAGGCTGTGACGACAGCCAGACATCCTGGATGATTCGGATTTCCTGACAGGAACCCAGTATGGTTGTAAATGCGCTTCTTGGTTTGGGGGGTTGCTAGCTGTCATATTCTGGGCATTTTTCCGCAGATTTTTACTTTACTTTTACCGCATGGCTTTTTTTCGCAGCCATGAAACAGTGCACTACGTATCTGGAACAAGTACATACAGGTTTACAACAGCATGCCTTGTCATGGCGATTTCGTTGCCAAGAACATTGCCGAAGCTGTTCTCAATGCAACGCATGTGAGCGAGGTCGACTTGTCAGCGCTCCGTCCTGGTTTCTGGGCACTGTCAAAGATTATACCTTGACGACCCAACAGCGGTTCTAGGCCCAGGTCCTCTTTC
>VSDK01001866.1:57993-116245 GCA_009767595.1 Symbiodinium kawagutii | reverse complement strand
CAGGAACCCCCCAAAAAAACATATATACATAGCTTTAGTGCGAGTACCAATGGCTAGATGTTGTACAACATGTAATATTTACATATTGCATACATGAATAGGAGTGAATCCCTTGCAGTGCTGAAGATGATATACATTAGCCGTATGTGGTATGGACTGATGAGAATCTTGTTCAGCATATACAGGTGTTTTTTGGAAGCTATATTACACAAATGCACTTAATACTCATACACGAAGCATGTCATGAGGAGACCAAACTACGGCTGATAAATACGTTGGATGCTAAAGGATGTTACTAAAACCAGTAATGGTGAATTATACAACATGAATATTCTAGATTAGCACATATTTTCCAACATATACTCATACCGGAGTACGATGGCCAACACCCAGCGTCATGGATTAAATCAGCCAGGGACACTCTCACCATCCTGGTGTGGTGTTTTCCCTCCTCTCTTTGAGACTATGACTAGGAGGACTTGTGACACAAGACCAGCTATGACAGTCGGGCCCAGCAGGTCCTTGAAAAACGGCAATCCTTGCTGAAGAAAAGAGTATGACCTGTCTGGGGTTCCAAAACCGTCATGACAGCATGTGTGTGATACAATTCAAGTGATACAAAGTTTGTACGGAGTACATCACACAAGATGATCATGATACCAAATCAGATCAATGGTCTATAGTTTATCCATAGTTTATCGCGGATATGTGCACTGAGTCCATCAAAAATCTTATGGCCACAGACGCTCAGGGTCATTCCTAGCTGGGGGGAACTTGTCCTTGTGGCTCGTCAGGTAGCCCTGAAGGGCTCCAAAAACCTTCACGATAGCTTCATGCAAGGCCAGCCGTTCATGGCCGATCACAACCAGGCAAAACTATGTGCAAGGGGAATATGGTCATGCAGCCATGCATATAAACCTGCTCTTGTTGATTATTGTTAGTTCTTGATCTAGAGTCATCAACTTTCGACTATTTTTTGGGCACGTCAAGAATTCATGGTAATTTGATATCCCCTGTTGATTGGTTTCTAAATCATTGGTTATCTCAGTCACATGTTTTGCCGTGACCCCGTACCTACTGCAGCTTTCATTGCTGTTTCAAGTTTCAAAGGAGTCTTGTTGGTGGTGGTTTGTCTCTTAGTCAGTGGCAGTAATAAATGAAGTATATACCATTGTAGATGACTGCTTCACCGTTTGATAGCGGTTCTTGACTATTAGCATGGTGATTGTCGCTGTTTCAATATTGACCCATGCTTATATAGGCCTTTGAGTTCATTCTTTGTTACTTGGTTCTGCTGTGCCAGTGGGTTGCTTTAGCGTTGTGTTGACACGATCCACCTGTTGCTTTTCTTGTGTGTTGAAGCAATGAGATGGGTCAGCTTCTTGTCTACCCAGCTGGTTCACTACTTTTTTACTGCACTAGTTATTTTGCGAAAGGTCCATTACTATACCTGCAAGGCTACCTGCAATGATTCAGGTGTTCATGGGTGGTGCTTGCAGCGATTCGCTGTTTCAGGAGATAGTGAAACATTTTGAAAGCCATTCTGGAGTCCTATTGCAGCACATCTTCAATAAAGCATCTTCGGAGAACGGAATGGTCAAACTTGAAACTCCTGTTGTTCTGGGAAGGTGAAAGCCATTGGGCATAGAAATACCAAGCTTAGCATGTGTCCTGCCTTTTTGTATGCCTGGGTTCTGAGTTCAGTATCATCAGGACTAGGTCTTGGCTGGCAGACCAGTTGTCAGCTGGACTAGTTCCTGGCCATGAGACCAAATGCCCAATTAACCATCAACTACCATGAACTATATCACCCAGTATCGACTACCATTATGAGCCATTCTTGAACATACACGAACCATTATTAGCCGTAAAAAAAAGCAAATAGACCATTAAAAAACCATTGATAGACTATCATTGAACAGTCTAAAAACATTAACAAAGCCATACAAACATCAAAAAACCTATTAAACAAGCGTTACAGAACCATTCTGAAAACATTCATGTGCACCACTGGGGGCCACAGGCGCACCCGAGCCGCTGGGCAGGTTTGATCCACACCCATCTGCGGTTCTTCGACCTGACGCCCACGGGCCGTGCGCTGAATCGATGTTTGAAGGACATGGCCACCATCGATGACCGAGCCTCGTTTCTGGCTGTGTCACCGCTGTGGCCATGAACTGCCTGGTGGTTTTAAGCGTGGTCAATACGGGTTGATAATAGGGGACAGCAAGGGTTAATGAGGGTTGATAAGGGTTGAGATGAGAAGCAACAATGACGTCAAACAACTGCTGCTTGATGGTTTTTGAGTGTTTTTTTGAATAAGGGATTATAGCCATTCATCAATTATCATGGTTGATAATACGGGAGAATCACCAACAAGCTTATGGTTGGGGAGCTGGTTGGTGGCTTGATTTCTTTGAATTTCTCCAGTGGCATTAACAGCTATGTTGGTTGACCGATACTTTTCATAGGAGTTGATAGCACAAACCAGTGAAACATGGGTATAGCCACCATCAGCCATGGTCATCATCATATAGCCACCAGAAATCATCATTCACCATCTCTATCAAGACATCATTGATCACACTGCTAGTTGTCAACCATGCTCTTAGCGGTAGTAAATCATTGAAATTCATTCTATAGTTCATAAGTTCATATCATTTGTTTGAATACCAATCTTTTTCATGTTGTTCATTTCTAACATCGCTATTTGTCATTAATCATTCGCAAACTCATTGTAGTTACATCATTAATCGTGTGCAACATCGACATTTGGAACCAGACCAGCCGTTGCTGATCCAACCGCGTCTGCCGAGCCGGCTCTGCCCTCGAGGATTGCCAGCGGCGTTTCGAGAACTCTTCGAGTCCTGTATGAATGTGTGCATCTCCCTACTGATCATCAGCATTTTTGCCACGCCTGCGTTGGTCCCTTGGTGGATCCCGATTCCGAAGGTCCAATCTAAGTGGATCGTGAGATTTAACTGATGGTAATCTGAAGAATTTCATCTCAAGGACCCTTGGTGGAGGAGCAAGATTGGTGACACGACATGTCCAATGTGCGCCCCTGTGAGCCAGAAAGAACTCAGTCACGGGGAAACATCCCCAGGAACCTCCAAGCTCACTTTCTTATTTTCTTTGAGATATGTGGAATATGTACAAAACATATGATGCGTATTAATGCTTATTAATGTGCATCATTCATCATGATCTATCATCGAATCCATACCGCTGCAGACCCAATTGGCATACACCGTCTGATCATGCGCTATACATCAGCTTTACTGATGGTGTATTGTGATGAGCTCTATCCATATCTGATCTATGAGATGAAGCAGTGATATTGATTAATAGTATCTAACTGTGTATGCTAGTATATTCAGAGCGTTCATAGTTTGAAACTGTTTATAGTATTTTTCTTATCGAACAGTTGGAAACTATCAAACTGATGGTTCTATCTATGCTATACTTTTGTAACATTTGTTCATAGTTCTCTAACTTTTCATATTTAAGTGGTTGGTGGTTTTAAACATTTCTTATTTGCCGTAGTATTTACAAATTGCCTGTTTTCTTGCACATATTTTTCATGACGGGGTGGCGGCAAAACACAACCAGATCATGATCATTATCAACCATTATAATTACAACCATAATATCAACCTTCATTAACCACTAGTTGACCGTGCTTATAGTTAACCATCATTAACCACTAGTCAACCATTATTAACCATCATGAACCACTAGTCAACCATTAACCATTATTTTATGATTGCACACAATATGATGCTTACGTTCTTTGTATTCCAAACATATACTGCAGAAATGGAAGGATTGTGCGTAAATCACGGGCAAAATAGGTTTGTCTACTGCATCCAGAATCCTTGATCCTACAATTTATGCGTACATTGTCTCTCTCACTTTTTTAAACACATATTCGCATATGTACAAAATGCATGATGCGTGCATTCATCATACTTTGTCATACACAATTGGCACTTGCAGATGTACAGCGATGTGTTCACGATATGATATGTCTATCTGTCCCTACCCTTCCAGTTACCATGGGTAACCACCCCCAAACGACCATTGTAGAAACCAGCTGGTTACCTACGATTTCATGGTAACTGGAAGGGTAGGGTGTGATATGATCCCATTGATCCACAATCCACATCCAACTATGACGCCTCCAGATGGTGGTGCCGCCTTTCGTGCTGGTCTACTGGATCACCATGAAAGTCTACCGCTGGCCCGCGCGAGATTTGAAGCGGCTCGAAGGCGACGTCGCAGCCGTTCCAGGGCGGTGAAAGATGGTGTCGAGGCGGTGAAGCATGGGTATTCGTGGGCAAACCATGGGTATGACAGAGGTTAATATATGTAAATATGGGTCAACAATCCACTACATTGGTTGATTAGCTGATATATAAAGATACGAATCAACCAATGTAGTGGATTGTGAACCCATATTCACCCATCTTGACAACCAAATTACTACAAGCATTATAGCATTACAATCATTGTAGCATTGATAGCCAATATGATGGGTTGCTGACTAATTTTCATATGAATTGATGACCGAATGTTATTACCACTACCACAATGTAAAGTTGAAAAGTTTGAAATTATATACTGGTGGGTTGATACTCATGAATTCATGATCAATAATGCATCAAGAATGATTAGCAATACTCTACTGTTTGCTGAGTCATGGTTGATCGGTTGGTTGGTGATTTGCTTATGAGGTTTTATGATGCTTGGCAAATAGAAGCTAAGCGAAGTGCCAATGACAAGGAACCATAACGATTGCTTAGCCGGTTAGTAGCGTTTCTACCTGCTGTTTTTTGAAGGATTCTGGAGACCCAGTAGTTGGGTGATATCAGTGCGTAGATGGTTGGAAGAAAAGTGAAACTCCAATAGGTTGCAAGTACTTTTGACAAATCGCTTGTGTCCTTAAAAGTGTGGGATCGGCAAATGATGGAACAATGCTAGTCTTCTCCAAACTCTCCACCGCGTGCTCCTTGCTATGTGCTTGGTGTCAAACTCACGTTGATCCTTTTTTGAGACTCTGAACAAATGCAGACAGAAAATACAACGATACGTGCAAGACATGGCTCTTGCCAAAGCCGTGCAGTACTCGTATCTTCTGTGGAAAAAGACATTTGTTTTCGTTGGTCCGTGTTCCCCCAAAGTCTGCTTCCCCAATCATCTCTTAAAAATTGTTACCCCCCGCAAAAAGTGATGATATCCTACCAAATCCTCTGCCCTACGACCAGGGCTTGATTGATCCTGGGAGCCGGTACCACAATTGGGTTGATGGCTTTACCACCAGAAGTCATACAAGGAAGGCCTTTGTCTAGATCTGGGCAGAGAAATGACGGTGAATCCCAAACTGTTCCCTGAGTTACACTCCAGCAAAAGAAGCTGGAAGTGGAAGATCCACTATCTAAAAAGGGTGTTTCATCAACCAGTATTCGGGTCAATCATTTGCCGACATGTTGGTAAAATGTTTCACCTTGTTGATTCAGAATCATGGGATTGAGAGAACACCAAGCCTTCATGCCAGTATAGATCACAGGTAGGATTCTAAGTGATACATTCTACCGGTGTAAATTCACCTCGGGACCAGCGACTGGCTCGCCAGGCACTTCCAGATCGCCGGGCATGAGTTTCTCGAAGCAATGTGGATAATATCCTTGGTGATTTCTGTGCCAAATTTGGCACGAAAAACAGCAGGGCTTCACCATTATATGGCTATGAGTCAATATTAACCAACCAATTTCATGGGGGACAATGACCAACAAAACTATAAGGAAAACAATGTTCAATGATGGGGAACCAGGGGGACTAAGGGTTTTGACCCACAGCCATATAACCATTCTGTGGCCATTAGAACAAGCAGCTGATTGATTGACCAGCAGGGGGTTCACGATTAATTGACCAGTGAATATTGCGATGTCAATTCACCATCTAGAACAAGCAGCTCAATATGCCTAGGATTTCGTGATGAATCTAGCAGCGGATTTCTGTGGATGATGACGGTTTTCTGTCCCTTCCCAATCCCCTCCATGTCCTGATCGAACTCTCCCGCTGAACATGCTGGCTAAATGGGTTGACTATAGTAACCTCGATTTGAATTCGGTTGTTCCTTTGTTGGTTAATGCTGATTATCTTCTGCTGCTAATGGTGGTCGATTAGTCCTCGCTAGTGTACCATCAAGTGCAGTGAATACACTGAAATCAATGCTTCGGCTATACTTACATCTAGTAGTTTATTGCGATTGTCTGATTGCATATTCATGCAAACATGGTTTGTTATAATTGGTGAGTTATTGGTGTAGTCTGATGGGTGACGCAATTGATTGTATTTATTTTGAGTCAATGATGATGCCTCCACATTTGACATGGCTCAAAAAGTTTGTGGAGAAACGCATGCATGTTGCTTTAATACAGGCCGTCCATCAACTGTGTACCCCCAAGAACTTGGTTGCGGGTACCACCATTTTGGTGGGACCATCTGCACCATTTTACAAATTCCTTACAGGTGCTCAAATATCGCTGCTAATTCCAAATGTCCGGTGAGGCCAATTATTGTGGGCTGTTCGGCGCTACTCCATAGAAGATAACAGTTGAAGGACCGAAACCAAGGTGACCAGTTAAACCACCAATGAGCCACAATGATGCATTCGTATTGATGGTTCATAGCCACAATGGTTACCGATGGTCAATGACCATCCGTAAATTGATGGTTGCCTATGAACAATAGCAATGGTTACAAAAAATATTTATGAAAAATACCCAACAACAACAACAACAACAACAACAACAGCAGCAGCAGCAGCAGCAGCAGCAACAAATGGGAGTTTCCTCGAAGTACAGGGTACCCCCAAAAAATCACCCATGAACATTTACCAACTATTAGTCATTAACAGTCATTAGTGAAGCAACTATCAGCTAAACCAAACCATTGACCAATCATTTTTCATCAACCATAGCTTTGGGGGTTCCCAGTCAGTGGCGGGACCCATGGTGCCTTGATCGAAGCCGAGGTCACTTTGCGGATTCCATCAAGGGCGCCAGGACCGTTCGAGCCTTTGGTCACGAGGCAGTTGCTGTGGGTTGCTGGGGTTGATTGACAATGGGAAACTGTGAACCACGTGGGGAATGAGGGTGAAGGAGGGGTTAATGGTTAGTAGCGGTGAATGATGGTTGAGAATGATTGATCATATTTGCGAAATAGTCCTTGATAATTGTTCAATAAAAGATAGATAACAGATAGCTCGCCATGGATCAAAAGCAATTGTTGGATTTGCAGGTCTCCACTCAGCAAGGGCGGTTGCTCGGAATCGTGTCTTGTGGCCCGATGCTCCAAGCTGGTGTTGCAAGGCTTGAGGCCTGGTGCCGCCTTGCGGGGGTGCGTACTTCGATCAATGACCTAAATTCAACCTATCAATACATGACATGGTTTGAGAAGAATACCTGCGAGTTGAGGAAGATGGTTGTTTGTAGCTACTTGTTGATGGTTAATAACTAGTTATTGACATTGTTGATGGGGTCATGACTAGTCACTTCCCATTACTAGTTGTTACCCATCTGATGGAATCAACATGACCATTAGTCAATAATGCTTCGCAATAGGGATCATGACTCATGACCCAATGGTTGATGCCACAGCTGAAATTACCAGCTGTCACTGAACCCCAGCATATCGTAAACCATGGTAAACCATGAGCTGAGACCATCCTTGGCAGCACGCGCGATCGCAGGCGCGGTTTCTGGAGCGGAACCTGCAGCTCTTGGGTCAGAATCAGCTGACAACCTACTGGTTTTGGGTGGCGCAAGCGTGGATCTCCTGTACGCAGGACGTCATGGGAGGCTGGGGGGAGCGGTTTGCCAAGTGGTTGATGGATGGGGGTGGTTTGATAGTCGTTGGTGTCCTTGATTTTGTGTGGATGGTGCATGGTTGACCAACATAAACCGAAGTAATTGCGTAGCCAACACTCAGCTAAGCTATGGGGTTGAATAAGGGTTGATGATTTCCTAGGAGATAAGAAACCATGGCTTATCTCCAAAAGGCAGGTGTGCATCGTTATAGTCAAGAGGATTTCACTGGCTACCAACTTCAAGGATGTTTGGTTTACGACCTTTCTTTAATGTTCGTTGTTGGGTCATTTCAGGCATATGCATATGGATTGTCAACTATATTAATTGTTACCAATACTTCCAATAATACCAATTTCTTATAACCAGAATCTGTTAACAACTAGCAACCAGGAATGGGAGATATTGGTAACAACCAAATTGGACGCTGAATACTACTGTTATCATGTTGCTTGTTAACAACCAGAATTTGCCAGAATAACAGCCAGGAAGATAGATCACAAATTAGATATGACCAGGAATATTGCCAATTGTTTTGGTATGTTTTGGATGTTACCAACATAAGTCATTTCCTCCTCTCAGATGACCCTGCAAACAGTAAACCAATATTGATAATTTGCCCTGGTTTCTTTGTTTATTTGTGTTTATTTCTGGTGATTTGCAAGCTATCAAGACTGGCATCTACCAGCGGGTACGATCAGCGCAACTACCGATGTCAATTCCATCTACTGGCAACGGAATAATGCCAACTACTAGTAATAACAATGACCAAGAGTAATGATCAACTATGACCAATGGTAATATTGACCAACAGTAGTAATCTACTAGTATTAATCAGTTGCGCTTGTAGTTACTAATATGGCCAACTACTCGAAACTACCACTATAATACGGCATGTTACCGATATTACTAGCTATACAGTTTCAGTTTCAGTATTTCCGCGTAGTAACTACTAGCTATACATGGGTCGCCACTAAATCATTTGCAAACGGAGAAATCCAGAATACTAATTGTCAACGACTATGAACTCTTGTTACTATACTTACTATAAGCGCTGTCACTGTTGTGAATAGCAAGCTGGTTGTTGCTATTGATAGGGGAGCCCTGTGACAATACTATTGCTGATTGACATTGCTGTTGGTAGCACTGCTATATTGTGAATTACCATATCTACTATTTACTATTTTTGACAATAGTATTACGCTGCTTAACAACATTTGCCAATCTTCTTCAAGTATTAACACATAGATAGTATTCACAACACTATTAACCATGGTATTGATAATTTATTAACTACAATTGCCAATCTCCTTGCGATATATTGCTATTTTCTTACTATGTTGTTCTATATGGTGGTTGCTCAAGACTGGGAACCCCCAAAATGGTTGGCTTACTGTTTTAAATGATTGTATAAGAAATGATTAAACAATGGGTCCCCTATGACTTGAGAAACCCCGGTCTTACTGTTGCTAATCATCCTCTATGATGAAGCCATTGTTAGCCATGATTGACCTACTCTCAACCACTATCTTGTTACTATCGTGTTATTATCAATCCTATCTTGTTATTTATCATCTGAATAGTTAGCTATTAACAGATGATTCACCATATCATAGCTATTAATCCGCTGTTAATCATCTGTTAATCACATATTAATAATTAATACATGGGATTAATGGCTGATTAATAGCTATGATATGGTGCTCCTCATCTGAATCCTCATAGCTCTTGCCGGTGCGCCCGGCACTGTCGCTCCCAGGAAGTCTTGGGCACTGTAGCTCTGGCGGTGGTCGCTGGCATCATCGGCTACCGCTCCTACACGGGCGCGTTGAACCCAGGCCCCGGGGTGGAAGCACAGCTGGAAGATGGCGATGCTGGTCACGTTGCTGGGTGGTTAGCTGCTTAGGGATTGGATTAGTGGTGGTTAAACATGATTTATTGGGTTTAATGGTGGTCAATGATGGTGAATGACGGTTCATTGGCTGGTTCATTGGCTGGTTTAATGATGGTTCATTGGCTGGTTTAATGATGGTTCATTGGCTGGTTTCATGATTTGCTGAATGGGTTCATGATGGTCAATTAGCTGCTGAATCGCCTCCTCGCTGGTCGTGGTTCATCGCCGGTGTCTCCTCGCACCGGTGCTGTGGAGACCTGGTCGCCAATCAGCTGGTGAGGTTAGCTTCGAAGGTTTGGGGTGAACCGCCATTCTTCGGAGCTCACATCACCACCTGATGAGTTCATGGTTCATTGGCTAATGTTAGTTAATGATTGGGATTAATGTTTGGGGTGAATCGCCATTAGCACTTGCTTCGGTAAACCAAATCATTCATTAACCATCATTAGCGAATGTTAGCTGGTTGATGATTAATTATTCAGGTTAATGATTATTCAGTGATTTGGTAATGGTTCATTCGCCGCCATTGACCAAATCATTCACCGGCTAACCATCTAACCTGACCAGGTTAGATGGGTCCCACTACGGACATGGATACACGTCGCATGCCATAGGATCTGAGGCACCAGTGGGCACCCCCTGAGGTCTGGCTGGTTTGGCCTTGACCTACTGCATGAACATGCCAAGGACAAGTGCCGGTCCTTGGGTCCTTGTGATCTCACAGATCTTGGGGGAGCTGGGATACAACCATGGTGAGGAGCCCCATAAGGTAGGTGATAACACCTACAAGAAAGGAAGTATTGGCAGACCTTTTTTGATATGTCCGATGGGATCTTTGTATCAAAAAAGGTCTGCCGATGTTGATAAGTCCCATAGATATGGCCATGAGCTTCCAGATTCATGGCCATAGTGATGGGACTTATGGTCTGTGGTTTCCATTTGAAACAAACAACTGCTGTGCCAGCGGGGATTGTGGTCCCAAGGGCTTGACAACATTTGTACGAAGAAGGAATACAAAGTGCAGTTTTGACACATTTGTACCAAAAAAGGAGAAAGGAGAATCAAGAAAGAGAGAGAGAGAAGAACAATAGTAACAAATGTAAGAAGAACATGATGACGCCCATGTGCTGATGAACAGTGGCCGATGTTGTGAACAGCGGTCTGAAGTTGACCAGGTATGCGCGGAGTTGTGTAAGCATCAAGTGGTTGCACTGATAGCATGGGGTTATGCAATGAGACCATTGAAACAAGCGTGCCGATTCTTTTATGTGTTGCCAGCAATGACCATACTCACTCAGACTATTTGAGGGGGCATTTCTCCTACAATAATCCAATAATAGGTCGATGTGCAGAAAAGTTTTGATCAGGACCCATTACCCTTTAATCCATCATAGCATTGGACTCCCAGACCAACGGGATCTACATGTACATGGTAATGAACACAACATTTGAGGTAAATCACACCAAGCATCACTAAGCACTTTTATTGAGGTAGATCGCCAGATTGGGATCTCCATGCTGGGAAATATGGAGGATCTCCCGTGTTTGCAAAGTGATAGGTTTGTCCTGAACTCCAAGAAGGTCGCACCAGTCACCAAATCATGGGATCATCAATGATAAGTTCCAGCATTTGTAGGGTCCCAGGCATTCCACATCCCCACGGGCTTTCAACTTTTTGGCAACCTAACTGAGGGTCTTTGGGAGTGCAGTGCTGTGCTATGTCTAGGACGGTGATGTTTCTATCTCGCCGCATTGCCACGATGGAAGTGGAGTTTGTGTCCATCGAGCGGGTCATGGAGTATACCCGGCTCTCTCACGAAGAGTCCAATGCTTTTCGGTCACCCCTGGGAGATGAGGATGGTGCACTGCTCCCAGGCAAAATGGCGGTGGTGGCTGAGGAACTCTACTTGAAGTACGAGGTTCCTTGGCAGACTCAGAAAGAGAGGAATGTAACACACGAATGTTGTTGAATATTGTTCATATCATGTTGTGATCAGAGGATTGTCCTTTCAAGAAGGTGTTTCGTCAACTTCGCTATTTTCTGTCAGATTTACCTCTTTGGTGGTTTCTCAAAATGGAGGACCCCCAAAAATGGTTGGTTTATTGCTAATCATGACTACTAGTGGATGATTTGGGGGTACCCCTATTTTGAGAAACACCCCTTTGATTTACACATCAACATCTTCAGGAGGATGGGTTGCTGATCTTCAATGGCCTATCCCTGAGCATCCGCAGTGGAAGTTCATGTGCTCTGGTGGGTCGCACTGGATGTGGCAAGAGCAGCTTCCTATCGGCCTTGGTTCGATTGTATCCCCTCTGTGGTGGGAGACTCTTCGTTCATGGACGCTTGCCTTCGACGTGGAGAGATATATAAAGAGCTATGGAGCCGCGTGATCATCATTTTTGAGGGCTGATGTTGGTGAAATGGCAGTGGGTCAAAACCCTTAGTCCCCCTGGTTCCCCACTATTCACCATTGTTTTCCCTATGAAATTGTTGGGGATTATCCCCCATTAGTTGGCTGGTTAACTGCTTGACCCATAGCCAAATGACGATTTATGGAAACCGGGAAACAGCAGTGATGATCGGGGAATGGATGATGACTATACGACGGTTGAATGATGCGCAATGGATTAAAACATTTTTGGGAAACAACGGTGATGATCTGGGGGATCCAGTCATGGCGAGTCGTATATGAGAAATCTGGGGTGACAGGTCGCAAAGTATGGGTTGAGTATGGTCTCAGGCAGCTGAGTTCGCCAGCCAAACACAAGTATACGATCAACTCAAATAGGATGCTGGCCCTTGGCACAATTCAGCAGTTTGGATCAAACAAACGCGGTTGTATCACGAGTAGCCAGCCCAAGGTATCGGATAGTCTTGTAGGGGGGAAACGGTAGTCAGTTCTTTGACTTTCCGACAATGTGTCTTTTCTTTTCGGGGTTACGTTTTGGACTTTCCTGCCCTGGTACAGCTGATTAGTATGGTCAGCATGCTTTCAAATGCTGAATAGTACCATCAAACCTGCCAATTTGTTCACTGAAACATTTATCAAACATCAAGTCTCTAGCAGGTAAAAACCTATTAAACACCAGGTTACTGTCTATAAGCCATTCTCTTCCTATCAACAATCAGTTAAACCATCAATTGCCATTCTCGAAAGCCAACTATCCATCACTTAAGCCCTTCAATACAATCAATTGACCATCAGTGAAGCCATGATTTAGCCATCAATTAACCATCACTTAAGCCCTTCAATACAATCAATTGACCATCAATGAAACCCTCATCTTCCCTTGTTCAATGATTTAGCCATCAATTAACCATCATTTAAGCCCTTCAATACAATCAATTGACCATCAATGAAACCCTCATCTTCCCTTGTTCAATGATTTAGCCATCAATTAACCATCATTTAAGCCCTTCAATACAATCAATTGACCATCAATGAAACCCTCATCTTCCCTTGTTCAATGATTTAGCCATCAATTAACCATCATTTAAGCCCTTCAATACAATCAATTGACCATCAATGAAACCCTCATCTTCCCTTGTTCAATGATTTAGCCATCAATTAACCATCATTTAAGCCCTTCAATACAATCAATTGACCATCAATGAAACCCTCATCTTCCCTTGTTCAATGATTTAGCCATCAATTAACCATCATTTAAGCCCTTCAATACAATCAATTGACCATCAATGAAACCCTCATCTTCCCTTGTTCAATGATTTAGCCATCAATTAACCATCATTTAAGCCCTTCAATACAATCAATTGACCATCAATGAAACCCTCATCTTCCCTTGTTCAATGATTTAGCCATCAATTAACCATCATTTAAGCCCTTCAATACAATCAATTGACCATCAATGAAACCCTCATCTTCCCTTGTTCAATGATTTAGCCATCAATTAACCATCATTTAAGCCCTTCAATACAATCAATTGACCATCAATGAAACCCTCATCTTCCCTTGTTCAATGATTTAGCCATCAATTAACCATCATTTAAGCCCTTCAATACAATCAATTGACCATCAATGAAACCCTCATCTTCCCTTGTTCAATGATTTAGCCATCAATTAACCATCACTTAAGCCCTTCAATACAATCAATTGACCATCAATGAAACCCTCATCTTCCCTTGTTCAATGATTTAGCCATCAATTAACCATCATTTAAGCCCTTCAATACAATCAATTGACCATCAATGAAACCCTCATCTTCCCTTGTTCAATGATTTAGCCATCAATTAACCATCATTTAAGCCCTTCAATACAATCAATTGACCATCAATGAAACCCTCATCTTCCCTTGTTCAATGATTTAGCCATCAATTAACCATCAATTGACCATCCGGTTAAGCCCTCATCTTCCCATGTTTGTTGATCTTCCCGCCACACAACGCAGCGCCACCAGTGCCTCGTGCCATCCCCAGGTCACTCAGTGAACTCCCTGCCGTTGCCCAAGCTGCGGTCCATGATCCGAGTGCTGTTGCAGGCAGCGTGGGTGGTTAAGGCTGCTTCAGGTTGGTCATTCAGTGGTTGGTGAGTGGGTTAGGGTTGGGTAAGGTGGGGCTTTATAAAGCTATGAATGCAAACAAGAAGCATCAATTAATTTGTGTATATATGTATGGTTTGATGAATATTGATAAAAGCACCTGTATTTGAGATACATCACCAGCTATTTCATGTCTTACCAGGGGTGGTCTAATGATATCGATCTACCATTAATCTTGACAGCAGTGTTTTTTTGCTTGTTGCTGTTGACAATAGGAATCTTTACCATCCATCATTCCATTGATGGTAGTCTGTCAAGTGTTGGTACTGATGGTTGGTATTAACCAGTGCAAACCATCTTGACAGACAGTCATTCTGGTTGCTGATGATTTGTTTCTTGATTTTCTTGTTTCTGATGGTGGTGGTGGTCGTGGTGGTGGTGGTGGTGGTGGTGGTGACTGTCATCAGATTCGGGCTGGGAGTGTCTCAATGAATTCAAGAACAACCGATACGGTACACTCCAACGGTGAGTGCGTTCCTACTTTTTATACAAGAGTGTGTTCAGAGAGTTGTCGCAATTTCATCGTTGTTTTGTCAACCTTGCAAAAATGATACCAATTACCAAGTATGTTGACTCATTCATTAAACAATGATAAGATTTATTACGCAACCCTATGAACTAAACGCCTCAAAAATGATCAATCAACAATGATCCATCGACAATGATCAACCAACAAGCTAGCCAACAAGTTAAGCCTCCCAAGACCTGTTTCAGGATCCCATCTTCTTCACCGGCACCATTCGATCCAATCTGCTTTCGCGTGCTCCTTCCGCTCCCTCACTTGGTGGGCACGAGGATGAGGCCGGTACTGGGTGGTCGAGTGCTACTGCTTGGGGTCACCCCAGTGGTTGGCATCGCCAGAGTCGCTAGATGCATCTGGGTAGCTGGCAGGAAACCCTGTGAAACCCAGCCATGAAGAAACTTCATTTTCCCGCAGACTCTACCAGAGGATCATTTGAAGAACGGTTCTCAGTTTGACCGTTGAGCTCCATGTTGCCAGAGCTAAACCGGTGGGTGCATGCTGGGACAACATGGCGTGGACGAAGTTCTGACTAGTTGGCGCCCTTGGGATGATGGGATCCCAATCGAGTCAAGCACGCTGAGTCATAGGCAAGCAGTATACTCAACCACCAACCAGATATGGTCATTATTAGCCCTTAGTACCCTTTATTAACGATTATTAACCATGAATATAAATGATCATCACATTATTAACCATTGTCATTATGACTGGCCATTACTGACCATTAACCATTATTGACCATTGTCAACCATCTTGTTCAACATTCGGAACCATTGCTAATCATTATTAATCATTTTCAATTAGCCATTTTATAGCTATTAGCTATCATAGTTAACCATTGTTAATCGTCATCAAAAATCAATATTAACTACGATTGTTAACCATATTATTTCACCAGTATTTACCATTATTAACCATTACTAACCATTATTAACCGTTACTAATCATTACTAACCATTCTTAACCACTATGAACTACTATTAACCACAGGCCAGCAGTAGAACTCATCCACCAACGACCTCCGCCGCAGATGCTGTGGCATCACCTGCGTCAAGTGGGTTTGGAGCAGCGACTTCGCAGCTTGCACGAAGGCCTTGATGCCCAGGTGCGCTTCCGCACTGAAGAGATGAAGCAAGCCGCCATGCACTGAGAGAATCTGAGAGATAGATGTTGGGTTTGATTTGTTAGTCAATGAATCATGGTCAATAGTTGATAGATTACTGAATGTTATAAAATAGTTAACAGTATACTTTATACGAATAGTATATAGATTAGTTAACGAGATGCTAATAGTTAATCGTATATGGATTAGTGAATGTTAATAGTTAATAGTTGATAATTGATAGTTAACGATTTATTGTTCGATCTTGTTAGATCTGTGAGTATAGATTAGTTTGATATAACATCTATTGTACACCGGATATATGTCCAACTGGTTTGGCCTTATAGCGTTTATGCAAGCAGCCAGCCCTTACGAGAGTCATGGACTCATGGGGTCTCCACCAGGAGATGCGTTATGGTGATGATCCAATGGAAAAGCTCCATTTGTTGATATTTCTTTGGAGTGAACATCTAACTGTAGTGATTTGAAATCTTACTCGAATCATACATAGTTGGTACGACATGGCCAAATGGTGACTCTAACCATATGCTGTAGCTCGAAGTAATGGCCAAGTGGTGGTCAATGACAAGAATGATGAACAGTCAATCAATGGTTAATGGAAACGGTGCATTAAAGTCATCAATGATCAATGGCTAAGGTATGATCAACGGTCAATTGATACTATGCTGAAAGTCATTGGTTGTTGAGTCGACCACAGCGCTTGCAAAGACCAGATCTCCAGCACATGTTACGAAAGAAAACAGAAACACATCGCAGGTAAAAGATCTTTGGGTTGGTTCGTACAGGAGGAAATTACGAGAAACCATCATCCATGACCGCATTCAACAAGCAGTCCTGATTTTTCAATTTCTATTATCGGTGATAACCCCACAATTTCACAAGCAACAGATTGTCAGACTTGACAAGTGGAAGAAATTATCTGAATTCAAAAGCTGTTGTTGTTGTTGCTGCTGTTGGTGTTGCTAATTACATTCTGCAATCTCAAATCCCAAGATAGAAGCCGTTTTTTAGAAACCACCTCACTGCAATCACATTTGCTATATATGTATAACATAGATACCTCTCTCTCTCTACATGCATATACATCAATACATCCCCAACATCTCGGATCACGCCACAGCGTTTGAAGGTCGAAGAAAATGGCCAGAATTTCAGTCAAGGAGAGCGACAGCTTTTGTGTCTGGCTCGTGTATTGGTGGATCCATCTTTGCTACTCGGCGGGCCGATGCTGCTAGATGCTGTGGGTCGAATGTATGAACTCTGGGCGGTTGAAGAGTTCTTTCGGCAACCACACTAGTGCATGAACTCTGGGTCTTTTGAACCCATTGAACTCTGGTGGTTCAAAGTATCAGGCAGGAATGCCCTGGCCCAACCATCCCTACGGACTCAAACTCTTTCTGCGAAGCGTATTTAAAGGTATGACGCAAAACTATCCCTACCACCGGTCCAAGATGTGGTGTGGAAATAGTGCCAAAACAATCCTTACCGTTCCATGCCACCGTTCAATAAACCAAATTTTGTAAGAGGATTAAATCCAGGATTTACCACCTAGGTTTTCCAGCGGACCATTGGTGATGGCCATCCCAAGTGGTTTGTGGGGATGAGCCGACGGATGGGCATGGCTTGTGGCTATGGGTCAATATTAACCAATCAATAATCTGGCATAACAACCAACAATAATAGTGGGAAGACAATGGTTAATGATGGGGGAACCAGGGGTACAGGGTTTTGACCTACTGCCATATATGAACCAAAAGTGTTGGTCGATGAGATCTGACAACGCATTCTCTCCACAGATTCTCGGTCATGAATCATCAACGACCCCCTTCACCACACCCTTATATTTCACACCATTCATCATCGCACTGTGAGTTCCCAGCCGGCGGATTGAACAGCACATGAAGCAGGTTTCGATCACCAACCTGAAGAACCATCCATGGTTCTTCCACGAACCTGCAGCACCATCCATGGTTGTTCACCCACAGAATCCATGTTTCACCAAGAGATTCTCACAGATCGGGCCCCCAGGTTGGATGGCTCGCAGGGCTCGCAGTGCCCGCACCATCCCCGGGTGTTGCTGTGCGACGAGCCCACGGCAGCCTGTGACTTGCAGACGGATCAGCAGATCCACCAGACGTTGCTCCACGACTTAAACGAGGCGCGAGGGGCCATGGGTGCCCCACCATGGGCCCTGGTGGGGATTGGGGACAGGAGTGGGGATGAAGGGCTTGCTTAAACCATCGAATTTGGCTGTTGGTTAGGGACCGATTTGGAGCCAGGGGTATCCTAGCCCGTGAAAGGGGGAGCGATTTGGAGCTACCGGGAGTGGCCGAAGCAAATGGTTGTTTAATGGTTAATAATTAGTTTTAATGGTTTTTGATAGTAGACCCAGCTCTTGACCAATCGCTATCAGTTGAACTGTGAGGATTTCCCATCATGGGTGGGTTGTTGATGTGGATCTCCCATTTGACATCGGCCTCGTCGTTCAGATGTAATACCAATTGTATCATGACCAGTTGTGAATGCAACACGTGTGACAAGCCACCAGAAGAAGAAGAAGAAGAAGAAGAAGAAGAAGAAAAAAAAACAAGCATGAGAGAAACACATCAAAGTCGGTCCAGCTATAGTTACATCTTACTGATTGATCATGCAGGTCATGCCGGCAAAGCATTGGATTATTTGCCAAGGATTGTATCTTTCCAGGGTAGAAAGTGCAAACCTGAGATAGTGAGGCGGGATGGTACTTGTGAACGATATGATTGAACATATGCATAGCAGATAGCAGCAATATCAACAATCCGCTAGTGTACCCTGAGCACCCAAAAAACCTTCAGACTTTATAGGTGTTGTTTAATCCCTACTAAACGATAGTTGTTTAAGCGAATCAATCCTTTGAACCACCATGATTAACCACGTTTATTGGTAGTTGTTGAACCTATACAACTAATAACCCCTATTAACAAACATCCATATAGTAAAGTTGTTCAACCACTATTGTTGGTGATTAGCCCTGATCAATCCGTTTGAACCGCCATGATTAACCACATGTTTATTGGTGCCATGCTATCCAGGCAGCTCCCAGCGCAGGATTGGACCCTGGTGGTGGTTTGCCACCGGCTTCAATACATCCGAGAGCTTCTGGGAGCGGTTGGATTTGGGGCGGGTGACGGTGGTTTTCGCCAGCCAAGCAACAAGCAACCAAGGTAACCAAGGAAATCAACGTGACCGAGCAAGACAGCAATGAACACACCATGCCACTGGTTGAACTTGATGGATGGTAGCCGCTGTAGTGCGAGTCATTGGCGTCACTTGCCGTGCGAGTCACTGGCTTCCGAGGTTTCAGGAAGTCTTCGTGTTCGACAAGGGCAAGGTCACGGAGCAAGGGCCGCCGCAGCAGTTGCTGGCTGAGGCTCCCTTGCGGCCACTGATTCTGCTAACCGCTAACCAGTGGCCTGGTTGGTGGCCACACTTGGTCCCAATGGTGCAATCTTCAATCATGGTAGGTGCTTGATTTGATTTTTCAATTGTGCTTGAGAAGATCTTGATCCATGTGTGGGCTAAAAGGACTTCCATCAGCCATTGAGAGTTGTTTTGCTGAAGCACACTGAATTGTCATTGATTTCCTGACGGTCCAAAACCCTTAGTGGGATCTGTTTTTGGTTATACAAGATGGTTGGTGGACGAGTTTCAGGGAAAATGCAGCTGTTTGAATTTGAGAAATGCTATGGCAATGTATTTATAGTAAACAAATCCCACGAAGCATTGTAAAATTCTGCCGATGCATCTGACGATCGGAGCTTTTGGACAGTGGTCCACATGAGCAATCAAGACCTCCTGAAGCCATGTGGGTTGTGAAGTTGTTTACAGGATTGAAGGGATAATGATGGATAACTGGTTGGTGGTTTTAGACATTTTTTTCCATAGTATTTATTAACAAATGGTTGGTTCACTACTATTTTTCATAGGGGTTGAAGCCACCAACCAGATAATGTCTAGATCTTCTTGATGTTTCCACGAGTATAGGCCGCAGCCGCTGCTTGTCCACATGGGTCTGTCGTGTACCTCCCAGTCCCATCGGTAGTGGTATCCCATTGTTTGAGGGTGCACGGGTTACAGCGGCCCATATGGCCTTGTCGCACCGTTTGAATTTTTATATCATGTATAGCTATCATAAATATGTTTAATACATATATATATATAGATCCTATATCTATATTTATTTATGTTTATATATCTATACATTCATGTGCACTGCACTTACTCCAACTTGTCATGAACCTCAGGGCCCACCGCAGGATGGGCAGCTGAAGAAGATGTGTCTTCAGCAAGGAGTGTTGACAGCTGAGGCGCGAGCTCGCCCAAGGGTGTGGCTGTGGGGACTGATGGTTGGTCGTTGTGAACGGTTGGTCGTTGTGAATGGTTCGTAGCTGTGAACGGTTGGTAGTTGTTGATGGTTAGTAGTTGTTAGTGGTTGATGAACACTGATAGTGCTTACTCATGGTTAGTATTAGTATAGTTGTTCATGGTTGATGAACAATGGTTGTTATTTGTTGATGAATGCAACATAGAGTTTCTTAGTTGATGATTTTCACCATGAATGGCTGCTTATCATCATTGATGATGGATTGTCATTCGACAGTGGTGGGCATCTAGATGTTGACGTTGCTACGCTTAGTGGTTACAACGAATCCTTGACCTTGGATATCCTCAGCGAGAACTCCAATTGCTTGGTGTTTTTATTTGGGGGGTTCTTAAAATGGGACCCCCCCCCAAAGATATAGCTGGTTTGTTACTATGAATCGTTGACATTGGATGAATTGGGGGGGTCATGGGGTGTTCCCTATTTTGAGAAGCACCAATTTCTTCCCTGGGATTCAACAGCAATTGGGTACAGGTGGAGGGTTCACCTTGAGACAGAGACTGGAACTGACTCTTGTGTCAACCTGTGGGTGTTTCGTTCTGCCTTCATATACAGTATAGATTTAGTATGACTATTTATGCACACACACAATTAATGTGTATAAATATATATCTATATTTATAGATATTACTGTAGTTGATAAGTGTGTTAGTTGCATATATACTGTATTATATATGTGCATGACGGTGGAATAATCAGCACCAGCCATGCGAGCCGCCATCAGCGAAGAGCCAAGGTCGCAGCGCCCTGATCGCCTGAAATCACAAGGGTTCCCGTGCAGTGCACGGCGTAGCTGGTGGTGGGTCAAGGCTTGTGGCTGAGCAGTTTGCCAACGGCCTGAGCGTCATGGACAATGATGGTCAAGAGTCGTACCAAGCAAGAAACTTAAACAAAGGTTAGTGGATGATCCACAGGGGTTGATCCAATGATCCGTAGTGGTTGATGAATTGTTAAGCAGAGCTGAGTTAGAAGTTTGGCATAGTTGAAAAGAGTGCATGCTAACCAACAATACCAAACACCATCCGAAACTTGGCCAGTTTCGTTACTGCACCTGGTTCTACCATCGCTGGGGTGCAGATCACGACGTACTGATGAAGTCGTTTGCCAATAGAACATATCATCGATAGATGGACGGTTGTTCCACTATCGTTTGATATCAACTCCATTATGATTATTTACTATTTAATTAACCAGTATGGCTCGTTGTTGTTATACTTGTCAACCATTATCATCGACAAACATTGCCGCTATGAACTATTTCGCTGTTATGAACCATGATTCATGGATGGCTGATAATTTATGTTGGACAATATGGCTCGATGAACTGCATGATTGGTGGTTCCTATTCCGCCATAATTTCCATATTGTTGGTGGTTGGTGGTGAATTTCCCTATGTCGAACAAATGTTGTAAAAACATGTTTGTTTTTCTATTGGTATCTACTCCATATGGTTACTCATCATAATTGTTACTGGCCCTTGTCATGAAGGTTGCTCATGATGATTGTTAGTTGATATTAAGCATGATTCACCGTTCATGATTGATGATGGAACACCCCACAACAACTCAACCATGCCACTCATCAGGCGTTCTTTTGCGATATTGGAAACTGGTCGGTTGACCCACTACGAGTAACCGTTGTTGATGGTGATGGTGATCCCTTGGTATTCATTGTTAATTTACGATAGTTGAATATATCAAATATTGATGCACATACGCATGTATGGGATGTATAAATGTGGATAAGTATGGATCGGCAGTTGCGAAGTAGTATGATAAGCAATGTGTTGCTGATAAATCGATTGCCAACAAAAAGTTTTCATCGTGAGATCCATATGAATAGCTCACCCACGCACCTCATTTGTTCATAGCGGGTCATGGGAACTTTTATGGCTGGCTAACTGGAAGGATTATGAAATATACTGGAGGTGTTGATGGTAAATCATCCATTGGAGATCAGGATTGGTGTGTCCTTTCCCACGATCAGCAGGTTACAGCTGGTAGCTGGTTGTGACAGCTCGACCACTTGCGCGTTCGCAAAGTCCGAAGCGGAAGAAACAAAATCCCGAAGTTTTCGACCGCAGACCGCTGACAGTTCCCGGTGATTTGAGCTGATTGAAATGACCTGGGTGAATCTGGGCAATTGAATGAGAGGATTGACTATGTATTGTATCGGTGATTGATAATAGGACAGCCATTAGGTGGTTGAGAATAGCATGCTAGTGAAAACATCTGGTGATTAGTAACAGGATTCTACTGCCATTTGCTGACTGGTGTAAGGTGGATTCATTATCGGAAGACCTTACAATTCGCCAGTAGTGCTGTTGAGAAAACGCAGTTGGGCCATACGCTGCGAACCCTTTGTGGTTCTAGGCCAGGCTTTGGCCAAGTGGCTTAGTATCATGAGATGCGAGGTGCGTAGCATTTGTTGGAGCTCCGGTAAAGGGATGCAGCCCGGGAAAATGAACACGCAACAGACATTGATATTTCCTAATTTTGCCAGTCGTGGATACCAGTGACATCAACCAAACTTGCAAGAATCTCAAGCATCAAGTTGATGATTGATGCCAGTGAATCTCCACCAAAACTTGTAATTTGCTTCCCCACTTGGTGATGTAAACCTGGTAGTAACACCTGCCTTGGGGCTACCTGTGAGTGCCTCACCCACTGGGACTGCGAGGACTGCTTGCGAGAGAAGAAGAACGACCGAACTCTGATCCTGTCCCTTGGAGGTCAAACAGAGAGCGGGCACCCGGAAGTTTGCCCAGGAGGACAGGCGGCCCCAATGTGGGGGTTTCGACCTAGCCAGTTTGGGAACCCCAAAAAGATGGTTGGATCATTGATAATGATAAATATGCTGGATGATAACTGGGGGTAGCCCCTATGACTTGAGAAACACCCATGTAAGTGTGTTGCCGCTATGTTGCTTTTTGTGGCTTGGACCCGGAACGCGTCAAGATAGATGTGTCAAGGTGATCGCATGAGTGGCTGATGCCACTGACTCTGAGCAGATGATGTTTGTTTTTCTTTGTGTGTGTGTAGATGATGGTTACTGTTTCTATATTTGTTTGTCTATGTTCAATTTATTTCATTGAATTTCCACATATTTTTTTGGAAAATCATGAGATGTCACGAGATGTTTTTGTTTTTTAATCATGAGATATCACGAGTCAACCAGTAGAACTTATCCCAAGGTGATCGCATTGCATGATCATCGCTGTCCGGTGGCTTCTTTGGTTTCATGCTTGCTGCATCACTGGGGAATCCACAAAAAAGGGTTTGTGCTGTTGCTGTTGTTACTTTCCATTCTATTGTTTAATCCTGTTCTTGTTGTTCTTTTGTTGTTGATGTTGTTGTTGATGATGATGATGATGATGAGGTTGATGGATGATGATGATGAGGATGATGATGTTGTCCTTGCTGCTGTTGTTCTCTATTCACAATGAAACCATCATTAAAATCATCATGAACTAGCAATCATTATCAACAGGTTGAATCGTTATCGTTCTTGGTGAAAGTTGTTGGTCCACCTTTGACTCTGACCTACTGGCTACATTGCCTGGGTTTGACGAGCAAACTTCCCCTGCCAAGGACCACGCACTTCATGGATGAGGTACTCAGCGCTGCAGCTGCGTTGAACATGTCAAAACCACGGCCCAAAGAGCCAGGCGGCTGGAAAGAGATCATCGAACTGTAGACATTATGTTAATCTGGGGGATGAACAAAGGACAAACACATGATCCTGACATTGATCATCTTCGTTTTTTTGACGTTTCAGGTGCGTTTTTTTCCCCCTATTGTTGGAACTGTCCATGTATGGGAAACCTTCATGTCCACACCGGGCGATGCAGATGTATTGACTCACAGCAGAAATGGAGGAATTCGGGCCAGTCTCCCAATGCAATATGTTGCACAGACATTTGTGGATGGTTGGCGAGTTTTAGTTATTAACCCCTCTGGTGATGCGGCATTACAGCAAGCAGTATTACGTGACCTGTAGTTGCAACATGAGCAAGCAAGTTGGTTAATAACTTCTGTAAATTGACCCAAGTCAACACTATTCGCTAGTATGCAAATTCATTAACTACAATTGGTCCTTGTCAATCATTGTTCATGATGGTTGATTGTTCTCAACCGCGGTTTTTGATCATAGCCTCATAGCCAAATTCAACCATGATCAACCATGGCTTGAGGCGGCAGTTGCCGTGGTGAAACATTGTTATTTGTTGTATACCTTTGCAATGGATACCACTGACTTCTATTGTTAGCTCTATACCACTTGAAACACATTTGTTGCTTTCAACTTTGTTATTGGTCAACCTTTGGAAAGCAATGAAGATGTACTATCCTTCAGTCAGCATTTTCAATACTTTTTCAAGCTCTTTTAACAATCAGTGTGCAATCCTGATGCACCATCACACACCATCTTCAACCAATCTCAACCATCCTTGACCCTCAGTGATCGTGGTTTAACCGCCATGAAGAATGGTTCAACTATGGTCAACCGCGGATCATGTTTGAAACCACCTAGTATGCACATCATCAACCATCATTATCCGTCACTAATCTTTCGCCATCACTTGAGCATCATTTTACCATGATGAAACACCATTGATCAATCTCTTTGCCATCATTGACTATCCGTCACTTCCACGTAAACCATCCTTTGACCACCAACCAGCATTTCACCATCAAAACATCAACCATCATGTGGATCATGATCAACAGCCAAATCATCACTCACCATGAGCCATCAACCATTGATCACTCAAACAACCACTACGAATCATCACCAACCATCAAACCAACCATCACTCAACCAATTGACCTACCATCAAACCCACCATGGTTTCACCATCAAACTCCATGAGCCAACCATCATTTAGCCATCATTTCACCATCATTTAATCATCATTAAACCATCATTAAACCGTCACTAAACCATGAAATCAACCTACCAACCATCGAATTCCATGAAGTAACCAGCACCCCTCGCCATGGCCCAAGCATCACGACTTCACCAACACGACTTCACCAGGCCGAAGAACTGGGCGACCGCATCGCCATCATGGCAGCACCTTGGTTTTGCATTGCAAGGGCCCATGGTAGGTGTGAAAAACCTTGGTTGATGGTTGCTTCAGATATGGTCGATTTCTGGTTGATAAAATCGTTGATGATGTGTATGTTTGATAATTTTGGTTGATTATATGTGGTTGATGATAGATGGTTGAACAAGGATGTGTTTAGCCATGGACGGCAGCTGATGGTAGATGGCATGGTTGATACTCATCGCCTAGGGTTTGATTCAAACTGCTTCAGCCATGTTCCGTTCACCCCAGTGGTGCTGTTTCACAACTTGGCCCTTCTGCATGGTGTCCCTGGCATTGCCTCCTCAGCGCTGCGGCCTGAGGCGGGCCGAGTGAAGTGTGTGGGTTCCGCGCTGTTTCTGAAGTCACAGATGCTTGGCCGAAGCAACGAAGCCAAACTGCCCTGGGGTTGGTGCACCAGGTCATTTGGGTTCCTGAAAATAGGGCACTCCCACTGATCATCCTTGATATAGAGTCTTTTTTTAATAAGCCAACCAGTTTTTGGGGTTCCCTATTCTGAAAGAACACCATTTGGTGGATGCAACGTGGCAAGTTTTGCCACTCGTCCATCTTCATGGCAGAAACCGTTGAGTTTGATGCTTTCTCAACCCAAACCTGATGCTTTGGGTGGTAGATTTTGATCAGCTGTGGCTATGGATGCTGCCACAAAAATCATCATCAAATTTTGGTTGTGCTGCCCTTCACGCCTTTGTTTTCACCTACATCAAAATGGTACACAAACAAACCCCACTGTCAACACCGTTTCGGGTGATGGTCTTGGCTTGATGGTTGAGCGTGGTTTGAGGGTTTGGCATGGTTTGGCGTGGTTTGTCAGTGGGCTCAGGTGTTTCTTGGATTGATGGTTGAGCATGGTTTCGGTTTGCTGGGTTCCAATGTTTTTTTTTTTGTTTATGGGCCATGGCATGGGCGAAGAAAGGACCGATTTTCAAAGGTTCCCACCTCCAGTGGTGTCGCTTCGCCAGCCAGTGAGGTATGGCGTTGGGTACACCTTGACCATCGCCAAGGTTCCACATGTCACCGTGGGGCTTCCCAGGGCCAGGGGCTTGGTGAAGAGGTTCCTGCCTGGTTCGCCATGCCCGGTTCGTTCCTGTCGTTGGTTCAGAGATGTCAAACTGAAACTGACTGAAACATCTTCTGTTTGCTCAACAGTTTTCTTTTCTGGTATCTCAGTTTGGTCAGTCTGCTTTTTGGAGCGCGTGACTGCACAGCATGGCACAGCATGTTTGAAGCCCATGTTTGCCCACAGCTGTTGCTTCCTTTCCCTGATTTCAGTGGGCATCAGCGTTTGATCAGTACAACAATTCAACTGATGGTAGCTCAAGATGTAACCTTCACTTCACATTCGGAATCGATAAAGCGTGACCCCTTTCAGTCCATGGATGGCTCGACACACCAAACATGGAGGTGCTGGCATCCCTATGAGGGACCCCAACCATCCCAAGCACGGCTGATCCCAAGAAGTCATGGGAGATCCACCATAGAAGTGAGACATCTCTGCACAGTAGGTGGTCCAGGCCATGGCCCTCTACCAGAGGGTAACAAAACCACTATTATCATCAACCTTTATCAACCATTATCACCCACTAGTGGATAACTATCGATAATTGGTTGATAATTGGTTGATAATTGGTTGATAATTGTTACCACTAGTCACTAGTCACCAGTCACCATTAGCATTAGCAGCCAGTTGATCAACGTTGATGATTCAATTGGCCAATCGATTCCGAAGTTGACTGACCAATTGATCATGGGAAAAAACAACCTATAAATCATCCACCAAAATTGATCAGGAAAAAAACAAAGAAACAAGCAACACAAATCCAAAAATCCAAAGCTCAAGCACCCAACCAAAATCCGAAAATCCAAAGCTCATCACAAAAATCGCCAGCTCAATCAGCTCATCACTAAAAAATCCCAAGCCAAATCCATTTGTTTCATGAAAAAAACAAATCCCAACCAAAATCGGCCCGAAAAAACTTCGGTGAACACCTCCGAAAGATCCATCACCGCAGCTGCCCAGGCCGACCAGTCCCGGGAGCTGAAGGCCCTGATTTCCTCCAAGTGCTCCAAGGCAGAGGTACTCAGTGACGTAGGCGCGGATCCATCGACTGAGCATCCCAGGGATGGCGCAGGTGTGTTGGATGGGCATTTTTCCTGGGGAACAGCAAGTTGATCCCATGGATTTCATGGTGTTTCATGGGGAACATCAAGTTGATCCCATGGATTTCATGGTGTTTCATAGGGAACAGCAAGTTGATCCCATGGATTTCATGGTGTTTCATGGGGAACAGCAAGTTGATCCCATGGATTTCATGGTGTTTCATGGGGAACATCAAGTTGATCACATGGATTTCATGGTGTTTCATGGGGAACAGCAAGTTGATCCCATGGATTTCATGGTGTTTCATTGGGAACATCAAGTTGATCCCATGGATTTCATGGTGTTTCATGGGGAACATCAAGTTGATCACATGGATTTCATGGTGTTTCATGGGGAACAGCAAGTTGATCCCATGGATTTCATGGTGTTTCATGGGGAACATCAAGTTGATCCCATGGATTTCATGGTGTTTCATGGGGAACATCAAGTTGATCACATGGATTTCATTGCGTTTCATGGGGAACAGCAAGTTGATCCCATGGATTTCATGGTGTTTCATGGGGAACATCAAGTTGATCCCATGGATCAAGATTGAATGGATCATTAATTGAAGTTGATCCAAGTGGATCTATTGAAGCCATCTAGTTGAATCCAATTGGAATGTCGTACAGGAACAGTATCCAATTGAAATCCAATGTTGTTGAATCCAATTGAATGTAGTATCCATCAAGTTGGCCGTCCAAACAGGATCCCATCAAGTTGCATCCAATTGGAATGAAATGTATCCCAACTGGAACAGGATCCTGACAGGATTATTGACTATGCATGTTCATCTTTGATAAGTTGGACATGAAGATATCATCAGAAATGGGAGCAAATCCAAATGAACATTGACACGTAGTATCCCAACAGGAGAACAGGATGCAGGTAACATGTAGTGCCATAGCTACTCCCCAGTGCAATTCTATCACGACACTCAGGATTTTCGGCCACCGTCAGGTGCTGAGCTCACCTATCGCATGCCCTTTGAAGAGAGCAGCAGCTTTCCAGAGCTCTTTGAGTTTTTGGAGCAGCAGCCGCATCGAAACTCGGCAGCAGCTGCACCAGCTGCTGTTGCTGCTGTTGCTGGTGATTGTGGATGGATGATTGGGATCGGATGGCGATGTGAGAGTAAATTCGCGACTCTGATTAACCTCGAGTACTTCGAACATGGAACATCACATGCTTCGCAGTAGGAAGGAAGCGGGTTGTGATTTGGGAGCTTGGGGAACGTACTCACCCCAACAGGTAGTCATGATTGTCATGATCATTGAGTGGAGAATATCGTCATCATGAACATCGTTGCGATCACGATCAATTTGATCCCGACCGTAAGATGACGTACCTTAAAAGTCACACATGCCCACATTTGTGCACATGAGCAGCCATGAAGGATCACGAGCACCAGGACTTGAGTCATCATCAACCACCTAAAACTCCCATCATCAGATCATCCTTCCCCACCTTAAATCATCGACCTTTCCCCCGTGAATCTTCAGCCTGTCCGGGGGGATCCCCCGGCGGATCCCCTGGGCTCCCACATCGTCGCCGCTGCGGAGGCTACGGCGTGGAGCTCTTTGGGGTCTCGGTGACGACGCTGGAGGAGGTCTTCCTCCGCGTGGGCCGCGACCACACCGAGGCCGACGTGGCCGCGGATGAGCGCCTGCAGCAGGTGCCGTGCCAGGGGGGACGGGACGCCACGGGGGCCTGGGAGCGTCACCACGGGGCGGGTGGATGGCTGGGTGCTGGTAGGTGTGGGGCCAGCTGGTGATGACTTAGCAATTTGACACTGGGGATTTGGGATTTAACAAGTGTTGGGAATGTGAATGGATATTGAACTTGATGAACTTGGTGGTGGCATCAGGTTGGTTAATAAGGTGAACTATTGATTCACAATGCTGGAGAAGATCTCAGCAGGGAATCCACCGCTGGCTGGCCGCCATCCCAAGCTGCGGGTGATTGCCGGCAAACGGTGGGGAATACACCATGAACGGGCAGTAAGACAATTCTGTTCACTCAATACGTAAGGAATGAGGAGTTTTTTTAGGTTTGAAGGGTTGAAATATGTTGATATCCAATGGTGAGCTGCAGTTGCTTGAAGACAGAATATTAGCCTAAGCCTAAAAACGAAAGTATCAAAAAACATGCTTCAAACAAATGGCAAACAGTTGCAAACAGTATCAATCCAATCCTTTCACCCACCGGAAACCATCCTAAAAATGACTCCCAACCCCCTCCCAAGCCCCTCCCAAGCCCCCCTCCCAAGCACCTGCTCCAGGCCAGCTTCGTACGACAGATCTCCGAGGAGCTTCAGAGGGCTCGGACTTCCCTAGAGCTCACCGAGGCAAGGCGTAGATCCGTGGATCCGCACGTCTGGTCACGTCAGGAACCAACCACGGCTGTGTGGGAGAAGCTGCTCTGAACTTATCACTTCTGTATACTTCTTATCATTTCTTATCGTTTCTTATCATACTTCTTATCATTTCTTATCATTTCTTATCATTTCTTATCATTTCTTATCATTTCTTATCATTTCTTATCATTTCTTTCTACTGAGCAACTTGTATCAGACCACATCAAACCACTGAACTTACGAGCAGTTTCAAGGCTCCACGCTTCTAAAGCCCCAGCTGATGAGCTCATGGTATCAGTTGGACCATCCCCAGGCTGGTCAGCCGGTCAGCAACCAGGGTTGAGTGAAGTCACCTTTCTGACCCCTGCAACTGTGTAAGGCAATGGTACCAGCAATATTGGCAAATCATGGCAAAACATTGTTGATATCCTTACCTATTACTTACATAATCTAAAATGTCATGCATATAGCAGCAGTAGTTATAGAGGCTAATTAATCATATCATGCTACAAATCTAATCATATCAATATAAACCAAACTTACTATCATCAAGCATTATCAAATAAGCTTTATTAGGTGGTTAGTTGTCAACCGATGGTTCCTACTAAACCTGTCAACGTCAGTAATGATATTACCCATGGGTTAGCTTATCCCAAATGCCACTTATTAACCATCATTAACCATCGGTTAGAGAAATTACTAAGCCTTGGTGGTTATTGACCGATAAAAAACAATGTCTACGCCTCAGAAGCCTTGCGCGCGCGAGTTTCGCAGGGCTCTGTGCGCGACGTGTCAGCGACTGAGCCCTTGAACCCTACAAGGAGGGCGGACTTCGGGACTGTGCCGTGCGGTGGTGGCGCCGTTGGTTTTTGAGAGGGAAATCTTTTCGATGCTCGATGGTTAAGTGTGGTTTATCGTGGTTGCAAATGGGGGATGATAACCGCAGACTGGTTTGCTTGACCGGTACTGTCGGTTTGCTTTGCATTGACAAATTGCCTGGTTTGTCAGCAGTTCATTGTTGTGTAAGACAGGTATGGAAGGCAGCAACCCGCGAAATTGCCAATGAGAGGATCATAGAACTTTGAGTGCTCTGTACCTGAGTCCCAAATCCGAAAGTCAGCTGAAGCTGGATCGTCAATAGAGAGTCTTGCTGTGCAAGTGCTTTTTTGTTCCCAGGTATATAGTTGGTTCATATCACTATAAACATTCATAAACAGTTGTTTTGACAGCCAAAAGCCAGCGGTCTATTACAATCACATGGTCATATGTTCGTGTACTCACTCTTGCGCCTCCGGAAGATATTTGTCCCTCAAAATGAACAGTTTCAATGGGGAAACAGAGCCTGTCTCCGAATGGGCTGGATACCCCAAAAGCAAGAAATGTGCGCCGATAGAAATGTATTTGGGGCAACCAGCAAGAAAACCTAACAACATCGTAGACTAGTATAATTATAGTTTTCCATCATAGTGTTGATCACCTTTCTCAGCGAATCAAAAACATTTAGTGATGAAAAGCCTTTAGTGCGTCAAAATTCAGCACCTGTGTGTCCCCAAGTATGGTGTACCCCTACGAACTTGCTGGGAGCCAGGGTTGGGAGCGCCAATGGAGCCCTTCAGCGGTGCCACAGGATGGACATGAGCAGAGCCAGCTTCGGAAAACACGTGCACGCGCTTCTCACAAAGAGATACCACAATGCAAGACGTGACCGGAAGGCCATGGTGATGCTTGTGAGTGGTGATGATCGGGAGCTACGCCAAAACAATGGCGGTTAATGGTCACCAGTCATGGTTCATTAATTGATGGTTAATGATGGCTAATCATCTGGCTAACTGATTGATGGTTCATGAAACGCTTAATAGTGGTTAATACTTGTTATAGAGTCACGATAAGGAATAACAACCAACAATGAGTGACATAATCAGCCATGATTCATCCTGCTGTGATGCGCGGGGGAGCGCTCACGGGTTTGACTGTGGGCACCGTGGCAACAACGGTTTGTGACAATTTGTTGGTCCCATCCATGTTGATATGCGGGGTTACATCGGCTACAAGGCAATAGCCGAGAGGCCGAGAGGTACCAATACAGTCACCAGGACTATTTTGCTTATCGTGTTTATTGCCACTATAACCTTCAAGGACATCAATCCACAATGTTTTGCTTTGAAGAAATTGGACCAGTGGAGTAGGGGATGGACATCAATTGGTGAATCTGGTTCATAATGACAGCCAATATGTGTGAACCGCCCCAATCCGCCCCCAATGGTATCCTCGTGTGACAACGTATTTCTGAACGTTTGTGGCACAGTTTATGCAACGAACTGGCTTTTGGGCCCTCTCGATATCCACCACGGCAAGAGAGAATTCATGATTTTTTTTGGCGATTCATTCAAGCAAACATCTACTAGATAGCGCTGGAGTGCGGGGTTTGCTGGCTGAGCCACCGTATCATCCTGGCCATCTGAAAGTGGTTGATGCATTGTATGAACAAAGCAGCAGGGATCCCAGCACCCGTAGATTCTCAGGTCACCAAGTCCCCAGTAAGGTGCCTAAAGATTCATTTTCGGCTCATCTATCAGGCACTAAGTTGGTGGCGAAATCACTGTACAGCCAGATTCCCAAGCCTAGGATCACTCTTCCAGCAGCTGGTGAGGCTTGGTGCTGTCAGATCATTCTGCCCTTGATCTTTCTGCTGGCTGCTCTTCTCACCATGCGCTTCGCGGGCATTGGAGTCTACGAGGTCCCAGTCACAGACCCCATCCCAGGTGATCCGGGTTGCCCTGCACCAGATCCCTGAAGCCTTTCAACCAACCAACTAAATCAACTAATGAGTTACAGTTGGTCCCCATCATTGTTGCGTATTCATGTTCACGCACCAGCACTTCAACCGTTAAACATCAACCATCACTTCGCCATCATTGAACCATCATTTCAGTGTAATTCAACCATCATTCAACCATCATTTAACCCACCTGAACCCACCTAACCCCCCCACCTAACCCCCACCTACCCCCCCACCTTAACCTCCACCAACCTCCACCCCCGTGCCCTCCCAGGCAGCTCCCCTGAGTCCCCAGCAGCTGCCTGGGCCTCAGCAGCTCCTGGTGGCGGCGGGGCCCAGCGTGACACCCAGCGCGGCCGCGCAGCTGTGGCAGAAGTCGAACCTGGCGGTGGAGGAGGCGCCACGCCATGGGGGCGGGTGAGGGGTGGTTGCAGTGGTGGCTGTAGTGTGTAGAGGTTGATTTTTATTGGATTTCATGGTGATTTCATGGTGAGTGCTGGTTTTTTGGTGGTTGTTACAGTTTGTAGTGCTTGGATTTCAGTGATTTCATGGTGATTTCTGGGTGATTTGAAAGATTTCAGGGTGGTGGTTTGGTTTGTAGTGGTTAGATTTCAGAATTAGACATGTAAAAAACCTGAGTGGTGCTTTTTTGGTGGTTGTTACAGTTTGTAGTGCGTTGAATTTCCGAATTAGACATGTAAAAAAACCTGAGTGGTGCTTTTTGGTGGTTGTTATAGTTTGTAGTGCGTTGAATTTCAGAATTAGATTAGACATGTAAAAAACCTGAGTGGTGCTTTTTTGGTGGTTGTTATAGTTTGTACTGCTTGGATTTTAGATTTTCATGGTGATTTCTTGGTGATTTGGAGCATTTCAGGGTGGTAGTTGTTATAGTTGTTGAATTTTGCGGTGTTTTTAAGGATTGAATTTCATGGTTGTTTGATGGTTAATGATTGGATTGTTGTTGGAGTAGTTGGATTGATGATTGATTGGTTGTTGTTATTTAGTGGTTGTTTAATAGCGAACGGGCGGTGGTGAATAACATTTTTTTGATTTTGATGGTTTCAGTATTAGATGGAGATGACAAGGTCCAAACACACTGATGGTGATTGGTTAATTAACCATAATTGTTTGAATGATCATTTGCTTGGTTCATAGTGTTTGATGGTTCATGACGCTTCACTACGATCATTCATATGTAAGCCATGAGGAATGGTGGATGTTCAAGGCAACCAGGGCAGTTTACCACGGGATTTCCATCGTTTCATGGTCCGTCTCGGGATCTCCTGGTGTCCCAGGTACCGGGTGCCATGAATGCAACGGCCTTCAGCGACTACCTGCAGCAGGGCTACTATCGCAACGACGGCACGAAACGCTGGGGCGCCATGCGCGTGGTGTCGATTCCGGAGCTCTGGACCGAAGGGTGGTGCTGGGGTCACGGCCATGGACCAGCACTGGTTGGTGGTTGGGTGGTGATTTTTATTGGGAGTATAACCATGAACCATTCATTAACAATGCTAAATTATGAATTATATGATTAATAATTGATACGGGAAAATAATCTGCACAGCCCCTAGGTGGTGGTTTTATTGACAGTTCTATTTTCCCTCCATTAACAAATGCTTGGTTGACTCATATTTTTCATAGGGGTTGAAACCACCAACCAGATCAAGATTCGCCATTTCATCTATTCACCATGACATCATCAACCCCGTCAGTATACCAGCTTCAAAGGTGAGGAGTTGAATATAGCGTACATGTTCGGATAAGAATGAGTTGAGAGATGCACCAAATATTAACACACATGGTGAACATCTCAATAGCCACTTGCCCCAGACATGTGGGGTGAACTGCCTGCAGATGCCGCGTGCATATGTGCATGTGTGCATGTGAATGGGGAACAAATGGCAGTGGGTCAAAACCCTTAGTCCCCCTGGTTCCCCTATCATTAACCATTGGTGTCCTACTATTAAATTGTTGCTTATCATCCCCCATTGGTTGCGGTTCACTGCTTGACCCAACTCGCCAAATAAATTGGTGGATCTTGAGATCATTTTCGTAAGTGAATCGTCATCCGCAAGTGGGTCCCCTAAGTCATCACGCTACGCATCCTGGGACCGAGTTCATCGCCGGTCCCAGCTGTTCATCCGTGGTTGACCGTGCTCAAACGTGGACGGAATTGCTGGAGCTGCACCTGTTCCCAGCGAGAACTTGTGGATTGGTGCACCACGGAAACGTAAGAATCTGATGAACTTGAACCAGCTTCCAACCAGCAAATTTGACGATATCGTCCATGTTCTCCTGTGGATGATGCTTCCCCCATTGGCAATTGAATTTCCGGGAGCTAGTGATTCTAGCACCAACCTGCTGCAGCTCGGTATGTCTCATAGCTTGCTTTGATTGCTGTGTGTTACCCTTGGTAACCCGCAGATGTATCATCAACCATTATTCACCAAGGATTATGCATCAATGAACCAGGATGGTATCATGATCAACCTGTGATCGTTCCTGACATTTGACTTATCAATCAATTTAACCAATCGTGTTGTTTTGAGGATATGTCAAGATCGCTGGTGCAATCACTACATATGATCGCACCATCACCACCATTAGCTAGCTTGTTGACCGCCAGTGATCATTAAGAAAGACTAACCTACATCAAACGATCACTTCACTACATCAACCATTCTTCAACGCATCACCACCCCGTCATAAAGCCTGATGTCAGTTGTCATTCAGCATCATTCACCTCGAGTGAACGAATCTAAGGATTGGTCTTCGCCGAACAGCTCTCACCAGGCGGTGTAGCCACCTCGCGGAGAGTCACGTGTTTTGTCATCACCGATCCTGTAAACATGAGTAGACCGGTCGAAATGCATATCATGGTAGCCACAAAATGTAGATCATGATCACGAAGCCTTTTGGGAGTGTAATCATGGATTTCAAAATGATCATGATCGAAAGAATCACTCCATTGAGCATCCTATTAACCACCATTGACCATCATGATCTCACAGGCTTAAACCACCAGCAACCATGGTTGAACCACCATCAACCACCATCAAACCATGGGATCATTAAGCACCATGAGCCATCATCAACCACCATCAGCCACAATTCACCAGAAATCAACCACCATCAACCATCATCAAACATCATCAACCACAATTCACCACCATCAACCACCATGAACCACCATGAACCACCATCAACCACCATTAAAATCCCTATGAACCACCACTCACCACCTTTCCCATGGGTCTGATCCCAGGGTTCTCACGGTGCAGGTGGGGCGTTACGAGGTGACGGGTTTCGCGACACCCGGGAAGGTGGTCAGCAGCAGTGGGAACATCACCGTGCCCGTGGGCACCTTATGGGGGGAGAAGGCGGGGCAGCTGAGGGTTGGTACTTGTGATGATGATGACCAAGCAATGGTTGATGAATGGTTAACTATATGGGGTGAATCAGCGAGTATAGGTTATATAAACCATGGTGATTGATGATGATGATGATGATGATGATGATGATGATGATGATGATGATGATGATGATGAGTTTGACCCCCATGTGAATCATCATCAGCTGCATCGGCGATAATCGGTACACCATTACACAGGGGATGGTTATGCATCATAAATTAAATACAGTTTATAACCATGACATAGGGGATAATCATCAACAATCATGGTTAAACAACTACTAAAGGATGGGTTCTCAAGCCAGTTTGGGGGTCCACCCAGTTATCATCCAGCTTATGAACCATGTTTACATATACTCATGAACCAACGATTTTTTGGGGTCCCTGATTTCAAGAAACCACCATATAGCTACCATTAATTTACATGTTTGATCCCCAGCATTTGTTGGGGACCGACTTGCAGATTCCACAACTTTTAGCCAGCCACGTGAGAATCCCAGCAGCACTTGAGCTAGACAGACCAAGCACAAACGGAGTATCAATGTTGTTGCAAGGAATTCCTAGTATTCTATTGATTTGGCCCAACCACATTGATGTCATTCCCAAGACTAGGCCATATTCTCATGTTCAAGTTTCATGCAAGACACGTGTCATAGAAGGCATTACATACGAAGAAAATACCTATACAGTTTACATCAACATGGAGGCAACAAGTATACAGTATACTCTTGTGACATAATAAAAATTATGAAGATGTATACATATTTGCCTATGCATTAATGCATAAGTATACGTACAAACCAAACATGGTACACTCCGGTAATTCAACATGCCAATGGAAAACCACCAACATTTATAGAAAAATCCTTGGAAAAGATCCATTTATGGCGGATTTTCCATTGCCTTGTTGAATTTACCAGAGTGTATCCTTTCAGATGCACATATAGCTTCATATGGGTATGTGCCAAAATAGTGGCACCCCCAAAACCAATGGTTTCCCAGTAAAATGACTTGGTTTACCAATGATCTTTGGTAGGGGTATTGGTACCCCTATAGGGTAACCAATCATACTATTGGGTAACTGGGTAAAATGATCATTTCTGGTGAGGCCCATGGTTCCCCGATGGCTTGGCACATTCCCATATGTTGTACCCCGAGTCGCGCGTGCAGGCCACGACTCTCTTTGGCACTTCCGTGCCGCTGGGTCAACTGAGACTCGGCAGTGGCGGTGCTTGGTTTGTACGGCATGTTGGGGTCTGCGCGGCCAAGTGGTCTACTGCAAAATTCCAGGAAACCACCCCAAATGATGGTGTATCCCCATTCGCGGACGGTACTCGGTGTGAGACTAGTCTATGACTATTCCCAACATGTCCATCAACAATAGTAAATGTCGTTGCTTGATGTGTTGAACAATGCTGCTTGATTCAACACAGCTCTCGCAACATGCTCCGGCTTTCTACATGAACCAGTAGAACAAGTCATTATTGCGAAAGTTCTTGGTGCCCTCGTTTTTCACCATGAGGACACGTGCCCCCGGTAAACCATGGAAACTCCTCATGAGGATCATGATCAACGATCAACCATTCTCACCCATCGATCCAGCCAGATGGCTCTAAGGAACAACCGGTTGCAGGTGGATCTCTTTTGGAACAGCTCTGCCCGGGATGCGCTGCCCATGTTCTACCAAGCGCTGCATGAAGCGGCGCTGCGAAACGCATTGGGGGCAGATGTCTTGAAGGACCAACGACCGGCCCTGGGGCCAACCCGGAAGTGGCCAGGGCAATGGCTTCAGTGGCTGGTTGGTTGGTTGGTTGGTTGGTTGGTTGGGTTGGTAGGTAGATAGGGTTTGATTGGGTTAAGTTGGGTTGGGTTGGAAGGAAGGTTGGTTACGTTGGGTTGGGTTGGGTTGGGTTGGGTTTGGTTGCATTGGTTGAGTAAAAGATGGGCCAAAAATTCTGTCATCGTCGAATCATGGTGACTCAGAAGCTGCTCCGACACTATGGCAGCACATGAACCCCCGCCTGGCTCGACAGGAGTCCAAGGTGATCATGAGCAATCAACCTTTCCCACTGACCAGTGCACAGAAGGATTTGACCAACACACAGACCTCCTTGACTCTTGGCTGAGGGTGTCAAGTGCGCGGTGGAGAAGGGGCAGTACTCATGGATTTGCCCACAGTTTTTGGTCACCAACATATTACAGCAACAAGGCCGTCAGGTGGTATCCGCAAAGCATGTACTCAGATTTATATTGTTGTTGCCCGCCTTTTTATATGTTTTCAAATCATTCCCTCATCATTTTCTCATCAACACCTGGAATCATTAGTGATGCGACAGAAACACATAGGGGTATCATGAGCCATCTATATATGCCTGGAATCAAGGCTTGCAATGGCCACTGGATCAAGGCTGCTTGTCAAGGCTACCAACATCAACAGCTGGGAGCAAGTTGTCAACCGTGGTTAAGCCATGCCAACGTTGACTACATCACTTGATCATAAGATATCATCATTACGCATCTCTCCAGGCATCATGAACTGTATCAGCAAGCCCATTATGAACCACCATCGACGTTACATGGTTACTGTTAGCTTGATTATGACCATAGTAACTCCTATGGCCGACACCAAGCACCACCACTAGTGATCATAGGGGAATCAGGTCACAATGAGCTGCCCCTAGGGCTTGAAACCACCAACCACCCACCAGTAATGATCAACTAGTTAGCCATGACATCATCAACCTCCCGGTGGCAGTTTTCTCAGTTGAGGAACTTAGCTCTGGGTTTCGCCTTCATCCCAGCCTCCGTGGGCGCCTTTGTCGTCTTGGAGCGGGAGACGGGCAGCAAGCACCTGCAGGCGCACGACCCACCGTGATCAAGCATGGTTGGTGCCCATGATGGTGGTGAAGTGACTGATGGTTATGCTTGGTTAATGACACTAATTGATGGTTATTGCATGTTATTGCCATGGTTAATTACCATTATTCTGATTGTTGATGGTTTGTTCACCATCATTCACCAAGAATGAGTATTGTTTTCGGCTGATCTGCAACTAACAATTAGGTCGGGCATAGAACCGAGCAACAAAAGAAGAACTCGTAGCTTGAATGGTTGATTGCTGCTGAAGCGGGGGTTGTCACCAGCCTATTCCCTTCATCAGCTTCTCCTTTTGTCAAATTTGTTGAGAGGTCCAAGTGGCCCTGCTATTGGATGATACTGGGGCCCACAGTCCACATCAGCAGAATCAGCAGAATCAGCAGGCAGCAGCGCCTGTAGCAGGTGATCAGTGGAGTGAACTTCGTCAGCTATTGGTTTTCCACCTGGATTTGGGTGCCTCGGATGCGCGTTTTTTCCAAGGCGCACGGCGATCCCCATGGTTGAAGTCGTCCACCTCCGGGAAGCGGTTTGGATACAATCAACAAAGATGTACCGCCAACTAGGGTGGTTTGACTGGCAAAAGAAGCAAGCATGATTGAGGTTAATCAAACATGTCCACACTTAGATCTGAATGAATCTTTCTCGAGACTCCTGGTGACTGAGGATTTAGTCTGCTGTCCAGCCGTGAATCCTCAAAAGCTAGTTCTGAAGTCGTCGTTAAATTTGTGAAATCTGTGGCCATGCGAGCGCTGCTGCATTTGATGCTGATGGCGATGGCTTGTCATGCGCTTCGTGACATGCAAAGTGCTACTGAGCTCAAGGCTGAGAAGGACGTGGAAGGCTCCGAACAGCCAGCTGGAAAATGCAAGGCCAAACCAGAACACCAGAGTCACAAGGGCATTTGCGCCATGAGCCAGGAGAAGTTTCTCTGTGACTCTCAGTATCTTTTCTGCGACTGGGTTCCAGCCAAAAAGATTCCTCCTCACTGCGAAGTCAAGCCAGAGCATCCCTCTCACAAGGGAATCTGTGACATGAATCGCAACAACCAGATGATTTGCGAGTCCCAGTACCTGTTCTGCGATTGGGTCCCTGAAAAGGTGGTCTATGAGTTCTGAACATAAAATACTGAGCAAATTTCCCATTGTTTGACGGCCCAGTCTCTGATGATTTGAGAATCCCTTCAGCGGCTGGCGGAAAAAGTGAGCATAGTTTGCATGCTTCCAAGTGCTGCAGGTGCAATGTTCATCCATGGCAACCCGTTGTACTGACAGTTTCTTTAAGATCAAACAACTTGAGTCTTGGTAAACAATCAGTTGGTGACATTGCCAACAAGCTCATGTCAGGTAATTTCATGTGCAATTGATTCAGGTTTGAGTCAGATTCATCCGAAGCTGTCAATGGCATAAGCTAGAAGCTCACAACCAGCCTTCGGTAGATTAAGCACGAATCTGGCAATGAACAATCAACCATTTGGCCTTTCTTGCATTTTGATGATATTGATTTCCATGAGCGAATCTGCAGAAGTCTCACGACCATGAGCTATCCTTAGGCGATCAGTAAACAGTCCCTATCAATCATCTGTTTAGATTTAGATTGGCGGCTTTGCACAACTGACAAAGAAACATGCGTAAAGAACTGAAACGCTTCTGGTGCAAAAGTGTGCCGTGTGCCTTGGTGCCGTGTGGTAAAGGAAGCGTGTACCAAAAAACAACCCTACCATGTATTCATTGAATTGCTTGAAATGATGTTCAGTATGATTTATCTATTTGTACTTATTTATGCGCATTGATTTCCATGTTTGTATACACAAGAAGCACTCGCAAACACTTACACGTAGAATGCATCCCATTCTTCATAATTTCTTCATGTGCAATTAGATATAGTGTGTTTACGCATGTGTTTGAATACTGACAAATTGGCCATGTATGTGTATGTCTCAACCATTTTTCATATCCCCAACCGTTTGTTTCTCAAAATAGGGGGCCCCTTAAATCATTTTTAGCCATTTATGGTACCAAAGCAGCCATAATTTTGGGGTCAAACCGGCTTGATAAACCACCATATGGGTCTCATTGTTGCCTTTAATCCCCTATCATGAGCCATTAGTAGCCATTTATTAACCCATCAATAGCTTATTATTAATCTATCATTAACCTATTACTAACCTATCATTCACCTATCATCAACTTATCATCAACCTATTAACCCATTATGAACCTATCCTCATCCTGTTGCCTCCTTCAGAAACCCACCATGTTTTTCGCCATGTCACCGGACCTCGGTGCCTCACCGAGCCCAGTCGCCCCTCTAAGGACATCCTGAACTACCTGGTGGCCGCTTCGTTGTCGGTGCTGCTCATTGCCCTCTTCGGCGTGGACAGCTTGGTGAGCGCCGAGACCTTGCCCTGGACCTGCTTGTCGGTGCCCGGGGTACCGCAAGGGATGTGCGCACAGCGGAGCCAAGGGAAACTGCGGTGGTGCAGGTGGTGAAAAAGAAAGTTATGCGACTGGAGAGCGATTTTGGGTTGATTTTTTGATGAGAATCACTTGTCTTGTTGGGGTACGACCTCTAAAGTAGCAATGTCGCACGTCATCTATTCTCTTTTTGGATGAGTGGGTTTTCTTTCATCCCAAATCAGTCGAACTGAGTTGAAGTCGTGATTTGGGAAAAAGAAAAATCAAAGTCCCGTCAAGATGATCATCAACCAAGGTTTGATAGTCAATCGTCAGCACCTACAGGAACCCTTGATCGCTATAGTACCGTCAACCATTAGTCATCAATCATCAACCAAGAACGTTCAAAATCAGGGAATTGTATGGAGCATGGGGAGCTAAGGAGTGGGAGGCGGTGGCCATTTTTCACTAATTAATTTGGCAGAGAAAGATCCATTGCATATCCCAAACTTGGCCAGATCCCTATCCATCAGCATCAACAAGCATCAACAAGCTCAAACCAGCATGCACTGCTCGCGGGAACTCCCAAGCCACTAATCACTTGGGAAGAGTCTTCAGGTCTCCGATCAAAAGCTAACATGACTGCTCAACCCTGCAGGTATCAATAAATATCTCACAATTGACTGGTTTACAAATTACACAGTTTCCTATTTATTAAAAGGCTTCTTTTTGAATGGTTCACGGGTATCGGTATCGCGAACATCTTTTCGCGGTGATTGGCCAGGTGTTGATGTATGGAGTCAGCTGCACGTCGTTCACCTACATGTTTCTTGGCGCCCGTGCATGTGCCACTGCCGATTTGTCAACTCAGAAGGTGATTGGGCCTGGGCAAAGGCCCACCACTCAACGATTGGGGGCAACCGCTTGCGGGGAAATGGAACCACTCAAGGCAGTACACTGGTGCTGGTGGCGGTGGTGGTGGTTGTGGCGGTGGTGGTTGGTTCGAAGCTTTTTGAGAACACGATGGTTTTCCCTGGCCTGCTGATTGGTTGCTGAACTTGTGTGTGTGTGTGTGTTTGTTGCTTGCTTAGTTGCTTCATTAGTTGCTGAAGTGCTTAGTTGCGATATTAGTAAGTGATTTTCCAGGCAGGTTTGGGCGACGAAGGACATTCAGGACGACTTCGTGAAGGGTTCTGGAAGTCACTGAAGGATCCACTGGTGCCCCCCACATGGCCGAGCCTTACATCAGCACTACTCTGAAGCAAGCTGCGTTTGGTCAGGGTCATTGACCGAATCTGCTTGTATCAAGGGTCTTCCCCTGATTGATTCTTGGGAGAAAACATGTATCCAACCGGTATGAAAAACGCAGCAAGCTTGACACAACAGCTGACTACGGCTATATGAATGTGTCCAACTATTTCGCATAGGTTGCAGCTGGTGATACTCTTTAAACTGCCCAGGTTTTGGTTGGATAGATTGGTTGAGACATGCAGATGGCATCAGATGGCACTGTTGCACTGAGGTTGTCCTTCTTGTTCAACTCCCACACTGCAGCGCAGAACCTCCTGTTGATCGTATACCTTTTCACCGGTGGCATTCTGATGATTGTGACCATCATTTTAGCCATCCTGCCATCTACGAAGGAGACGGCTTTTGGAGACAGCTATTGTGGTATCATATATGAGGATGGTTGTGGTGTCATGCCACATGGTATCAAGTAAAAGAAAACACATGAAGTGTTGGACAATCTTTACTAAATCAGGATTTTTGTTCACATGTGATTCCGCTATTGTAAAACGCAAGGCATGGGACCATTGCTAGCTCAGCATGGGAGGCTCCCCGGGCCCAGCGTGTCGGCCTGCAGGATCTGGCGACGAATGTGCTGATCTACATCTTCAGGACACGCGGATTGGGAAAAGGGGAAAGCCTGGTGCTGGTGGTGATGACGGTGGTGATGACGGTGGTGATATGTGGTGATTCTATGGTTGTTATCGATACTTGGTGGTTTGATTGACATGTTGCACAGGGGATCACAGTGGTTCATACTAGTGGATGATAAGCAAGAATTGTTCTTAATATTGCAGTTGTTCATGGTCATTGTTTGACCGGAGTTGTGAACTTTCCTGGCATGTGGCTGGGTGCCATCTGGGTTCGTAAGACTTTGACATGTTTCTTGGATGTTTATGTTTTAAGGTGCTAGTTACAGTATATTGGTTTCAGAGATGTATATCTTTAAGTTATACATGACAATATCACATGGGCAGACTCTTCTCCAAAAAAGACAACATGTTGTGTTGTTCGTCATTCGTCATGGTCTTGATCTCTCAACTAAGGATGGTTCGTATCATTGTGCTTTGTCAACAGGGGTGAGAATGACACTGCTGCCTCATGTTCTATGTGTTGCAAGAAAGTAGATCAAAAACACGTACAAACCACTGGGCTGATGGCATTGGTCACTTTCTGCCCTTTCCATGACACCAACTTCACCACATTTGGGGGCTCGGTGGAAACATCTTGAAGCACTTGAACTGAAAGCGATGGTTCACCTGAACTCGCCCAGGATTTTGCCCAACTTTTGTTTGGCGGACTCCTTGACGAACTTGATCACACGGAAGAGTCCGGGACTTTGGTTGGAGAAAGGCTGCCCCTTTGATGGCTGCGAACCCTACGATCTGGTGATCACGGGAGCCTTGCCGCAGCAGACTCACAACGGTGAGTTGTTGGGGGTCGGAATTGTAGTTCATTATCAGATTATATCAGATTAATGGGTGATGAATTTATATTTGATAGGATTGATGGATTTAGATGGTTTCAGTGCGATTTGAAACAGCAATGAGTGCAGTGCAGATCTGCAAGAGTCAGTGCGGCTTTGTATGTTTTCATGCTATGTTTTTTATTCATGGTGGTTACAGTTCAAGAATCTTTCAGAGGTGTTCACCCGATTGTGTGACTCACTGTGCTGACATTGGTGTGGTATTCCAGAATTTGATACTTGGCTGTGGGTCAAAACCCTGTACCCCTGGTTCCCCATCATTAACCATTGTTTTCCCTATTATTACTGGTTATTATCCCCCATTATTGGTTGGTTAATATTGACCCATAGCCACTTATTGCATCAGCCCCATTCTATTCATGCCCACAGCTCGACACCACGGACACCTTGGTTGGGATGATCACCTGCCAGGAGTGAAAGGTCATGATACTTTCATCACCAATTTTAAGGAGAACATGTATATAGATTTGGCTATGGGTCGATATTAACCAACCAACTAATGGAGGATTTGCCAACAATGATAAGGGAAAACAATGGTTAATGATGGGGAACCAGGGGTACAGGGTTTTGACCCACAGGCATATGTAGATTTCAATATTTTCAATGTAGATCTCAAACAATTTCAATCTAGATTTGCTGGAAATCAACCCTCAGATTTCTCAGATTTCCCTGTAGATTTCACACCTCTTCGATTCTCGGATTCTTCTAGTGGAAACCAACCATGAGATTTCACATTGGAAACCAACCATCAGATCCTAGGTCGATTCACACCTCTTCGATTCTCGGATTCTTCTGGTGGAAACCAACCATCAGATTTCACAAAACAAATTCACCAAAAGTGGAGTCCAAGCATTAGATTTCGCCCTCACATTGGAACCACGACCCGTGAAACCAACCATCAGATTTCACTAGCCTGGGCTATTGGAACCACTAGGTGAAAGTAATGGCTACCCAGGATTGATAAACCCCTGGTTGATTAACTAGGGGGGTTCCCATTTTAATGGAAAAGGATACCACCTATTGATCAACCAGGGGTTTATTAATCCTGGGTAGCCATTAACCTGTTCCAAGCATCGCTTCCAGGCTACGACTTGCTCTACATGGGCGTGGGCAGTCTGCTGTGGTTCCTGGCCACGCTGGTGCTTGAGCTGGCCTTCGCCACGCCCAAGCTCCGGGCCTGGTTACAGTTCCGTAAGGTCGATGCACCACGAGGGGAAGGCCAGCCATGGCCGAGGTGGGTTGGTTCGTGGCGGGGCTTGGAAAGTGACCTTTGAATACCTTTGAAGGTACATAAATGGAAGGTACATGCGCAGATTTTCATGGATTTTTATGGTTTTTGGCTAGATGTTCATGATTTTGATAGATTTTCTTGTTTCGAATTGTTTGAAGTTCTAGAAAACTGTGTAGGTTCAGATACTTTGGGCATGGTCGTTGCTGTTAGGAAAGTTTGTTTGGCACCATGTTGGCCAACTCCACTCGTTGGTTGAGGAATTCAAGATTTGGTACCTTTGTTTCCTCTCGATGATTTCAATCATGGCGGCTAATCATCGTCAACTGTGGTGGTTTGGTTGGTAATGCTTCATGCGGCCTAATCATGCATGCTTCAAAATAGTTGTTACCATAGAAGGCATCCATGTGGGAGTGATAGGTACGACGTTTGAACGCCCCCAGAATTTAGCAGCCTATGGGATGCAGTAAACAGGCCTTTGCTCCCTGCGAGGGACATGCTGTCACCCTCCAGCAATGGTTTTGATAGCTGCCCAAGTATTCGTTACTCAGGGCTGATAGTTGATATGTTTTCTTGAGAGGGTGATTGATCAGGACTCCGTAATCAAGTTGCTTCCCGATGGCACTGACTTGGAACCCCAGACCCGCAGCCAACACCATGGGATGCGGATGACCAGCTCTGCGAATGGTCACGGGTACCTGTTCTTATCATCAGGTTTGGGGTTGAATTGATTGGTGATTCGTGGTGAACCCTACTCTTGTAGCCATTATTGAATCAAGTGTCACCATTTGAAATGAGATCTATTTGGGCTATTGGGGTTATCAGCCCCCTATCAAAAACAGGTGTTTGCCACAATGTCCAACCGTTGTGAAGCATTCTCAACCAGTACCAAATCATCGATGTACCAGGACCAGTATCATTGCTAGCTGGTAATTATCATTGGCATCATTTTTTCTTGAAAAACAAGTCAAACAAGTAGTCACCGACAGGGGCTATTGATAGTTAAAATTGGCAAGAAACCATGCAGTTGTTGCTTCCACTATCAATGATCAATGGTATAAATACTCGTTGTTTTTCCAAACTAGTTCCGACCTTCACTTGGCCTCCCTGGAGGCAGTCAACTGGATCGACATGTGCAGTTGGAGAAGGTCGCGCAGGGATCGTCTAACCAGACCATGGGGGCAAGCAAAACTGACGTTGAACATGTTTTAGGCATAGAGGGATGGCCATCCAAGTGGTATACCTACTTGAAAAGTTATGAGACCACCACAGTACAACCCACCATATTGGTATATGAATCATGGGCATCGTAGGAATCTGAGGATAGCAACCACCAAGATTTGGACGATTGAGTGAACTGACCATCTGGAGATTTGGTCATATCCAGGAATCAACGACATCATAAAGGTTCAACGCATAGTCAACTACTTGCTCTTTGCATTTGCAAGGATTGTAACCAGAACTGGTGGGAATTTGCGATTAAAGTATTTATAGAGTCCATATGTGTGTGTTCATGTGTCGCATCGCATTCCCGAGATGGCCTGACTGTCAACTTTCACAATTCAGTTGTTGAACTTTGCGCATGATGAAGAAGTAGGTCGTACTGCTACTGTCGAGATTTCTTTAGTCGCATGAACAAGGCTTGAAAATACACAACTTGTATCAACTTGAACTGAATGGGGCTAAAACACAACCAACTTAGCATTTGATATTTTTTAGTTGGAAATGCAAGTTAAAACTTGTTAATACTTAGATTTTTTTCAAAGGCAAAAAAAACTAACTTGCAGGAAAATAAACCAACTTGTCAAATACAATAAAGCCACTTGTCAAATACGAGGCTTGAAAATAAACCAACTTGTCAAATACAGATTACAACTGGCAACTCGCAGGACTCCACCGGTTGAAAGTTTCACGCCAGGAGAGGGTCGAGAGCGGTGCCGCGGATGATGAGATGGTGGTACTGAAGGGCCTTCGGAAAGTGTTGCTTGCACTGCCGCAGAACCCAAGAGGATGATCCGGTGGTTGATCCCACGATTAACGTTTTGCTGAGACGGAATGTTGCAATCACAGCTGGCTGGTGATTTGATTGAGATTTTTCTTTTTACGAGTATGGTTGGTTGGTTGACCAATGTTTTTCTTGTAAGGATTGAAATCAACAACCAGGCAGTTTGCCCTTCAGGAATCAGGCATTAGGAGTCAATTCTCTGATCAATAGGGATGTGAGATTGCCAGATGAGCAGACCATGTTTGTTTCTGTGGGGAAATGCACCTGGTATCTCTTTATGGCCACAGCAGCAGAAGTGTAGCTTTTTTGTGTTAATGAACATTTCCTGCCTATGTGCATAGAACGCCATTTATGTGAAGGTGGTAGGAGGTAGATATGGGTTGTGTGTGGGTCAATTTGTTTTGTTTTGTTCTGTGCGACTCGGCTCATGAAGTACAAACCAATGATTTCAACTCTTTATCACCAGCACACTTGACAAAACGCAGTAACTGGCATTTGCCTGTCTAGGCCTGTCCCCTTCACTCAACTGGCAAATTCTGAAGCGCAAATCACAAGGACGGTTTGTTTGTGGGGATGGGTCACGCTAGTAAGCAAGTGCCTATCACCATCAATCATTAGTAGCCATTGCCACTTGTAATTACTATATAACCAACATTATAAGTATCGTTACTCATTACTCATCATTACCCACCATCACCGACCATGCTTCATGAAGATCGACCATGCTTTTGGTTTGTCTTGACCGAAGAAGCTGGCCAAGAGCTTGATGACATACATGACGAATTGAATATACATCCAGGTCGCCCAAAAATGAACAACATGTAGCATCAAAGAGTGACTTGTTTCCCGCGTTTGTTTTGGCAAACTGGCTTCTGTAACTTGCTTCAAAACATATTTACGAAAAACTGGGTCATTTGGAACCCAGCTATTTCAAATGAAAGATCGTCATTAAATGGCATAGCACATTTTCACTGTGGAAAGCAATCTCATTTATAGCTGTAGTTCTTGTTGCTATTTTTAGTTGTTTTTTGTTGATTTCTGTTAGTTATTAGCGAACTGAACAACCAAATAATCAGCCAAACTAGCCAACCGACCAAAGAAGCCAACCAACCAATGAAGCACCCCATCATCAAAGCCTTGGGCTCGTGGCGATGGCACCAGGTTCCCCGGCCGCTCCGGTGCACCGCCGAAGGTGGCGGTGGATGCGCCTTGGAAGCGTCAAGGATTGATAGCAGTGGATGATGATAAACAGCGGATCATGGTGGTGGAGGAATCACCAATGGCATTGGTTCATGATGGTTTTCGTGATGGCTTTATGATGGTTTTGTAATGGGTTTGATGATGGCTTTATGATGGTTTGATATGCTTTTATGATGGTTTTTATGATGGTTTATGACGGTTATTGTCATTAATGGTGGTCAATAAACTGGTTCATGATGATTAGTATAGATTAACGATGGCTGATACTGATGGATAACTGGATAACCATCAAACCATGGTTAACAGATTTTGAATCATGACTGTTAAGCATGATCTGTTCAGGGTTAGTAAGATTTGATCAATAACGCCTCAACATTGCGCATCAGAACGTCTAGTGATGGAGGACCAATAATGATATTTCCTCCAAAGTAAGCTTTTTTTCAGTAGATCGCGGTTGGTAACAACGATTGGTAAAGATTTATACCATATTGTTCGGATGTACACGCCATGATTAGTTCATGTGTTAAGCAATAGCTGACAATGCTTAGCCCATAGTAACGGATGAATAATACACACATTTACTGGTGAATGGTCTTCACTGATCACAGTAGCATTTCGCCAAAGCACCGGGTATGGAATCTCCAAGTTCAATGACCTCTGTAAAGGCAACCTGGACAGCACTGTGAATTGATCTTACGTTGGTTTCTCAAAATAGGGTATTGTTGAAATCATCCAATATCAACCAATTATAGTAATAAGCCAACCAGTTTTCCCAATTTTGTCAAACCAGCATATTCCGGATGGTTCGTTAAATTTTCCAATAGCTTGCGGCATCATTTCGATCCAGAGGCATCTCTACTCGCTATGTGATTATTGTTCACCGGGAAATGATTTCAGGTGTGCTGCTTTTCAGGAAGCATAGATGTCACCATGACATGGTTCTGTAATTGTGACCAGGGCAATCTGCCCCCATTGATGTTGTTACCCCACACTGTACACAATTGCTGAGATTCCATCATGGGGAGAGTATGGGTTCTGGGGTAGCTTGAAGATCAGATATGAACATATGGAGGGTATAGAGATGTATAGGGTGGAATTCCGCTGGCGTCCAGTATGGAAGCTTAGTGTTTGGAGCATATGCTGTTTGTGGTGGATGCAATGATGAATCGATGCTTGCAGTTGAAATTCACTTGTGCACATCTCAAACTTGAAAGATATTGACATGTGTGAAGCATTTGCTTTGTTTGAAAAATGACGATTTGTCGATCTATTTGGCTTACATCATACGATGTATAGGGTCACCACGGTACAGTGGTTCAACACTGAGCCGCATTCACGGGAAAATCTCATCAAGACACTTCTCCGCGAAACCACTGCGCATTAGAGGTGTTGATTTCAAGAATGATGTCAATGGAGAAGACGCCCTGTCCACATTCGAGCGTGGTGTTTTATGGGGTGAAATCGATCATTGCCAGCAAAGCATCTCTCAAGTTGTCGCTCGAACAAGTCAGTTGATCTTTACATTGCCGCTATCAGTGAGTCAGTATTACCATGTCTCTATCTCTACTGCCTTGTCGTTCCTCTCATTGTATCACATGGTCACACTTCCGCGGGTTGTATCATAGTACTGTACATGGCCCATATTGTGAACTATATAATTACCACCATCGAAGAGCCACTGGGCATGCTACGAATTGCAGCCAGCAACACTGATAGAAGTCCAACACTGATTACACCATTGGTCCACCATACCATACGTTACACCTGTTACACCATGTTGCTGTGCCATCCATTGAAAAAACACTGTGATATCAGTACCCGCTGGTTCCATGATGGCCATGAGTACAACAGCACCAAAAGTGCTCAGGACATGTACTTCGGGATTCCCGAAGGAGAATGCTTTGGATATTTGGGTCTCAACGGCGCAGGCAAGACCACCACCATGATGCTTGGTTGCAGCAGGGGAGCACGCCTCCTATTGGATGCTCCAGATGGAGAAGTCCATACATAGCATTCAAAGTGCATGGTGGTTTCTCAAGCGAGTTTGGGAACCCCAAAGATCGGTCGGTTACTGTAATAACTAACAATGATTAAGATTGGATGGTTTGGGGTACCTCTATGCTAGAAAACCACTACTTAGTGAAAGAGATGATAGTCAGGGAGGTCATAAACTTCATCTCCACAAGATCTTTGACTTGCTTCCAAAGATACATAAAGTCACACGTGATGCCAACCAGAGCAGCCTTCAATCAAAACAAAACAACAGTTGATGAATGGCATCTCCCCCATGAGGCCCCGTTCTGTTTTTTTTTCATCCGGAACTCCGTTCCCTTTGATGTGAGTGTGCTGGTAACGAAAGAGAGAGCTAATACAGTAATCAAATCGGATTCGCCTCTTGTTGGTTAGGTCAGTACCCTTGCATTATTTGGCTAACATATCATCCTTGGTAACTTCCAGGCCGTACTGGTCGGGTATCATTGGTTGTTGCATCCTATTCCTTTGGCCCATCTTCCGCTATGTTTTCGGCACAGGGGCCCTGGGGTGTTCTATTTGCGGTTGCTATACAAACAACCGCAGGAGCTGTTTTGGTTTGAAGAAGCTTATATTTATATGCTGTATATATTTATATATGCGTATAGATACATGCATGCATAAATGCATGACTTATTTTTCAAATCGCTTGGCGTCCCCTTATTATTTTGAAGTGGTGGGTGACTGGATACTCAGAACCAGGTTCATCTTGATCTTGCGTGGATTCGGCTCCCTTCATCTTGTTTCCGTGCATTCTTTCAACGTTCTATTTTGCCATGGGTCAAATCACCCATCCCCGAAACCATTGGCAGTGACGGGTCTGACGCAAACCTCATAGTTGTGTGGTCCCAACTTGCTCAGAGTGGTGCACTCACTCATCCAATAACCATCAAGCATCACTACCCATTCATCATTCTGAAGTAACATCAACCCTCAACATTCACGTTTTTCTTCATCAGTCATGAATTTTTCGAATAAATCATCAGTCAGCATTCACTTCTGGGATGTTTGGTGGCTTAGGAACCTCCCAGGGCATGAACCCAGGTCCCCTAGGAACCTCCCAGGATACCCAGACCCCAATGGATCCCTTGCCGCGTCGGTCGGAGGAAGATGTTGACGGGCGAGGAGCTGTGCACCAGCGGCGAGGCGACGCTGGGCGGCTTCAACATCAAGACGCAACAGAACCAGGCGCCAGAAATCCCATTGGAACGGGAGGATGAGATCTATGGTAGCTATCTATGTAAATATGTTTATGGATATATATATATATTTATTTATTTAGTTAGTTATTTATATATATATATATTTATTTATTTAGTTATATATATATTTATTTATTTATTTATTCATTTAGTTATTTATATATATATATATTTAAATATCAATATCTTTATTTATTGATATATATATATATATATGTATCTATGCATATTTACAAAAGACTGTTTATATATATATATACATACATATATATATATATATATTTGTTTAGTTATTTATATATATATATATGTATCTATATACAATGAATAATGGAGGATGAGATCTATAGGCTACCATGAGCCCCCCAAAACCATGATTTTTATAGGTTATAATCCATATTTTGGAGGGTAAAACCGTACCTTTTTCAAGGTTTTTGGGTCTCATGGTATCTATGTATAGATATGTTATGTAGATATATACATTAATGATGGTGAATAATGGGGGATAACAACTAACAATGATGATTTAGCAACTACTAGTATCTATGCGATGAATATGTACGTTATTGCAAGTTCATAGTGTATCAAACATGGTATATAGGAGGGGGTCACAATCAACTATAATGGCTACACAATATATATGTATATCTATAGGTATTGTGTGTATGTGTATATTACAAACATTCTATACATATATATATATATATTTGTACAAATGTATATGATATTTGTTGATTTTATCTACCAAACACCATTTTGGATGTTGTGTCCAGAAGTATTTTTGTGTGACCCCAACTACGTGGTTGCTTACGTTCCCACCATCCATTGCTTATAAGTTTGTTTTGGTGAGAGTATTCAGTATTCATCATCTATTGAAGATATCATTCATTGGTATTTCTCAGTAAGGCACGATCGGTGATATTCTTGATTTTGTCCGCATTATTTGTTGATCATCGCTATAACGATATCGCGGTCCATCAAATCCAAACGTCATTCGTGCCATGTTTCGCCCAACATGGCCAGGTCCCTTAGCCTTGATGGGTCATAGCCATGGCCAGGTCACCTCAGTGGTCAGATCAGGTCACCTCCCTTGTTCAACCCGGAGCCCTCCCAACATTCACGTCTCAGGTGCGGCGTTTGATCGGCTACTGCCCACAGTTCGACGCGCTGATTGGGACGTTGACGGCCAGGGAACACCTCACCCTCTTCGCGCGGATCAAAGGGATGCCTGAGAGCCGGCTACATGACTATGTGCCGTGACTGATTACGGAGCGGCTCTTGTTGCAGCTGCTGGGATGAAGTTTTTTTGGACTCCCGAATTTCTAGAAACCGCCATATACCACCATGAAAACTATCTTTCGTCACCATTCAACACCAGCCTCGGCACCAGACGCATGACCGACTCCTGACGATGCGAAACTCGATTCGCTCAGGTGGATTCCTTGTTGGACAAGCTCACCCTGCGACCCTACGCTGAAGCTCGGCAAGGGTTGATCCTCCCGGGGGATTTGTGATGCTCATACGAGTAGGGGGTCAATCATTGCTACTGCTGGGCTAATGATGATGAAGGGATTTATCAATCATTGCCATTACCAAATTAAACCGTTCATATTGGTCATTGATCGATCAAATGTGATGACATTCATTGATCAACGGGGCAATTCCAATGAGTGCAGTGGATGGCCACTTTGAACTTTTAGGGATTGCTGGCTCATGGATACTCCTTCTTCAAAGGCAAGAGTTGATATATTTTCACTGCACCACAACCTTCCTCTCAAGGCAAGCAACACCTGTTTGCTCTTGGATGCAAGCAGATGTAAGCAATGACTGCGAACAAACTCATCCCCAACATCATCATACATCATTTTAAAGATACAGGGGTGCCCGAAAGTTATGGTTGGTTAATTATTGTAAATGATTGCTATTGGAAGATTAGGGGGTTCCCAATTTCGAGAAAGCGTATCATACATCATGTAAAACCTCCAGGGTATCCAAGTATCTATGATTCTTATCTAAATGTATAATTCATGTTCAGTAACACCACACATGTACCTTTTCGTATATACATATATTTATTTATAGATATATCAATGTTTTCTGTTCACTATGTTCCAGTTTATTAGCCATTGAAATTGAGATTCACCAAGCATAGCTAGTTGGGGTCCCCAGTCAGTGGCTTTCTTGCAACCAAAATATTGGTCTGATTGTTGCTGATGATCCCCCTATCAACCAACTTATTTGCCATTATTAACCAACTATGAGCCATTACAATTCATATAGTTGGTATATCCCCTGCTATTGTTTGTTACAATCCCCTATTATCTGCCATTAACAAGCTAGTTAACCAGCTGCTTTTATCTACAATCCCCTATTGTGTACCATTATAATTCATATGTTGTTGGTATATCCCCTGCTATTAACCAGCTAACCAGCTAGTTAACGAAGAATTTTTTAAGCATTCGTAAAATTGGTATATCCCCTGCTAACCTCAGGACAAGCAAGCCTTCTCCTTCTCGGGTGGCACCCGGCGCAAGCTGTCGCTGGGTTTGTCGCTGGTGGGGGATCCTCGGTGCATCTTCCTGGATGAGCCGACCACGGGGGTGGACCCCGAGTCGCGACGTTTCATGTGGAAACTGCACCTGGGTTGCAGTGGGGTGTCGAGGTGTGCTACCCCCAGGGTGGCTTGAGCTTGCGAAATGGTTGGTTGATGGCTGGGAATCTGAACAAAACCCTTGGGAAACAAGTATGAAGTGATCCGTAGGAGAGTTTCTTGAGAGATTTTGGATACGTTTAAGGCTTGCAACAGGGTATACGAACTTTAATGCTAACGGTGATCAATGTTTGTTGAACACCTACAGCATTAGCGAGTTTGTTGATTATATACTAGAATGTGGTGATGCATAAAATGATGTAGTTGATTGCTGCGCATGATCTGCCCATCTCATCGATTTACATTGACTTATTGTTGATTTTTTCACCGCAACAAAAATTGTGAAAAGATTTGAAAAGACGTGTTTGCCCCAAAATGGCCCCACCATTTCTGCGGGGAAACCTTCAACAACATCCGGCTACTGGCCGGAGCTTGTAGACGAGATTCATAGTGTTGAAGCATATCAGCATGATAGTAGCATTGCAGTAGTGTTTGGCGACAGGCTATGAGTGCCTGTATCTTTCTGATAGTGTCAGAGCAGCACCAATCATGTTAAGATTGAACTGGCTTTCAAAGCTAAAGCGATTGGCAGCATAGTTTGGTTGTTGTTCGTTGTTGCTTGTTTTTTGTGATCACAGGTTTGCGGTTTGCACTATTCTAAGCTCATTGTTCATAGAGCTGGTCATGGGATCATGGGATTTTTTGTTCTTGTTTGTGCTTTGATTCGTAATGGCAACTAAGCATGAACGAACCAATGATATTGCTCAACTAGGGTTAGTTGGTAGTTGATAATGTTGAGCACTGCTCAGTAGTTACAATCAAGCACGACTAAATTGGGATGATGACTGTTGACAACAGGGACAATGTCATGACTGACATAGGTCAATGTTATAAGTTAATAGTGGTCAGTATGGTGTTCGTGAAATTCGTTGATGAGTATTAATAGTTGTCTATCATGATGAACCAGATATGGCCAAGAGAGGTTCACCGTGGTTCGGCAAGGTGAAGAATCGCCAACTCTATTGAAGATGAAGAGTTGGTACTGAATGGTGGTGATGTTTGGCAAGTGTTCATGGCAAGCACAAACTGATTTATGACTGCACATGGTCCGAGATGGTGACAAAATGGATTACTGTATAAGCGTCAGACATGCATGAACTAAACAAACCTAAATGATGCTGGGAAGCCTGATGAATCCGCTGGGGCCGCCCGGCTGTCATTCCAATGATGACAGTTCACCATGGAACTAATATCAAACGAGGGAAAACCACAACAAATATCAACAAATCATAGGAAATCAGGGAACACCATGGAAAACCACAGTAAACCATAGAAAAGTCAACTATAAACTGCGCGACATCATCCAACGAGACTGCGTACGGTGGGTCTGAAACGTTGCCCAAAACATTCCGCGATTGCAAGGATTTCCAGCACCATGCTGGGGCGAGCAGTCATTCTGACCACGCACTCCATGGAGGAGTGCGAAGCTTTGTGCAGTCGATGCTTGGCGTTTACAAGCGAAGGTATGAAGTGGGCTGTTCAAGGGATTATACTGGGGGATAATAAGCAAGAAGCAACAAAGATCGGGGATATACCAACTATATAGGTGATAAATATGTAATGGTTACTAATAGGTTAGTAGTGGCTAATCATGGTTAATAATCGGGGATAATGAGCAACACCAAGACGAAGATGAGAGTGAATCTCCACACAAAAACATGTGAAAGAAACAACAGTGTGTTGGAAGCACCATCTGAAGTCGATCAAATCTGCAAAAGAGACACTCTGCCAAAGGTATTCGCTGCTTCTCAAATACATCCAACTAGCGGATGATTGTTTCACCAGTGATGTTAGTGTTTTTGCAGCAAAATCCAACGAAAAGCTGGGAATCCAACTCCCCCAGGTGGACCAGCCGGCTGGGTCCCCATGGCAGGGCTGCTGGTGGTGGGGTCCCATGGTGACCCAACCGGAGGCGCCTCTCGGCGCCTCTCGGCGCCGCCGAGGCATCGGCATCATGGTGAACGGTCGGCTGGTCTGCTTGGGATCAGCCTCTCAGCTCAAAGCAACTCACGGCTATGGTAACTCGGCGGCCCTGCGCTCCGGGCGGATGGAGATCGTTTGTGATGAACCGAACGCCCGGAGGTGGTTGTTGGTGTCTACTCAAATTTTATTAACCATGGTTAATAACCATGGTTAACTAGCTGGTTAATGATTAATGATAGGGGATGATGACCAACAAAACTAGGGGATATACCAGCAATATATGGCTGTAGGTCAAGCAGTTAATCAACCAACGTTCATGGGGGATAATAAGCAACAGGGAAAATGATGGTGAATGATAGGGAAACCAGGGGGACTAAGGGTTTTGACCCATGGCCAAATATATCAAGCATATTAGTAAACAAACAAAATAGCATACCATACCTGTGGTGTTTTGATTTTCTGCTTCAACATGTTGTATAATGAGTTTGTTCATGAATGGTACCTGCTGACAATCCAAGTTCAGAACCATTAACAATATTGAAACCTCCAGTTCTTTCGGGTACACTATGTTTTGACAAACCTATACATAAAAATAATATCTAAATTGCAACACACTGATTATTGTATGTGTGCAGGATTGCTAGCCTTTTATGTATGAGCGTACGTTATATACCGATATCATTAGAACACATGTTGCACGAATACACATTGATACGCATTAAACATTGCGTATACTGATGTGTCATGTTTGAACTTCAGAGAGTATGAATGCATAATGAGTTTTCCGTGCACAGGGTCAAACAATTGTTTTACATGCTTGCCTACACGTGCACACACTGATTGTCACATTTTGCAGTTGTGAAGTCTGAAAGCCAACGAAGGCAGAGCATTTGTAGTCGGCCCGGTAGCAGGACCACATTGAAGTTCTTGACGCACAAATATCTTCTGGACTCAACACTGAGTACTCACCACTTTGATTAGTGATCATCATGAAACACAGTCGCAAGTAATCATCATTCGAATCACCTTGATCATTCGAATCACATTGTTTACATGTGTGTGTGTATATATTTATATGAGCTACGGTCAAAACCAGCGAAGCTTAATTTAGTATTGAGGGGTCCCTTTTGTAAGGATATGTGGATAAAACACTGTAAAGCGATAGGGTCCCCTCCAAAAACCGATACTTTCAGTAGTACATGATTTTGGATTCGACTTACACACAGGTGCAAACTTCATTGACTGCTGCCTGCAACCATTTGTTACTAGGCTCAGAAGCGCAAAGATAGGATGGCGGTGGACCATATTGTATTTTGACACATAGAGAACCACCTGCCGAACTATGCTCGGTATTGGCGCTTCTTCTTTGATGCAATCAATCTGATGATTCTTGAGTATAACCGTGACCGTTCAGGCTATTCATAGGGAACACATGGTGTAATCTATGCTGTCAATGCACATGGCATCTTCCTCCTTCTTCTTTTGCCGCTGTAACAGCTTGTGCTGCTTCTGCTCGTGCTACTTCTGCTTGCTCTGCTTTTGCTTGTGCTGCTGCTGCTGCTGCTGCTGCTGCTGCTGGTTGTGCTGCTGGTTGTGCTGCTGGTTGTGCTGCTGCTTGTGCTGCTGATTGTGCTGCTGCTTGTGCTGCTGCTTCTGCTGCTGGTGCTGCTGCTGATGCTGATGCTTTTGCTTGTGCTGCCGCCGCTGTCGTTGCTGCTGCTCCCT